>JAHNEJ010002105.1:0-188355 GCA_022559845.1 Amorphophallus konjac
TATCAGTTGAGGATCAGTTGTCTCACCATGGCACGTGTGTCAGTTTTCATGCCGTTAGACTGCTAGTAGCTTTACCGAGATTGCGTCTTGTTATGCGGTACCCGCGACGGGATGGTCGGGTCGCACCTTGGACAAGGTGTCCTGGTTGGCCTTGTCCTGGAGGCAGGCCTATACGGCGTGGTTGCCGTGAGTTTTTTACTTTGGTAAGCGGTACTAGTGTAGTTCGTTAGCCCCCGACCGTGAGTCTGGGGTGTGTTTCTGGTACAGTAGGAGTAGCTGTAGTGCTGAGTTTTGACCGGTCCACGGTTCGTTGTTCCTGCTGTCGTTGTAGCCATCCTTTCCGCTACCGCCGTTGTTTCGGTTGGGGTTCAGCGGGATCCCTGCTGAGTCTCTATTTGGAGACTCATTCCCTGCTTTTCAGGTGTGGCGGTTCTTCCTCGAGGCTCAAGGGTGGCTGTGCGAGGTTCTCAGTTGCCAGCTCCCGGGCCGAGTGTTCACTTGGCATGTGGTACGTTTTTACTGCTTTAGACTATACTTTCTGTTGGACTGGACTCTGTTGTAGCTGTAGTTGTTTCTTTATTTCTGTTAATTTTTGAATTGTCCTACTTTATTTCCTATTTCTTTGTGCCTCCATGCTCCTTTTAGCCCTTCCGAGCCCTCCCGGTTCGTGGGCGGCGGTTCGAGTCTCGGGTTATCGGGCCTCTCCCGATAATCAGATTCTCGGGTCGTTACAGCTGGTATCAGAGTGGTGGTGGTGGACGTACATAGAAAATTGAAATATTGCAGTGATCAGAGTCTGTAAGGTCCAGTACGGCGGTAGCTGGCTTAGGGTTTTGTGTTCGCTTTCTGCCTAATTTCTCGCTTGAGAGCTTGAGTGCGCTGTGCGGCGCTGTGAAGGTGGTTGCTGTCTGCGGCTTTCGTGCCAGCATGGGGCCTAAGGATCGAGGTCGAGATCCTTCTCCCTCATCGGTGGTGGCCCTAGTTGTGCTGCGTTGGGCAGAGGTTGCTGGCAGGCGTGAACTCGCGGTGCTGCGTTCAAGGAATATGCAGCGTGGTCAGGTGGCTGGAGAGGATTGTGCGTGGTTAAGTGGCCGTGAGCGTCCTTCGAGGGAGCTGCTGTCGATTTTTGGCCACTCCAGGTTGAGGTTTATCCAGCCCCTGAGGTGTTCAGGTCGTAGTTTAAGGTGGCAGAGCGGGTGTTCTGATCGAGAAGGGTGCTCGGGTGAGCGGAATATCTTCTCGGTGAGCTGCTGTCTCGTCGAGCCTGATGTTCTTGTCGTGCTTTGTGACGCCAGAATGACGTGTCGGTCCCGATTGTTCTACGGATTTCAAGGCAGGATTTGGCAGAGATGTCCTGGTAAGTCTTTGCTCCTGCGTTTTTATCAGTGGATGGGTTGTGTTCGCCCTGGAGTTGGCTTGAGATGTGAAGGCTCCACGGCGAGTTCGGGACTCGAGGATGAGCATCGGCGGTTGTCGTTATGGCTCGTGTTGCGGCTCTTGGCGTGGTGTGTTGCAGTTCGAGGAATTGCAGTGGTGGTGCATCGAGAGATGCTGTGATTATGGTCTAACGTGACACTCGCCGAGTGTGTCGGAGGCGTTGACCTGATGGAAGCGATGGTTTTCCTTGGTGCTGGATGGTGCTATTTCCAGCATGGGCGAGGTTCGAGGTCAGGTCGAGAGTGGAGTTCTTCCGTTGGACGGAAGTGCGTTTGGTTTCTGCTTTGGCTGGAGAGATTGTGTTGGGCTAAGGTTTGTCGTCTTGCATTGTGTGTTCGGATTGGTTGGCCTTGTGTGCCATGAAGTCCGTGCGAGACGTGCTCCTTGTCTTGGCAAGGTGGTTGCCTGTGAGAAGTTGTGCCCATTCCATTGTCGTGTGAGGGTGTGCTGGCGCTGTTCCAGAAATATGAGTGCTGGTTGGGCGATGTTCCCGAGAATTTGTGGCTGTGCGCGTGGATCGAAGTGCGCAGCGGAAGCCTGGTGGGCTTGTGACCCACTGGTTCAGGATTGTAGTGTTGGTTGTTACGGGCGGATTCCTGAGTTTGCGTTGAGCATTGGAGGATTGGTTCCTCTGTGTGAAACGTGTTGTTGCCGTGCCGTTGCTTGAGGTATCGTGATTCTTGGCATCGAAAGGATGGAGTGTTGGGAAAAGTGTTGGCTAGTGCGCCGCATGAGTACCCTGTTCCTGTGATGGAAGCCGTGTCAGGCGTCGGTGTTAGACCCGGCTGGGGTTGTTGAGGATGTCTCCTGACGAAGTTCGAGGACGTGTTGATCAGAGTCGGTGGCTTGCTGCCCAACTTGTGTTCCCAGTCGTGTCCTCGGATGAGATCATTTTTAGAGAAGTGATCTCTGGCAGGCTGTGGGTTCCTGTTGGTGGCTGCGAGTGACTGGTGAGGCTTGTCTCGTAGCAGACCACGGTGAGGTGTATGTTACTTGGGGACCCGTGAGCATTGTTCAGGTGGTGTCCTGTTGCTCTGTGGTAAGGGCGGAATCGAGATTGGCAAGTGTCCACTTGGATTGATCGAAGGATTTGATGAGACCAGATGGAAGAGTGACGGCTGTGGGCGGAGGCCTTTTTCATGAGGTTGGCGTCGGTTGGTGGCCCTTGATGGGACGCTGGTGTCGCAATGGTTATCCCTAGTTTGGTGACCAGCATGGGATGGTTCCCATGTAAGTCTGAGTCGACTGAGGTGATGACTTGAGACATCGGGATCTGTCATTCGGTTTCATCGTGCTCCTCTAAGAGGGTCGTGTTGGTGCGATGATCGAGCTTGGATGCGGAATCCGAGAGGAGTGTGGCTCGAGTTGTGGTAATTATCTGTGTGTGAGTCAGTGGATGACCTGTTGTGATTTGGATCGTGCCTGTTGGGCCGATGGAGGTTTTCCGTTGACGTGTATCTGACGACCAGTGGATGGTCGTTCACAGACAGCAGATGCTGGTTGTTGGGTCTTAAGCGTGGCGAGAGCCGTGTGCCAGCGAGACCTTTGGTGGTCGTTTCTGTGATGTGCCTTCCGGACGGGATCTGGGCTTTGTCAAAGTTTGTCTTCTGACAAGAGTTGGCACGGTGTTATGTCTGGCTTTTGGCTTGCCATGTGTGGGGTGTTTCTTGGTACTGAGCTGTTGTTCCGTTTGCGGTCTGTCAAGATGGCTGCGTGAGCTGGTGGGAGCTCGTTTCTGGCCGTTCCTTTGTGTCGGGCGTGAGACCAGTCGGTGGGTTTGTGAAATTGGCATCTGGGTAGTCTGCCGACCATGGGTTGCATCAGTGGTTGTCTCTCGCGCGAGGGCTGTGTCTCCTCGGTGAGTGAGATTGTGGCTGCGGTGCCGTGTTTCATTGTGCTGCGACTAGGGTGACGCTGGACTGTGTTCTTTATGAGTGCCTGCTCTAATGGCCGGTGTGCTCGGCGCGTGGAGCGAGGTGTTGTTTGTGATTGTAAGTCTGGCTGTGTCCCTCAGGGTCGGTGTTTTCGTGAGAATCGAAGTTTTCTGTGCTGGGGCTCTGACAGCATTGTCAGTTGGCTGAGGTGTTCTTCTTTTGTGACTTCGTGCTAGGTCCTAAATTTCGAGGACGAAATTCCTTTAAGGGGGGAGGGCTGTAATGTCCCAGATTTTTTTTTTGGATCTTTTAGTGGGTCTCTGAGTGTATTTTGTGCTTTACACGTGTTTTCCCTGATGTGCCTTCGGAACTCTATACAGGACGAAACGTGGCGTTCTTCGACTCCAGGACAGTACCACTGCGTTGTGTTCCTTCCGAGGATCGTGGAGGTAATTTTTTGAATTTTTAAAATTTTTAGGTTTTTCTATATATATTAACCCTTTTCTCTCTCCCCCTCTCATTCTCTCTCTCTCACTCACTCTCATCTCTTTCTCTCCCCCTCTCCCCGGGCGGCCGACGGTGGCAGAGGAGGGTGAGGCAGGGATGGCGGGAGGCGAGGAACTGGAAACGGGCCGAGGATCGAGGGCTGGTGGCGCGTGGAAGCTCGGCCGCGGGTTCGTGGAGCGGCGAGGGTTTAACGGCGTTTTCATCGTGGATCGGCGGGCTCGGGGCGCGAAATCTTCGGTGGAGGTAGGGAGATGGACCCCCAGCCCGTGCTCTTTCTTTTTCATCAGTTTCGTAGGCCGTGGTGAGCCGAGCGGGCTAATCGGGGCGATTTGGGGAAAAAGCCATGTTTTAGGGCTTGTGGGCCGATCTCCCGTTTCGTTGCATTTTTGACCGATCCGAGGCCTTAGATGCATGCTAGGGACTATTTGGGGGCTTCCCCCTTCTTTTCCCCCTCTCCCGTGGAGGTGTGGGGGCGTGGGACATTTTTCGGGTCATTTCCCACCGTTTCGCTCTCGGACGGGTGTGACGGTCCTTCCAGTGACCGTCACAGCCTGTGACGCCCCAAGGTGGGTGCGTCACAGGGCCCGTTTAGCCTTTGGGTGGTCTATGTGTGTGATGGTCCCACGATAGACCGCCACGGTGCTGTGACGTGCCTGGGTTGGACCGTCAGGGACGATCTGATCGTTGGCTTTCGGTCGTTGGTTTTGACCATTCGGGGTCAAGGCCTGTGACGCACCAAGGCTGGCGCGTCACAGCCTTGTAACGCCCCTGTGTGGGTGCATCAGAGCAGACGTGTTCCCACCTTGTAACGCACCAGAGTAGGTCTGTTACAGCTTGTGACGCACCGAGCGGGACGCGTCACAGTTGGTTCCATCTTATCTTGTGACGCATCAGGGCTGGCGCGTCATACACTGTGACGCACCAGGGTAGGCGCGTCACACCCAACTTTGCACCGAGCGTCTGACGGCCCTTAGTTGGTGCGTCAGAATGGTGGTGACGGTCGAGGCTTGGACCGTTACAGACTGTGACGGCCTAAGGTTAGACCGTCAGGCTCTGTGTGGTGCCGAGATGAGTTTTCGTGTTCTCCGCGATCGTTTCGCGTCGTGTCGGTCCCTAGTCGACCCGGTCATGACCCAGTGGTCGACATGCGGTCTTGTGAGTGCCCCAGACACCCATGGGATTCTGTGTCCATGTTTTGAGGGTGTTGGGAGGACCGTGATACCTCATTTAGCGTGCCCATGGGTTTGAGAGTCCGGGTGCCTTCATGCATGTCGGGATTTCGTGTTACGCTAGACCGAGTCACCATGTGTCGGTGGGTGTGCGGTGGGGTCTCCCCCGCATGCCGTGAGTTTTCCTGGAAGATGATTCCCGAGTGGGCCATGCGTTTGGCCTTGGACAGTGAGTCCAGTTATCGGCGTGGTAGCTTATGCGTTGCCCTGGGAATCATGCTTCGGTGCTTTCCGCGTAGGCCACGCGTATGGCCTTGGACTGCGAGTCCAGTTGCCAGCCTGGGGCTGAAAGGATCCCGCCTTTCCCTGAGAGTGGGATTTGGTTTGGCGACCTGTGAGCTACTTTGGGAACCGTGTTTCAACGTTTCTGCGTGGCCGGGTGTGCGGCCCGTGGACCGTGAGTTCCGTTTCTTCTCTGACTGTGGTCACCGTGCGACGGTGCTGGTACGTGGGATGGTCCTCGTACATCGTCGGGTTCGGACGTTGTTTTCCGTTTACTTGAGACTCTACTCCGTAGTGACCATCCACTAGTTGTAGCCTGCTTACAAGCGTGTGGTCCCACCAGGGAGTGGTGGAGAGGGTACCCTTAGAGACGGTTTCTGGACCGGTTTCCGTCGGGCTCCGCATCTAGCAGACAGTGTCCGGCTGAGGGGAAAACCGGTCAGAGGGCCAGACCAGGGGCGTCTAAGGTTTCGCACAGCACCTACGGGCGACGCAGCGGATAACAAAAATTTATTTTCCAGATCCCCGTGTTGTGGAAAGCTTAATCTGTGCTCTAATCGGTGTTTCTAAGACCCTAATTACGGGTTGCGTGTTTCACCTTGCACAGAACGACGCTGTCCGTGATGCCCGATGCAGAATATCGAGCCACACAGCTGTACGGCCTCTAGAGCAGATCTACACGGACCCTTGCGCAGCGACGGTACCTCCCCGACGCAACTTTCCCCGACTCTATCACCTTCTGGAGAGAGAGAGAGCAAGGGGGAAAAGGGGGGGAGGCTAATCCTCCTCTTAGGCTTAATGCTTGATTAGCCTAAGAGGTTGGAAGGAGAAGGCTCGAATGAGCTTCACGTAGGTGCCATATATATATAATTTGGACCCTTTTCCAAAGACCTTCAAAGGACCAAAATTGTATATATGACCTTTCCATTATTATACATATGTATTAAGCCCCATTTACACTCCTTTCCAAAAGGAATTAAAAGGAAATAATACATACATTTGTATAATAATAATCTGTCACCCAAGAATCTATTGTGTGTGATCCTCTAGGCCCATAGTCACTTTAGTTTAAGGCCCATTAACTTCTAATTCTTAATTAGAAGTAAATTAAACGTATTATTCGCTTCTACAAGAGCCGAATAATAGTTTAATTCATTCCGAACCTTCGATCACGTTGGGTCAAGCAAATCCGCGTGATCCTAGAGGACGTCGGTTTTAAACCAGCCTGTCTGGTACCTGTAAGTCCACAGTTACCGCATCGATATAATCCCTCGCTCCTTCTATGAGTCTAGTACGATCGAGGGTATGGTTCCTGTCAAACCTCATGATCGTGCCATTTGACTATGACCTCCTTAAAGTGTATGATGTCCGTTCTAAACGAACTCACATGACCCTGGCCAGGGATTTAATGGAGCGTCAATATCATGACCCATTAACTGTCTGATATATACCAGACAGTGAGCGATCCCTTCTTGACCATTAACGATCTTCACACGTATCCTGGAGTGGCTAATGACTCGGCAACTCATGACTTATGGTTAAAGTCACTTAGCCAAGTAATTAAACCATTCCAGTCCTCGTGTAAGATCCGATCAATGTCTCAGGTCAAAGGACCAACGATGCTACTGAGACAGTTGGATCTTCAGTTGACATTAGGTATAATCAACCATCTGAAGATCCAATAGCGGATCAGTTCAGTGTACATCCTCCAAGGACATACACCTACACATATGTGTTGGTGCCCCGCACCATTGACCATGAGACTGGTCACTGACACATCATGTGTACTGGTTTAATAGGTAATCAAAGTCCCCGAGTGATTACCCTCCAACCAGGAACAGTTTAAGGTATGTGTACATGTAAAGTCAATCTCATGTTCGAGATCCCATCTTGAGCTGACTTTACAACCACATATCCTAGGGACAACGTAAAGTAACACAATCACATATTTACGCTCAAACACCACTTTATTAATAATGAACAAGATCGTACAACTATTGGGCCTACCCGACCCGAAATTGGCCTGTAGCACACCAACACTAACAATCTCCCACTTGAACTACAGCCAATTGCCCACAACTTTGAGGCCCATCTTATCCCGATGACGCTCAAACACAGTATGTGTCAAAGGCTTAGTCAGTGGATCTGCTATGTTGTCTTCTGACGGTACACGCTCTACCGTCACATCTCCACGATCAACAATCTCCCGAATAAGGTGAAAGCGCCTGAAAATATGCTTTGACCTTTGGTGAGATCTCGGTTCCTTCGCCTGGGCGATGACCCCATTATTATCACAAAATAATGGGATGGGAGCTGATATCTCGGGAACTACGCCAAGTTCCAAGATGAATTTCTTCATCCAGACGGCTTCTTTAGCAGCTTCAGCTGCAGAAATATATTCCGCCTCCGTCGTCGAATCTGCAGTCGTATCTTACTTGGAGCTTCTCCAACTGACTGTCCCTCCATTCAACATGAATACAAATCCAGACATGGATTTGCAGTCATCTGGATCTGACTGGAAACTAGAATTTGTGTAAGCTCTAAGCTGTAGGTCCTCTCCTCCATAAAGTAGAAAAAGATCCTTAGCCCTTCGCAGGTACTTAAGGATACCCTTTACTGCCTTCTAGTGCTCTTCGCCTGGATTTGCCTGATATCTACTGACAATGCTTAAAGCATTGACAACATCAGGCCGTGTACATAGCATTGCATACATGATTGACCCTATCGCCGAAGCATAGGGTACCTTATTCATGTGTGCCACATCCTCAGAAGTTTTAGGACTCATCCCTTTGGATAGACAAATTCCATGTCTCATGGGAATGAGACCTCTCTTGGAATTTTTCATCCTAAACCTTTTGAGGATAGTGTCTATGTACATATATTGGGATAATCCTAGCATCCTTTTAAATCTATCTCGATAGATCCTTATGCCCAGCACATAGGATGCTTCTCCCAAATCCTTCATGGAGAAAGTCTTGGACAACCAAGACTTGGTTGATGTCAACATCTCTACATCATTCCCAATGAGTAAGATGTCATCAACATAAAGGACCAAGAAGGTCACAGAGCTCCCATTGACCTTCTTGTAAACACGTGGTTCATCTTCATTCCGAATGAAGTTGAAAGATTTGACAGCCTCGTCAAATCTTAAGTTCCAGCTTCTAGATGCCTGCTTTAATCCATAAATGGACCTTTGAAGTTTGCATACCTTATTAGGATGTAGCTTGGAGGTGAATCCTTCAGGCTGTACCATGTACACCTCTTCTGACAGATTTCCATTAAGAAAAGCTGTCTTCACATCTATTTGTCAGATCTCATAATCCAGGTATGCAGCAATGGCAAGGAGGATTCTGATTGACTTAACCATGGCTACCAGCGAAAACGTCTCGTCATAGTCAATGCCTTGCCTTTGACGATATCCTTTCGCCACTAGTCTAGCCTTGTATGTGTCAATCTGTCTATCTGCACCGATTTTCCTTTTAAAAATCCACTTGCAACTGATAGGGACCTTCCCTTCGGGTACATTAACTAAGTTCCAAACTTTGTAGATGTACATGGATTGGATTTCTGAATCCATTGCCTCTTGCCATTTCTCGGAGTCTACACTACGGATCGCCTCCTGGTACGACTGAGGATCATCATCCTCATCGATACATACCTTAGAGGACCCCTCTGAGACATGTCCAACATATCTCTCAGGTTCTCTCGGTAGTCTATCAGATCTCCGTAGTGTCAGTGTTTCACTTTGAATAGGATCAACCGATACAGTCTCATCTAATGAGTTTCTGTGTATGGGTTGTGGTTCTTGGACCTCGTCCAATTCTATCTGGCTCCCACTGTTTTTCTGTAGTAGATATTCTCTTTCCAGAAATACAGCTCTCTTAGTCACTAAGACCCTTTGCTCAGAAGGGTGATAGAAATAATATCCAAACGTCTCCTTTAGATATCCCACAAACCTACACTTATCGGTCCTCGACTCAAGCTTATCACTCTCGTTCTTCTTTATATGAGCAGGACACCCCCAAATTTTAATGTGATTAAAATTTGGTTTTCTGCCCTTCCATATCTCATATGGTATAGAAGGAACTGATTTACTTGAGATCCTATTCAATAAATATGCTGCAGTCTCTAATGCATAGCCCCAGAGAGACAAGGGTAGTCCTAACAAAGACATCATGGATCGGACCATGTCTAATAATGTCATGTTTCTCCTCTCGGATACACCATTATGTTGTGGTGTATACGGTGGAGTCCACTGAGAAACTATTCCATGGTCTTTAAGATAAGAAGTGAATTAATGGCTTAAGTATTCACCTCCTCGATCCAATCGAAGAGCCTTAATACTTTTGCATGTCTGTTTCTCTACTTCATTCTTGTATTCCTTAAACTTCTCAAAGACTTGTGACTTATGTCTCATTAAATACACATAGCCATATCTAGAGAAGTCATCAATAAAAGAAATGAAATAGAGATAACCTCCTTTTGCTTCTATGGACATGGGTCCACACACATCCGAGTGTATGAGCTCGAGAAGGTCAACAGCCCTCTCACCATATCTACCAAAGGGAGCCTTGGTCATTTTCCCCATGAGACACGACTCACAGGTATCAAATGGCTTGTATTCGAACGAATTCAAATACCTATTTGAGTGTAAGTGAGAGACTCTTTTCTCACCTACATGACCAAGTCTGCAATGCCATAGATATGTAGAATTCACTTCATCAGCATTGGAAATTTACATAACATTAGAACGTGTATCTAATACATAAAGACCATTAACTAATGAACCATTGGCTATAATAAAATAGTTATTCATTATAGAGCACCCAGTGCTATTGAAAGTCAATGTATATCCAATGTTATACAAGCCAGAGATTGAAATAATGTTCTTAATAATATTAGGAATATAATAACAGTCATTCAACACCAGAATGACTCCTGAAGGTAAACTGAGGCGTGCAGTCCCGAGAGCTTTGGCAGCAACTAAAGCTCCATTGCCCATCCTCAGTTCAATCTCCCTTTTGCCCAATCGCCTTCTATTTACCAGCACCTGCACAGAATTGCAGATATGAGATGCACATCCAGTATCCAATACCCATGATGTGGATTCCATGTATGAAAAAAATACCTTCATTTAGAATTGCCTTGCAATTCCTTTTCCAATGCCCAGTTTTCCCGCATCGAAAACATTTGTCTTCCTTTTCATTCTTCTTGCCCTTCCCTTTGTCAACTTTGGCGATTTACTTACCCGTGGCCTTTTTCTTTCCCTTCCATTTGTTACTTGTGGTGGATATTTGAGAGGCCTTCCTTTTCTTGTTGGCCCGGCCAACAATCATTACAGACGAAGATGGTTTATCTTTCTGCATGGTTCCTTCAGCACTCTTTAACATATTGAGCAGCTCTGGGAGAGTTGCTTCAATCCTATTCATGTTAAAGTTCATGATGAAGGAAAAAAATGAATCGGGCAATGACTAGAGTATAAGATCAATGCATAGTTCAAGATCTAACTTGAACCCCAATGCATTGAGTCTTTCAATCCACTCCATCATTTTCAGTACATGGGCCTGTACTGATGAACCCTCAGACATCCGTGTCCTGAAAAGTCTTTTGGAGATGTCATACCTCTCAATCCTACTCTGCTCCCCGAAGAGCTGGCGTAGATTGAGAAGTATACTTCTACAATCAGTCTTTTCAAATTGCTTTTGCAGCTCGGGAGCCATAGAGGCCAACATGTAACATTGGGCTAGGGATGAGTCCTCAGACCACTTGGCATAAGCGAGTAACTCACCCTCGTCAACATCAGGAGCTGGCTCAGAATGAATCGTGTCCAACACGTACGCAATCTTTTCGGTAGTAAGGACTATGCGTAGATTACGCAGCCAATCCGAGTAGTTCGGTCCAGTTAATCTATTTGCATCCAAGATGCCGCGAAGGGGGTTGGACGACGACATTGTAATCTGGATAAGAAATAAAAGACAACTTAGCATGTGTTCAAATTCTAACTTAGATGTGGTTTTCTATCTTAGTTAGTCCCACTATTTTTCGATCGAACTATATAACCTTCAATATATAGAACGGGAGATCAGCGAGATCAACCTAGTGGGTCGGAATCCCAACGAGACTGATGTACGACCTTGTGGAAAGCACAACAAGCCATACATCATCTCAAGAGCAGTCAACAGGCACTTGCATCTAATGCAATATCCGATATTCGGCCCCCGAGAAATCATCCCCTTGTGGAAAGCACAACAAAGGATATTCTCGGTTAGATCTAACTATCATTACTACATAGCAATGAGTTCATGACCCGACCCTTGTGGAAAGCACAACAAGGCCGAGTTCAATTCCTCCCCCCATTGAGGCCGAGCCTTGGAGTTAATCCTGCCCCCAAACTCATGGACCTTGTGGAAAGCACAACAAATCCATGAAATGAAGACGTTCATTCACTCCATAATGATGGAGGGCCACGACGACTCCTAGAGCCACGCTTACCAGATCTAAAATTTAAGCGCGAGGGAATTTAATTTTATCTTGATCTCACCCTAGGTGGTAATATAAATATATCCAATATATTTACCGTACCTAGTAGTTTGCACAAAATAAATGCATCCAATGCAAAAAATAAACGCAAGTGATCATGGACTTTAACCCTAATGTAACTAAGACATCCAGCCCACTTCCGAAGCAGCTGGATCATCCTCGTCGGGTGTGCTCCACGCTTTCAAACTCCGACGCCGCATTAATTACAACTTTTACACGGCACGCAGGTCGGAAAAATTAAATTACATGTGACTCAAATTCCAGCAGCCCTTAGGGCGAGTACAACAATTGAGGAAGATAGAAGTACATTAGAATTTTAACAGAGAGAGAAAGGAGGTTCGCAGACCCCAATTAATTACATTAATCCAAGTCCATGATCACTTGCCAACCCATTCAAATAAAATCAATCAAGGGTTATTTTCTGAAAATAATCCTTACTTTTGAATTTAAAAATGGGATGTGCAAACAAAAACATGCCAGCTTTGTTTAATTTTAAAAATCGAAGCATGATTAACTAAAATTAAACACACAAGCAGGCCAATACAAGGTAAATAAAGTAAAGCACGTAAAGAACCATCATTTTCAACAGGGACATCTAATTGAGATAATTAATTAAATTTAAATTTAATTATCCAATAATCAAATTTAAATTCAAAATTTAAACATGTCAATAATTTAAATTTAAATTCAAACTAATTATCTAATAATTTTTGTTTGAAAATAAATTTAAAATAATGTAATTATCCTCAATTAGTAATTTTCTAAAATTCAAAATTTGAATTTAACAATTATCTAATAATTAAAATTCAAATAATTGAAATTTTCACATTTAACTTCAATAAAATTTAAAATTTAAATTTTTTAATTATCTAATAATTAAAAATTCAAAATTTTAAATTTTACTGAAGTAACTTCAATTATTACCATTTTATCTTAAGGTAAATAGTAATTATCTCACCACGGTAAATTCAAATCGGTTAAATAAAATTTACCATTCGACATTTACTATTGAGATAACACTATTTAACTTATGAAATAAAATTCTACTTAATTTACTGTGCATTTTGATATATATATCTAATATATATATTCACAAGTCAAACACACAATAAGTTAAAAATAAAAATGTAAATATATTTTTTAATTAAAAAAACTGTCGGCAGGCCGCTTGGCGCGCCGCCCACGCGCGACGCGTGGGCGGACGCGCCTGCGCCTGCCCGCGCCCGCCCGCGCCCGCCGCCTGCTGCGTCCGCCGCGTGGCGGGCCCGCGCGCCCGCCCCGCGGCGCCGCCCGCGTGCGGGCGCCGCCCTCCACGCGGCACCCGCCCCCCGCGGGCGCTGACCCCGGGTGCCGCGTGCGCCGCCCACGCAACGCATGCGGCGGGCGCACCGCGCCCAAGTCGTAGTGTCCCCAAATCGGGCCAGCAAATTTATTTATTTTTTTTAAAAAAAATTTCTCCAGGGATGCCCAGCATCCTGGAAGAACGGGGATGTGCAACATCCCCTTCTAGTAATAACAATTGAAGTATTTAAGATGCCCATAAAGCATGGTTCTAAATGGCGATAAAAACACCGACTAGAGCGCGAACCTGGCTCTGATACCACTGTAAGGTTTCGCACAACACCTACGGGCGACGCAGCGGATAACAAAAATTCATTTCCCCGATCCCGGTGTTGTGGAAAGCTTAATCTGTGCTCTAATCGGTGTTTCTAAGACCCTAATTACGGGTTGCGTGTTTCACCTTGCGCGAAACGACGCTGCCCGCGATGCCCGATGCAGAATATCGAGCCGCACAGCTGTAGGGCCTCTAGAGCAGATCCACACGGACCCTTGCACAACGACGGTACCTCCCCGGCGCAACTTTCCCCGACTCTATCACCTTCTGGAGAGAGAGAGAGCAAGGGGGAAAAAGGGGGGAGGCTAATCCTCCTCTTAGGCTTAATGCTTGATTAGCCTAAGAGGTTGGAAGGAGAAGACTCGAATGAGCTTCACGTAGGCGCCATATATGTAGAATTTGGACCCTTTTCTAAAGACCTCCAAAAGATCAAAATTGTATATATGACCTTTCCATTATTATACATATGTATTAAGCCCCATTTACACTCCTTTCCAAAAGGAATTAAAAGGAAATAATACATACATTTGTATAATAATAATCCGTCACCCAAGAATCCATTGTGTGTGATCCTCTAGGCCCATAGTCACTCTAGTTTAAGGCACATTAACTTCTAATTCTTAATTAGAAGTAAATTAAACGTATTATTCGCTTCTACAAGAGCCGAATAATAGTTTAATTCATTCCGAACCTTCGATCACGTTGGGTCAAGCAAATCCGCGTGATCCTAGAGGACGCCGGGTTTAAACCAGCCTGTCCGGTACCTGTAAGTCCACAGTTACCGCATCGATATAATCCCTCGCTCCTTCTATGAGTCTGGTACGATCGAGGGTATGGTTCCTGTCCAACCCCATGATCGTGTCATTTGACTATGACCTCCTTAAAGTGTATGACGTCCGTTCTAAACGAACTCACACGACCCTGGCCTGGGATTTAATGGAGCGTCAATGTCATGACCCATTAACTGTCTGATATATACCCGACAGTGAGCGATCCCTTCTTGACCATTGACGATCTTCACACGTATCCTGGAGTGGCTAATGACTCGGCAACTCATGACTTATGGTTAAAGTCACTTAGCCAAGTAATTAAACCATTCCAGTCCTCGTGTAAGATCCGATCAATGTCTCAGGTCAAAGGACCAACGATGCTACTGAGACAGTTGGATCTTCAGTTGACATTAGGTATAATCAACCATCTGAAGATCTAATAGCAGATCAGTTCAGTGTACATCCTCCAAGGACAGACACCTACACATATGTGTTGGTGCCCCGCACCAATGACCATGAGACTGGTCACTGACACATCATGTGTACTGGTTTAATAGGTAATCAAAGTCCCCGAGTGATTACCCTCCAACCAGGAACAGTTTAAGGTATGTGTACATGTAAAGTCAATCTCATGTTCGAGATCCCATCTCGAGCTGACTTTACAACCACATATCCTAGGGACAACGTAAAGTAACACAATGGCATATTTACGCTCAAACACCACTTTATTAATAATGAACAAGATCGTACAACTATTGGGCCTACCCGACCCGAAATTGGCCTGTAGCACATCAACACTAACAGGACGGTCTGTGTGTGCACACGTGGTTGGCGGCAGTTGGACCCACGTCGACGGGCGTGACCCCAGCTAGTCACTTGTTTGTGGTTACTTATACGGTGTCTCAGTTCCCCCTGGGCCGTAGGGAGACACCTGAGGCGTGGATTAATACGTCAGTGGACACATTCCGCCTTGCTTCTAGTGGGAGGTACTCCTATCGAGTCGAGAGTGGCAGACTATCAGTTTCCGTGACTTTGACCTTCGGGTTTTCGGTCGTGTTGTCAGTTGAGTTTCAGTTGTCTCGCCGTGGCACATGTGTCAGTTTTCGTGCCGTGAGACTGGTGCTAGTAGCTTTACCGAGGTTACGTCTTGTTGTGTGGTACCCGTGACCAGGTGGTCAGGGTTGCACCTTGGACAGTGTGTCCAGGTTGGCCGTGTCCTGGGAGACAGACCTCTACGGCATGGTTGCCGTGGGTTTTTACTTCGGTAAGCGATACTAGTGTAGTTCGGTAGCCCCAACCGTGAGATCGGGGTGTGTTTCTGGTATAGTAGGAGTAGCTGTAGTGCCGAGTTTTGACCGGCCACCGGTTCGCTGTTTCTGCTGTTACTGTTGCACTTGTGGTTGCAGCCTTCCTTTCCGCCACCATGGTTGTTTCCGGTTGGGGTTCCGCGAGATCCCTGCTGAGTCTCTATTTTGGAGACTCATTCCCTGCTTTTCGGGTGTAGCGGTTCTTCCTCGAGGTTCGAGGGTGCGGTTCAGAGGTTCTCGGTTGCTAGCTCACCGGGCCGAGTGTTCACTTGACATGTGGTACGTTTTTACTGCTTTAGATTGTACTTTCTGTTGGACTGGACTCTGTTATAGCTGTAGTTGTTTATTTATTTCTATTAATTGTTGAATTTTCCTACTTTATTTCCTATTTCTTTGTGCCTCCACACTCCTTTTAGCCCTTCCGAGCCCTCCCGGTTCGTGGGCGACGGTTCGAGTCTCGGGTTATCGGGCCTCTCCTAGTAATCGGATTCTCAGGTCGTTACATGCGCGGTCGCTTTTTCTTCTTTTTTTCCTTTTTCTTGTGTTCTTCAAATGAATTAGCGCATGTCCTTGTGTCGCATTATCTAGAATAGCGCCTGTTTACATGGTCGCAAAATAAATAGCGACTTTACCATGGTCGTAATTTCCTGAAAATTCATAAAAATGTAAAATACTCAATATTCTTCATCAGAAAATAAAATGGAATAATTGTGCATTTCTTAAATATTTCTTAAATTATCAATTTGACTCAAAATTGATGATAAAATTATGCAGACTCAGAAAATGATGAGAATTAGATTTTTGCCTTATTAATGCACAACTAGACTCATTAAATGCTCAAAGATAATGAATGTGATGCAAATTATGACATAAAATGAAGCACTCATCAGAAGCCGAGTAGTAAAGCTGCTAAAAAAACTCTTTGTGAGGTTCACTGTTTGGGAGATTCTTTCCCTAGGTGAAGAAACTCGACAGGCAATTATTACTGCCCTACAGACGCCTGCTAGTATGAAAACTGCCTGGCCGAAGTATTATCGGGGGTGAATGTGACCTTCACTGAAGAGGATATGTTGCTACCTACTCTCAGTCACAATAGACCCTTGTATATGAGGGGGCAACTGAACGGCCAGCCACTAAGCTGGATTCTCATAGACCCGGGTGCAGCCGTCAATATATTGCCTTATAGAATATATCAGAAATACTATTTTAATGTCCACCTCGATAAAGTTGGCGATATGCAGATCACCGGCTTTAATCAAAAGTGTGAAACCCCACTTGGCATGGTAGAATTTACTCTTACCATGGCAGATTTCACCACAAAAATCCAGTTCCATGTCATTAACTCCAATACCACATACAAGGCGCTCCTTGGTCGCCCTTGGTTGCATGAGAACTTGGTGGTGCCGTCTTGATGTGACACGACCTAGGGGGTTCTTCACATGATCAAATGACCCTTGGACCTAGCAAGCAACCAACGCACGAACCGGTGACTTTACTCGGGCGGACTCACCCGCTAAGCGCACTCTTGTGCCCGTAGGCAAACCGATGATAGTGGTGAGGGTCCGGGACGGGCCCTTGCTGCTCCGAGGGTTGGCTAGCTTAGGATTGGACCTCTCAAGGGTCCTAGGATGTCCACTCTCATAGACGGCCAGCACGCCGAGGGCGTGGGTATTAACGGTTCACTCACAACTCACCCGCGGTAATCATTCATTCACAAGCAAATTTGAGTTCGGGCACTCCACTTACCACCGACGCCACTAAGATACAATACTACTCAAGCAAGGAAATTTCAGCAAAGAGGAGTGTGCAGTGGCTCACCTAGTCGGTGTGAAGACACCGATCCCGGTCGGAGACGAGGGCGAGCGAGGAAGCGTGGGCTTACCCGCACGCCGCGCCGGAGAAGCTTCAACCTGAAATTGTAAATTACATGCACTACACCCCATGCAAGGGGGGGGGGGGGTTCTTGGGGTGGGGATTAAGGTGTTACAATCAAAACTACCACCACGCAGGGTGGGGCCTTCAGCCGGCCAAGCGGGGTGGGGAAAATAAGGTAAAGAATGTCGGTTGAGTGTGGATGCCGAATCTTCCGGTTATCTGCGAACAGGGACAGTGGGGCGGTGTAATGACCGTAGATCCTTCTCACGAATTTTGCCGATAGCGAGACTGGCGGCAAAAGCTTCGTAACAGGTACAGGAACGCTTCAGATTTTTGTGAATTTCTTCTGAGACCGTGGCTGACCGGAGCAGAGGTTGGAACAGGACATGAGGTTTTCTGATCCACAGTTGCAGACTTCTGGCAGCAGGTTGCAGAGGACGCCACGCACTCTCCCGAACTCCGATCAGCACGAAACCGGCGGTGACGTCTTCGTGGTCAAAGTAGCTTTCAGCCGAAGGTAACGGGGCTGCAATCAGAGGTCGAGGGCGGTCGGTGTACCCTGAAGAGTTGGCACTGGTCGGAGTAGACGGCAGGAGACAGAACTGGAGAGCTCGGGGGAGAAAATTCGTAACTCCTTCCTCCGGCAGCCGAATGAGGTTCTGTTTCTTGATCTTGGAAGAAGACTAGCAGAGGAAGAACTTTGATGAAGGGGCTTCAGCCTGAATCCGCTAGGGTTCGTCGTGGCAGAGTGATCTCTCAGGTTCTGATGCTTGGCAGGGAGGGTTCCGCGCAGTCGTGGGAGAACGGAGTTCCTGGACAGCCCCGAGCTCCGATGAAGACGAAACCACTTTGGTGTCGAAGAGGACAGGCAGACGCTTCCACGGATGTATCTTGGGCCTTCAGAATCGCCCGGAGGAAGCCGTGGTCACCTCTGCAAGTCGATACTCTTCTTCTGATCTGCAACTGAAACTGTAGGTTGAAGATGACGGGGGGGAATGGGTATGTGGGAGGGGAAATGGGGGTGGATGAGTGTAGGAGTGACCCCTGGTTGTAAGGGGGTCTTGGAGGGGGTGTTCCAAGGTGTGTATGAGGGAGAATGGGGTCTAGAAGGTGGTGTTTGCAGTGGGTGAGAGGGGAGCTACGAATTTGGGATGGGTGGGGAAGAGAGAAGGAGAGATCTTTCTCCAAAATTTGAAAATGGACTAATGTGGTTAGTGGGGCTTTGGGAATGGGAAGAGTTGTGTTGGGGAAGGGAATGGGTGCTTGGGGTAGTGGGAAGGGTGCTTGGGGAAGTGGGTGGGGTAGTTGGGGGTTGGGAGGTGGAGCTAGGATTGGTGGAAGCTCCCTTGGGACTAGGGGGTGGAGTAATGGTGGCTTGGGGAAGTGGAGGGTCTTAAATGAGGTGGGTAGCTAGTGGAGGTGGTTGGGGAAGGGAGGAGAGAGAAGCAAATTCGGAATTGGGTGTTGAGGAGAGAGAAAGTGGAGTGAAAAAGAGAGATTAAGAGAGGGAAGGGTGGGGAATCTCTCCCCTAGGGCATCTCACCCAAGAAATGTTGGAATCACTCCACTAAACTAAGCTTTGGACTCTCAAATGGCATTTTTCATTGATTGATTCATTGATTGATTAAGTTCAAATGGAGGAAATGGGGTCCTATATATAGGAAACCCACATTTCTACAAAAGACCCTGACAAAAGCCTCATTGACAAATAACCGAAGGGGTAGGAGAGCTCATTGGGCCAAGCCCAAAGAAATGGGCCCAATTAGCACATTACACAATCTAATGACACTCAAACATAGGAAAATAAATGCTAGACCTAGGGAAATGACTCAAATAAAATGAAAATTACATCAATGACTCAAATAAAAATTACATAGGACTCAAAATTAAATGACTAGACCATGCCTGATGAAATAGGAGGTGATGTTCTCATCATACTCCTGGGGTGCAAAGAACTCGACTCCGTCGAGTATGAGTCCACCGGGGGGAGAAGAGGTCCTCCGACGCAACTCCGAGCAAGCTTCATCCTCCAAACTCAACCTCACGTTCGCAACCAGGGGACGACGCTTCAACTCCTCAAGGTGGCTTGGACACACCCTCTTGCCGATGATAGTACCTTGCTTGCCCAGTATTGCCTCCGTGTGCACACGTCGGGCTCTCAAGTTGTTATGTGGAAGCTCTCTGAGGGTGTCGCTCACAAAGATGGGGGTAGGCTCAAGGTGCTCACTAGGATCTACCGCGGTGCCCTTAGAGGGTGCTAGATCCGTTACATGAAAAGTGAGGTATATCCCAAAATCCCATGAGTAAATCCAACCCATAAGCCAGGTTGCCAAAGCCACTTGGAACATGGAAGGTCCAAGTCCTCGTGCCCTCGATTTGGAGGTGGCCCTAAGGTAGAGCCATTCTAAAACCACCATCGTGAGGTTGCCTTCTTGGAATTCGAAGTGCCACTCGTGAGTTTTTGCCCGCTTATTACGACCCTCACCGCCCATTGCTAGATGCTTGCTTGAATGAGTATGCCTTGAGCTACGGTGCGGTGTGGGTGGGAAGTGTGTGGTATGCAAAGGGGGACCGGGGCAACCAAAAGTAGACCTATCATGTAATGATGTAGTGTAGACTTCGGTCAACCTAGGTGGGCCGGGGCACCCGTAGGTGGCCCTATCATGCAAAGTGGTGATAAATATCGGGGGACCCGGACATCCGTAGATGCCTTTGACATGTGTATGACTAATGTAAAGTGAGGGAGGGCCGGGGCATCCATATGTGTCCCTTTCATGTATGGGTGTGATGAGTGCCGGGGGACCCGGACATCCGTGAATGCTCCTATCATGTTTAAGACTTATGATGAATGACGGTGGCCCATTACATCCGAATATGGAACTCTCATGCTTAAGACTCATGATGAATGGAGGTGGACCATTACATCCAAAAATGGTCCATTCATGCTTCCTACTTGACATGTGGGTGTTGTGAATGAATGGACCCGTCTTATGAATCATGCCAAGTGATGTGTTATGCCAAGACTTATGCATTCCTTTCCCAAAGATGACTTCCATGTGTATGGGTGTGGGATGGCCTTTGAACTTCCATGTGAAAGGGTCAAAAGGATCTAGGAAGGTGGGCATTATGGAGAGGGGTCTTCTTTGCTTCCTAGGCATATGTTGTCTATGGTGATGGTTCCCTTTGTGTGGCCCAAGTCTTGGAAGAGGTGTTCTTGGTCCAACATGGTTGGTTGGGGTAGGGAAAGGGGAGTTGTGGGTAAGGTGGGTGTATTACATGGGTACCTAGACTCCCATTGGAAGGGATCAAAGGGGTCATGGACTGGGCTTCCCAGAGGAAGGAACTCTATGTCCACATGGTCCACGCATGGTGGGTCATCCTTCCCCAAGGTAACTGGACCAAGATCTTTAGTGGGCCAGTCGGTCAAGGTACTTGGGATCTTAATGGTAGTGGAGTGGACCATGATGGGTTCTTCATCCATGGGGAGAATGAGAAGGAGGTCACTAGTGTAGCAACCAATGGTGTAGACTGAGGTGATAGAACCAACACATGGGTGGATGAGACTAAGTCTTCTTGGGTGGGCCTCTCCTATGGTCAATAAGCAAGTCAACTTTAGTTGCCATTCTAAACCCTTGATGAGATCATCCCAACTATTTACCTCATAGTAGGATTGGAATGTGGTGTGATAGGAGTTAATGGGTGCTAATTGGAAAGGATGCTCCATGGTTGGGTTTTGAAAGTACAAGGTATGAGGGATGGGATTTTGCTTGAGCCATTTGATGATGAGTTCTCCTAGGGTCACCACCTTTTGCATGAGATTGAGTGGTTTGGGGAGGTATGTGTTTGTTTGGACGGGGATGAGTTGATGTCCTTCTTCCTTATTGATAGGAGTATGAATTTCCTTGAATGTGGGGAAGGGATTTGGATTGGTGTCCAATCTCGGGGATTTGGTCTTGTGGGCCGGGTTTTCCTCATGTTCACTCATGACCTTGTTCATTCTTCGAAGTGGGTTGAGAGGGCATGGTGGCCGGGTATGGGGCCCCGGTGGGTGAGGGAACAAAAGGTTGTTGAAACCATAGGCTCCCGGGAGATGTGGGGGATGAAGTAGGCAAGACCAACGCAATGGGTGGAAGGTGGTATTCCGTTCATCAAGCCATTGTTTCCCTAGGATTATGCAAGGGCCTTCCAAAGTTCCAATTTGACACCAAGCTCCATCAAAGTATTTGGTCTCTCCAAACCTTTTATGGAATTCAATGAAGACTAGGTCTCCATTGTGCACAATTTGTCCGGTCGTAGAGAGGGTGGCTACAATGTCGGGGGATACCCAATTATCTTCTACCATGTAGATGAAGTCAATTTCTGTGGGGCTCCCATTAGGTAGGTATGCTTGGGATATGATGGGAATTGGGGCTTTTTGGTCTGTAGACTCAATGACAATGGGAGGTGGATAATGCATGGAACGATCCGATGAGAACTCTAATGCAAGCGTGCCCATGGACTTGACTTGATAGAGACAAGTCAATGACTTGCTCTGATACCACTTGATGTGACACGACCTAGGGGGTTCTTCACATGATCAAATGACCCTTGGACCTAGCAAGCAACCAACGCACGAACCGGTGACTTTACTCGGGCGGACTCACCCGCTAAGCGCACTCTTGTGCCCGTAGGCAAACCGGTGATAGTGGTGAGGGTCCGGGACGGGCCCTTGCTGCTCCGAGGGTTGGCTAGCTTAGGATTGGACCTCTCAAGGGTCCTAGGATGTCCACTCTCATAGACGGCCAGCACGCCGAGGGCGTGGGTATTAACGGTTCACTCACAACTCACCCGCGGTAATCATTCATTCACAAGCAAATTTGAGTTCGGGCACTCCACTTACCACCGACGGCACTAAGATACAATACTACTCAAGCAAGGAAATTTCAGCAAAGAGGAGTGTGCAGTGGCTCACCTAGTCGGTGTGAAGACACCGATCCCGGTCGGAGACGAGGGCGAGCGAGGAAGCGTGGGCTTACCCGCACGCCGCGCCGGAGAAGCTTCAACCTGAAATTGTAAATTACATGCACTACACCCCATGCAAGGGGGGGGGGGGGTTCTTGGGGTGGGGATTAAGGTGTTACAATCAAAACTACCACCACGCAGGGTGGGGCCTTCAGCCGGCCAAGCGGGGTGGGGAAAATAAGGTAAAGAATGTCGGTTGAGTGTGGATGCCGAATCTGCCGGTTATCTGCGAACAGGGACAGTGGGGCGGTGTAATGACCGTAGATCCTTCTCACAAATTTTGCCGATAGCGAGACTGGCAGAAAAAGCTTCGTAATAGGTACAGGAACGCTTCAGATTTTTGTGAATTTCTTCTGAGACCGTGGCTGACCGGAACAGAGGTTGGAACAGGACATGAGGTTTTCTGATCCACAGTTGCAGACTTCTGGCAGCAGGTTGCAGAGGACGCCACGCACTCTCCCGAACTCCGATCAGCACGAAACTGGCGGTGACGTCTTCGTGGTCAAAGTAGCTTTCAGCCAAATGTAACGGGGCTGCAATCAGAGGTCGAGGGCGGTCGGTGTACCCTGAAGAGTTGGCACTGGTCGGAGTAGATGGCAGGAGACAGAACTGGAGAGCTCGGGGGAGAAAATTCGTAACTCCTTCCTCCGGCAGCCGAATGAGGTTCTGTTTCTTGATCTTGGAAGAAGACTAGCAGAGGAAGAACTTTGATGAAGGGGCTTCAGCCTGAATCCGCTAGGGTTCGTCGTGGCAGAGTGATCTCTCAGGTTCTGATGCTTGGCAGGGAGGGTTCCGCGCAGTCGTGGGAGAACGGAGTTCCTGGACAGCCCCGAGCTCCGATGAAGACGAAACCACTTTGGTGTCGAAGAGGACAGGCAGAAGCTTCCACGGATGTATCTTGGGCCTTCAGAATCGCCCGGAGGAAGCCGTGGTCACCTCTGCAAGTCAATACTCTTCTTCTGATCTGCAACTGAAACTGTAGGTTGAAGATGACGGGGGGGAATGGGGTATGTGGGAGGGGAAATGGGGGTGGATGAGTGTAGGAGTGACCCCTGGTTGTAAGGGGGTCTTGGAGGGGGTGTTCCAAGGTGTGTATGAGGGAGAATGGGGTCTAGAAGGTGGTGTTTGCAGTGGGTGAGAGGGGAGCTACGAATTTGGGATGGGTGGGGAAGAGAGAAGGAGAGATCTTTCTCCAAAATTTGAAAATGGACTAATGTGGTTAGTGGGGCTTTGGGAATGGGAAGAGTTGTGTTGGGGAAGGGAATGGGTGCTTGGGGTAGTGGGAAGGGTGCTTGGGGAAGTGGGTGGGGTAGTTGGGGGTTGGGAGGTGGAGCTAGGATTGGTGGAAGCTCCCTTGGGACTAGGGGGTGGAGTAATGGTGGCTTGGGGAAGTGGAGGGTCTTAAATGAGGTGGGTAGCTAGTGGAGGTGGTTGGGGAAGGGAGGAGAGAGAAGCAAATTCGGAATTGGGTGTTGAGGAGAGAGAAAGTGGAGTGAAAAAGAGAGATTAAGAGAGGGAAGGGTGGGGAATCTCTCCCCTAGGGCATCTCACCCAAGAAATGTTGGAATCACTCCACTAAACTAAGCTTTGGACTCTCAAATGACATTTTTCATTGATTGATTCATTGATTGATTAAGTTCAAATGGAGGAAATGGGGTCCTATATATAGGAAACCCACATTTCTACAAAAGACCCTGACAAAAGCCTCATTGACAAATAACTGAAGGGGTAGGAGAGCTCATTGGGCCAAGCCCAAAGAAATGGGCCCAATTAGCACATTACACAATCTAATGACACTCAAACATAGGAAAATAAATGCTAGACCTAGGGAAATGACTCAAATAAAATGAAAATTACATCAATGACTCAAATAAAAATTACATAGGACTCAAAATTAAATGACTAGACCATGCCTGATGAAATAGGAGGTGATGTTCTCATCACGTCTACGTTGCACTCGTGCATCAAGTATAATCATGATGGAAAGGAGGAGAGGATATTTGCTGACCTCCACCCATTCAAGGTTTTCGAATGTCACATGTTGGATGCCCCCTTTTATATTGAGCAGCCACAGAAGACCCCTAAGGCAAAGACTTCCTCAAAGTCAACAAAAACAAATTTTGGTGATGACTGGTTTCCGCCGCCGCCACCAGGCTATATTAACCCGGGCAGTATCATACATTGCCTACACAGGAGATGTGGGCAGAATTGCACCTCCCGCCATATGTCCTGGGACGAATGAACCTGAAGTTGACAAGCATTATGGACACATTAAAGACTTGGAAGGCCTCACCAAGCCGATAGTAAGCCTCGGCCACTGCACGGTCATGCCCATCAAGACACTGGATATAACCCATCCCGAAGGCCCCACTAGTCTGCTTTACACAGCTGAAGAGCATGCTACATGGGAAGACGCTGATTGTGGCCTCCCGGAAGATCTGGAGAATCCCACAGTCCCCATTCAAGGACTGACCTTCACCTCAGACAAGGTGGCAAAGATGTTCATAAAGTAACATATCCCCTCTAGACAGCCCCAGAAAGAGAAAGAAGCCTTCCAGAAGCTTTGGTATCCTCCAAATTTGGACAAGGAGCTAAGGCGTGTATCCCGACATCTGGGGCTAGGATTTTCGCTGGAAGAATATTACTATAATGGACGTTATGAGGTAGACACCATCTCTATCTTCCCCTCAATAGATGAAGGCTTGTCGGAGGCAACTTATGATGAGTACCCGATAGAAGCTGAACAAGTCCAAGTGCCTCAGCTGCAGGGCCGAGAGACAGAAGTCACCACTCCTTGCAGATGCTGGGAACAGGTCCGCTGCGAGCAGACGGCCTTACAGGCCAAATTTGACTCGGCTAACGATAGGGAAGCCGAAGGTATTGAAAAAGGAGCATCCAGCTACTCCTGCGGCCCTCTTCTAACAATGATGGCAAGATACCCCCAATCGACAGATGAGGTTGCTATCACAGCTGATTAAATAATCCCCACTGCTGAAGACATTGTCAACAAGGAGCCGGCCATCCCCACCAAAGGTGCGGTGATCCAAGCCGATGAGGAAGCAAGGCCGTCCCCATGTTCGACGGAGCTGAAATGTCATACCCCTGACTTAGCAATGGACCACTCCCATCCTATCAAAGTTAATGATTGGCCATACGAAAATAAGGCTGAAGAGGATTTTCCAGAGGGACAACTCGCATCACTGTTGTAACGCCCTGGATCTTGATGGATCTTTTGTAGGATCTGTTGGATCTTTCGGATTGGTTTCGTTGAGTTTCGGTTCGCTTTCGTGGCTTCCGAGTTGAGTTGACGAGCCGTGTGGGTTTTTCTCACGTACTAGTTACGGAACCCTACGGTGAGTTTGTTTGTCAATTCTCGAGCTCGTGGATGCTACAGCGACGATGTACTCTTCGAGCCGGTCGTTTTGACTATTTTTACGTATTTTTCTGAATTTGTGCATTTTCGGCGCATTTTCGGAATTTCCGAAAATTAGAAAAATTTCCTAATTTCTTTCCTTTTTCTTTTTCTTTCCTCTTTCTTCCCTCATTCGTGCGATCGTCTCTCTCTCTCCCGTTCTCTCTCGTTCTTCCCCCTTTCCGGCTCCGGCTGCAGACGGAGGCGTGCGTGGGCGAGGTGGCGAGGACGTGGAGCTGTCGAGGTGCGTGATGGGGCGAGGATCGGATCGATTCTGGCGCGATCCCGAACGGTGGATTCAAAGCCGGTGAAATCGGTTCGCGAGTGGTTTTCGGCGTGGTTTAGTCCTTTCGTGGCGCGGTTTCTTCGGTGGAGGTAGGGTGACGGATCCGTACTTCTCCATCTTCGTTTTCCCTGCCATTGCACGGCGTTCGGCTAGGAAACGAGCGTGTTTGGGCTTGTTTTGCCTAAACCGTGGTTTTCGTGGTTTTTAGGGTCGGCCGGTAAACGGTGACCATTTGCGGCGTAGTTGTTTTGCCTAAACCGGTATATCCCGGCGTGGTTTTCGTGGTTTTTAGGGTCGGCCGGTAAACGGTGACCATTTGTGGTCGTTATTGGGCCGCCTATGAGGATATGCGGCCCACTATTGACCGCACATGCCTCTCTTAGCCCAATTCAATCCAAGACTTATAATCCAGCGGTTCAGTCACGTAAATCGGAGTTTCTGGTGGTTCCTTAGATTGTTAGCAGGGATATACAGAGATCACAAGATGATGTTAAGTCCGCCGGATGGAGTGTCCGGAGATAAGTTCAAGGCTAGCACAACTAATAGGGCTAATGACTTATTAAAAGTCGGTAAATTGGTCAAACCGTTCTACTGGAGTAGAATGGCTGTCATGCAACCTAGTATTCATTTCAATCCTAATTTTCATGTCAATTTATCAAGGATCATGATTTACATTAATTTAATTGCCAAAAAGATGAATCAAAATGATAATGATAATGAACAAGATCATGTGGGAATAAAAAGCATGTATTTTACAGAAATTTACTTGCATACTTTACCACTTATCATATGGGTTTCTAATTTACTAATTATCAATTAAGATACTAATATGATCATGTAGAGCACACACTAAGTCATTTTCTGCATAGATGTGCAGTCGTTACAGGACCTTATATCTACCTGACTGAACACAGGGTACTTGTGCGGCCAGGACATTGCCGCCTAAGGGGTTAGGCGGTCTAGGTGATGGCCGCCCATCCCAGGATATGTGGTCATGCTGATGGCCGCCCATCCTGTCAGGGGTTATGTGGTCTAGGTGATGGCCGCCCATCCCAGGATGTGTGGTCATGCTGATGGCCGCCCATCCTGTCAGGGGTTTTGTGGTCTAGGTGATGGCCGCCCATCCTAGGATGTGTGGTGTAGCAACCCTGGTAAATTAAAGGACTAGAAAGTCCAAATAAATTTAAAAAATATATATATGATAAAACGAGGCCTGAACCTTGTACATAACCCTCTTACATTCTGAAAAGTCTTACGAAATGGACCCATAGACTTTACCATTATATTATAATACATTTAAGAATAACATGTTACTTTAAGTAGCCATTAGATGCACAAAATAATTTTAATTGAATTAAGAATCATTAAATCTGGAAGAAAATATCAATTTATATTTTATTACTAATTTAGAAAATTCAATGTCCCACATTTACTATATTATAACCTTATTAGAAGGGAGAAGTATATATATATATATGATTTAAATACATTAAAGATATATAAAAGGGTAAAAGAATGGGCATATATACAATATCAGTCCTTTAGAGGTTAAGGAAAAATTGCCAAACGCAATTGACGCCTCTTACTGTCGCCATTATTTTAAAAACAGACGACATAGGATATGCCGTTAATTAGTATAAATAGCATAAGAAAGGACATATAATTAAAGATTTCTAGGATATAACCATGATTTTGCTTCTTTCAGGGGTGTGAGGCAATAACAACATGTAAAAGATGGCATGGTCGTGGGTGTCAATTTCATAAGAGATGACTTTGAATAAGTCGTCAATTCAAATTAATGAATAGTGCCATTTTTTCGACTAAAGAATTTTGGAAAAATAATTATATGGAAAAATAGATAAAAATGGAAAATTAATACTCTTAAAATTTCTCACCTAGATCACATCCAGAAAAAAAGATAAAAATCCAGAAAGAATTAAAGCGAAAGAATTGAAGACTTCATGTGTGGGCGTCAATTTAAAAATAATGCCTCAACCTGAGGCGTCAATTTCAAACTTTCCGTTTGTGTTATGTTCGAACGAGGATATGATCTGGGGTAAGTTTTAAGATTTTGCTACGTATATAATCAAGTTTAGTAAGGACTCTATCAAGGAAATTTTAGTTCTAATCAAATTCTAACCTTATTGGGCTCCAGAACCCTATAAATACCCCTCCGTCAAAGCCAAACCTGTTGGCTTTCTTCTTCTTCTTCCGATATAGTTGCAGGCTGCCGTGCTCTTTGGAAGCTATCATCTTCTGCTACTATCATCATAGTGTGGAGTAGAAGCTTTGCTTCTACTATCGTCTTCCACGGACAAGAGCTGCAGTTGTGTTCCTACGTTTAGGAAGTAAGAGCCGTTGCTCTTATACAAGTTCTTCATATCAACACCCTGCGTCCGTTTCTTCCTCCTGCATGAGGAAGACTTCTTCCTCTTTTGCTGGTGACTGCAACGAGAAGAGGGGGGGGAGCGTCTTCCTCTTCTTCATTCTGTTAACAGACGAGAAGAAGGGAAGCCACTATATTCATCATCTTCTTCCTCCTGCGATTGCTCTGGTTGAAACAGAGTATCGGTTGTGATCAGTCTTCATATATATTCTTCACGTTCCATCATCCAGATCATCACCAAGGTAGGTTTTCTCAAGACTTAGTAAAATCCTGTAACTAGCAAGTTATAAGCATGCATATAGGACTGTAAGAACCTCAGTTTCGTGTTGATTTCTGTATTTTCATTAAATGACGCCCTAGATACAGGCGTTATTTTGATTGTTAACGCCCTTCGTGACAGTCGTCAATTTGCAGTTAATTAATAAATACCCCCTGTTCAAAATTTAATAACTTTGAACCTTGATGTAATAATCAATGCATGATCATATTGATAAATTCTCCCTATTTTTCTCGTTCTGTTCATATCTCTAGAATCCTGTTTGAATATGGCTCAAAATTCCATGTGCCTCTGTTCATATGAAATAACGACCATGTCCATGTCGTCATTTAAATGGACGCCCGTATGCATGGGCGCGACTTAGTGATAAAACTTGAAATTTTGATATATATTAACCTTCCTGGATATTGAAATTGACGACGTGAGCCCTGCCATTTCTATGATATATGACGCCCCTGACTAGGGCGCGTATTTCAGAATTAATGACTTAAGCAAAGTCGTCCCTTGCATAATATTGAAAAATTGAGATTTTTATATATATTAAACTTGTATGTAACGACTGAGTGAACAGTCGTCATAATGTGAACTGACGACCCAGAGAAGGGCGTCAATTCATAAAATGAAGACTTGACATAAGGTGCTATTTTCCTGGTTTCTGATTTCCGTGAGTTTATACATATATATATATATATATATATATATATATATATATATATTTATGTATGTATATCTTTATAGGCACTATATTCCAGTTCGTGAATATAGTCCCATGTTTGACGTTGTTTCTATCGATTATCCACTATCTCTCGGTGATAGATGAACTCTCCATGGGACATTCCGTTCCTTTGGACTAGTGACTTTATCATAGAGACCTCCGTAAGACTCCGCTAGCTTTGGATTCCCTCAAAGCAGCCAAGCGGGTTGTACCCTTAAAACCCATGACACTTCTTAATTGCCATGTCACTCTAAAGAAACATGGTATACCAGCCCTCACGACATGCTATTTGTATGTCATGAGAATATTCTTGAAATAATGGATGGGTAATCCATACCATGCATATCCTATAAGAATAGTGTGCCGTACTTGTGTACACTAATTCTATCTACCTTATCATGTACAAGAACAAGCGACCATGTTCATATGGGCGCTTACTCTTATTGTCATGGCACCCAAGTAAGGGAGCCTATTCCACCTAGTTTTATTGATAATCGTGATTATACTGTTACTATCGTCGTTATACAACATGTTCAAATCCTTGAAATGCTATTCCCCAAAAATCTACCTTAAAAGTTCGTACAAGCTTAGTCCTTGAAATTCCACATTGGCTATAACTATAGTGGATGTCGAAAAATACACGATCAATGCCTGCGCATATAGGGCCCGATCTGGTCCTGGGAGGAGCACCCAAAAGTACTAGTGCCCATGGGAGTTGTAATGATCACGGTATGGCATTGTACCAAAGTGCATGACTAGCTTGATTAGACATTCCACAATCTCGTACTCGACTTGACATGACATGACTTGCGTGACCCGGAACGGGTATTTATATACTTGCTTGAAACATGATAGCCACTTCCCGACATGACATGATGAATATACTTGCTTGAATATCTTGACATTCATTGATATAAGTTTTTGAAAGACATGCTAGTTTACTCAATTACCTCTTGGTATACTCTCTCTCTCTCTTGTCGTTTTACGCAAACATGCATAGCTTTGTTGCATTCATGTAACATGTAATTTACTTAAAGCAAGCTAGTTCTTGAGATATAATTCCTACTGAGCATTCGCTCATCTAGTGTTTTTCCTTATTTTTCAGGTAAGTCCGATGACGAGACTCAATCGGATGGGGAAGGTCAAGAGTGATGAGATTAGAGCTCTCCGTCTATCCAAGCGTCTACTAGTCCAATCTTTCAAATTTCTTAAGTCAACCATTGTACTTTTCCTTTTATTGAGTCTTAGCACTTTCATTAAATGAATTGTAATAGAAGTTCTTTTGAGGTTGTGATTGAATAAAGGATTGGGTTATCTTTACTTTTACGTACTCTGTCTTTGTGTTGAATACACTAACGCTCTGATTTACATGATCGATATAAAGTCGTCAAGCATCTCCGGGTTCCTTCCGCGCTCGGGACGTGGCATGTGGTCTATCGCAAGACCGCCCAAGTCTGGTAAAATCTGATTAAACCAACCCTTGCCCGCCTTCGGCGAGGTTTCTAGGGTCACATTAAAACACGAAATTCTAAGGGTATACATCATGGAATTTGGGCCTTTACTACCAATAGAAAGAACATGAAAAACTCTACAAGATGTATGAATCAATTTTAGATTTACAGCCTGAAATCGCTATTGAAATAAAAGGGGAACAAGTTCTGCCCTAATTCTGACATGCCTCTACCAAACCATTAAATTTGCACAGGATACCTAATGGAATTTAGGGCTTTTTGGCTCAAAAGAAAGAGGACTAGATGCTGATTTCATCCATATATAACACTTTATATTGGGCTCGTTATTACCTACCTCAATTGGGTGAAGAAGGAAGAAGAAAGAAAGAAGAGGGATGCCGACACGTCTCCACTAATCACCAAAGATCTCCCTTGATCGATCTCCACTGCGGCTGCCACTGCTCCCAAAGGATTCTAGGGTTACAGAGCTTTATTTTTATAGCTCATACACCTTCTGGATCCTTCTGTGCTGGGAGAATTCGTCGGAGCAACTGGAGTGATTGAAACGTCGCCGCAATTGTTGACCTCACCCAAGCTCAATCGATCACAAGTTTTAGGGTTAGGGTTTTGGTGAATTGGCAGAGGGGAAACGATCCATAGACCGTGGCCTTTCATTTTCCACCGATTTGGGCTCATTTGATGGGGTATTAAGACCTAATTCCGTAGTTTGAGTTAAGGTTAGGTAAGTGTGCCCTTTGGGCTCAATCCATTGATTAAACCTAGTTACAGATTTTTGTTGGGTTGACCACAGAAGACACAGTTGTTAAATAAAATGTCCTTTACCAAATTACCATTTTTCTAGATTTTTATAAGATAGTCAAAATTCCACTTGTCCTATTCACTAAGGAATTAAATATTAAATTCTGAAATTCATTCATTTCGATTTCATTTCAATTTCCAAACCGGGGTATTACACCCTCCCCTACTTTAAGAAATTTGATCCTCCAAATTCATTGCACTAAATACATAAAATAGGGAATGAGATAGCTCACCAAGAATAAGTTGGGATACCGCTTCCGCATAGTATCTTCAGACTCCCAAGTAGCTTCTTCGGTCCCACGCCGACTCCACTGAATTTTGACCATCGGTATGGAACGATTCCGGAGTTGTTGTTGTTTCCGGTCCAGAATCTTGATAGGTCTTTCTTCATAGGTCAAATCTTCCTTCAATTCAAAATACACATGCTGAATGATGTGAGTGGGGTCATACACATATTTCCGTAACATAGACACATGGAAAACATTGTGTACGCCAGATAACTGAGGCGGTAATGCCAGCCTGTAAGCAACCTCTCCCACTCTATCCAGGATGTCGAATGGACCAATATATCTTGGACTTAGCTTACCCTGAATGGCAAATCTTCGAATCCCTCTCGTAGGAGAGACCTTTAAAAATACATGCTCGCCAACCTGACACTCCAATGCTCTCCTTCTGTTGTCGGCATAACTCTTCTATCTTGATTGGGCTACTTGTAATCGGTCTCGGATAATACAGATGTTCTGTGATGATTCTGAAATAAGATCCGGTCCAAGCTATTATTTCTCAGAACGACAGCTTCTTCCATACAATGCTTCAAATGGAGCCATCTGTATGTTGGATTGATAACTGTTGTTGTAGGCGAATTCAATTAATGCCAAGTGATCACTCCAGCTACCTCTGAAATCAATCATGCATGCTCTAAGCATATCTTCCACTATCTGGTTGGTTCTTTCAGTCTATCCATCTGTCTGTGGATGAAAAGCAGTACTGAAATTCAGACGAGTACCCAGAGACTCTTGCAGTCCCTTCCAGAAATGCGAAGTAAATCTGGGGTCTCTATCACACACAATGCTGACTGGTATGCCATGGAGCCTTACCACTTCCTTCAAATACAAAGCAGCCAATATATCAACTATCCATTTAGACTTAATGGGTAAGAAATGAGCTGACTTTATCAATCGATCGACAATCACCCATATTGCATCAAATCCACCACGAGTCCTAGGTAGACCCATAATGAAGTCCATGCCAATACTTTCCCACTTCCATTGGGGTATGTCGAGTGGTTTCAATTTTCCTGCCGGTTTGAAATGTTCAGTCTTAACTTGCTGATAAACCAAGCATCTACTCATGAAGTCTGCAACTTCCCTTTTCATATTCGTCCACCAAAAGGATCTTTTCAAATCTCTGAACATTTTAGTGCCTCCAGGATGAATGGTGTATCTGGATCTATGAGCTTCCTCAAGAATCTTGTTCTGTATTTCAGCTTCATTAGGTACACAAGTTCTTCCCTGGAATAACAATCTTCCATCGTTAGCCATCATGAAGTCAAGTCTGCTACTCAAGCTTCCCTTGATCTCTACCAGCTCGGGATCATTATCTTGCAAAGACTTGATTTCCATCAACAATTCGGGCTTAAGTCGCATCTATGCAATCCTAACCCGATCATTGTTAACATTAAGGTCCAGGCTAGCTAATTGTTCCAATAGCCTCCACTCTTGTAACATGAGACTTGACAATTTAGCTACAGGCTTCCGGCTTAATGCATCTGTCACAACATTACCTTTTCTAGGATGATACTCAATCGAGAAGTCGAAGTCCTTCAAGTACTCCAACCATCTTCTTTGCCTCATATTGAGTTCCTTCTGAAAAAATAAATATTTCAGACTCTTATGATCTAAAAACACTATGAATGTTTCTCCATACAAGTAATGCCTCCATATCTTCAAGGCGAATACCACCGCTGCTAGTTCCAAATCATGAACAAGATAATTCTCTTCATGCTTCCTCAACTACCTAGAAGAATAGGCAATCACTTTCCCATGCTGCATGAGTACACAGCCTAAACCAATACCTGAAGCATCAGTGTATACGACAAAACCTCCTTCACCAGAAGGTAAAGACAATACAGGTGCAGTAGTTAAACATTCCTTCAAAGTCTGAAAGCTTCGCTGGCAATCTTCTAACCAATGAAATTTGTTCTCCTTGCGGGTTAATCTTGTCATAGGTACCGCAATCTCAGAGAAATCCTGGATAAATCTTCGGTAGTAGCCTGCTAAGCCTAGGAAACATCTAACTTCAGTCACACTGGTAGGCTGATCCCAATTCTTCACTGCCTCTACCTTTGAAGGATCAACAAAAATTCATTCCTTTGTGATGATATGTCCGAGAAAGGACACCTCTTGCAGCCAGAATTCACACTTACTGAACTTGGCATATAGCTGATGATCTCTCAATAGTTGCAATGCCATCCTCAGATGTTCAGCATGCTGCTCTTCATTCTTGGAATAAATCAGGATATCATCAATGAATACCACGACCTATTGATCAAGATAGGGCAGAAATACATTGCTCATCAACTGCATGAAAGCTACTGGTGCATTCGTTAGACCAAAAGACATAACGACAAATTCGAAATGACCATACCTGCTGCGGAAAGCTGTTCTATAGATATCCTATTCCTTAATCCGCAATTGATGATATCCAGATCGAAGATCGATCTTAGAAAAATAATGAGCTCCTGCTATTTGATCAAATAATTCGTCAATCCTCGGCAATGGATATTTATTCTTGATAGTCAACTGGTTCAATTGTCGATAATCGATGCACAATCTCATCGAACCATCTTTCTTCCGGACGAATAATATAGGGGCTCCCCAAGGGGAAGTACTTGGATGAATGAAACCCTTCTCGAGCAATTCCATCAACTGCTGCTTTAATTCCCTCAGTTCCGCAGGAGACATACGATAAGGAGCTTTGGAAATAAGAGATGTGCCAGGAATGAGATCAATAGAAAAGATAACTTCCCGCTCAGGCGGAAGTCCTGGCAGTTCCTCTGGAAAGACATCAGGAAAATCTCGGACAACAGAAATGTCCTTAATCTTGATCTGCTGCTCAGGGGTCGCATAGACAAAGGCTAGAAAAGCTTTACATCCTTTCTTCATTAGCTTATCAGCTCGAAGAGTCGAGATAAGTGATACGGAGTTATGGTGTTTAACTCCCACAAGAGAAAGTCTCGGGTGCCTAGTAAAAGACACAGAGCTAGAACTGCAGTAAAGATTTGTCTCATATTCCGCCAACCAATCTGCTCCTAGGATTACATCATAATCATTCATGTCCATGCAAACTAAATCAGCTGGTAAATTCTTTTCATCAATCATAACCTTACTAGAAGGATAGAAATACTGAATTACTGATCTAGTACCAATAGGGGTTGAAATCTCTAACCGAGAATCCATCAAAATAGGCTTCACAGCTAAAGACTTAGCAAATCTCTGAGAAATAAATGAATGTGTGGCACCAGTATCAAAAAAAACAAATGATGGCTTGTCGAGTATAATAAGAGTACCTTCGACAAGTCCACCACCCTCAGTGGTTCCTGCCTCATCTGCTTGTAGAGCTTGGAGCTTGCCTTGTTGTTTCTTGATGCCTTGTGGTTTCGCCGGCATAGCTTGCTCAAATAAAAGAGGACAGTCAGGGATACGGTGCTCCCTACTTCCACATCGCAAACAGGCACCCAACTTGCGCCAGCACTCCTCCATCTTGTGACCTGGATGATCACAATACTTGCATTCTCCTTTGAATGGAACAATAGGGGCAGGCTTCTTGTCTTCATGTTTCGACATCTTGCCCTTCCACGATCCGGACCCACTCCACGAACCAGACCCACTAATGGGCCTCTTCTTGCCATACCCGGGTTTGATATTCCCGGAACCCGTAGGTTGTTCCTTCCTTGCACTTTTTCCACGGATTCTCTCCGTCATTTCTAGAGTATCTTCTAGGACTTGAGCTTTTCTCACCATCTCAGAATAAGTTGGGATTTCCATTGGTGCCAATTGGTTGATATATAGTAGCTTCAGTCCATTAAGAAAGCGCTTAGCCTTCAACTTCTCGGTGGATATCAAGTGAGTAGCATATCGGGATAATCGAGAAAATTGAGCTTCATATTCTGCCACAGATAGATTTCGCTGCTTCAAAGCCGCGAACTCCGCTGCCTTCTTCTCTTGCACTCTATCAGAAAAGTATTTGCTATTAAAGAATTTCTTGAACTCCTCCCATGTGACTTGCTGATCACCAAGGGTAGCCTTCACTGAATCCCACCATGTTCTTGCATCACGTTCAAGTTGAAAGGTTGATAGAAGGACACGTTCTTGATTGCTGCACTGCATTACTTCGAATATCCTCCCCATTTCATCTAGCCAGTGCTCGACTTCATCAGGGTCAGTCGAGCCACCAAATCTCGGCGGATTCATCCCTTGAAAGTTTCGATATAAATCACTAGTGCCATGGTTTGTAGCTCCTGCTTGGGCCACTTGTTGCAAAACCTGAGTAAGGCCTTGAACCGTGCGCTGCAAGTTGCTCCATTCCGCGTGATCAGCTGCCATTGCAAAGGCCTACACGTGGAATAGATTATTTAGGTTCATTAAAAATAGATAATATCACAATTAAGGTATTAACTTAACCCAAGTTTCTACCCAAATCTCACCAGGTTGGGTTCTTAGACTTAAAACTAGGTTATGGGTCCAATATCATCACTTAGACCCCTAGAACTTAGAAAACCTAGAACCCTAGAAAACCTAAGAATTTGAAACCGGGCTCTGATACCACCTAAACTATCACGCCACGACACGGACTATCGGAACGTATAGTAAGAAATAGCTAGAAATAATGATAAGCTAATCTAATCATTAACACATGTGCTATGAAAAGAGATAACTTTATTGGTCATGAAACATTTCAAATCTAGTACAATATCCTTAAACCAACTTTAATACAAACTGAGGCAACATCAACTTAACAATAATATCATAACTGTAGCTAAACACCCTCTAAGGCACAACTAAGAGCAGGATAACTATGCCAACTCATCATCTAGAACTGGTACACTCCAATCATCACTCCTGCCCATCCCCAACGGTAAGCGCATCATCACCTGAGCTACCTGGAAAAAGGGGGGAGACAACTATATGAGCGAACGCTCAGTGAATAATAACAGGCAAGTTTACGTAATTAACCAATTATTCCATTTTCATATGAAATGATAAGAAAAGAAATGACGATACAGAAGAAAAACAACGTAATATAAAGATCTTGCAAGGTCAAGGAAATATAAGATACCTAGATTTCAACAAGAATATCATATAACAAGTGTAACATGAAATTGTAATGAGGAAACGGCGACCAGCAAGTATTTTAAACAAGTCAAGCATGATCAAGTAACAAGAGATAACAAGAGATTTCTGTCGTAGACATCACGCTAGTCATGCACTCGGTGCAATGCCTCACCTTGTCATTACAAACTCCCATGGGCACAAGTACTTTTCGGGCGCTCTCCCCAAGACCAGACTGGGCCCTTATGATGTGTTGGCATTGATTTATCGGATCCAAGATCCCAAGTTCCGTCTAGACATTTAGTCAAGTTTATGGCCAAATAATCAGAGGAATTACTGTCCAGAAGTTCAAGATTTAAAGGACTAATATGTCCTTTGATTCAAGAGCACAAAACACGATAAAACTCGTGGCTGCGAGATGTACGGTCATACAGAGGCCGCTCAAAGGATATATGCGGCTAATATTGGGCCGCACTTACAAGAATTGTACTGAAACTCAGCCCACGAGGTCAATAATGAACGGCTGATAGTGTGCCGCTCTAAGGATGAACGGTAAGTTCTGGGCCGCGCAGGTCCAGAAGACCTTAAGATCCATGAACATGATGTGCGGGCCATACGGGGCCGTATTAAGGATATGCAGTCCAATAGAATCCGCATAAGGTTTGAACGGTCATATTCCAGCCGCACCACCCGGGCTTGGCTAGAAGGCTAAGAAATCACCCTATTGGACTCCGGGCTGCCAAAGACAGGGTAAAACTAAACCAGGGCCTAGTCTACTGTCTATTGGTCAGTCCAGGGCTTAATGGTTTGGTCGAAGATTCATCAAGGTTAATCGACCAACACTTAATGGCATAAGCCAGGTATATGCGGTCGTTCTATGAGGATATGCGGTCCACTACTGGCCGCACATGCCTCTCTTAGCCCAATTCAATCCAAGACTTATAATCCAGCGGTTCAGTCACGTAAATCGGAGTTTCTGGTAGTTCCTTAGATTCTTAGCAGGGATATACAAAGATCCCAAGATGATGTTAAGTCCGCCGGATGGAGTGTCCGAGGGTAAGTTCAAGGCTAGCACAACTAATAGGGCTAATGACTTATTAAAAGTCGGTAAATTGGTCAAACCGTTACAATGGAGTAGAATGGCTGTCATGCAACCTAGTATTCATTTCAGTCCTAATTTTCATGTCAATTTATCAGGGATCATGATTTAAATTAATTTAATTACCAAAAAGATGAATCAAGATGATAATGATAATGAACAAGATCATGTGGGAATAAAAATCTTGCATTTTACAGAAATTTATTTGCATAATTTACCACTTATCATATGGGTTTCTAATTTATTAATTATCAATTAAGATACTAATATGAATCATGTAGAGCTCACACTAAGTCATTTTCTGCATAGATGTGCGGTCGTTACCGGACCTTATATCTACCTGACTGAACATAGGGTACTTGTGCGGCTAGGGCATGGCCGCCCAAGGGGTTGGGCGATCTAGGTGATGGCCGCCCATCCCAGGATATGTGGTCATGCTGATGACCGTCCATCCTGTCAGGGGTTATGTGGTCTAGGTGATGGCTGCCCATCCCAGGATGTGTGGTCTATCGCAAGACCGCCCAAGTCTGGTAAAATCTGATTAAACCAACCCTTGCCCGCCTTCGGCGAGGTTTCTAGGGTCACATTAAAACATGAAATTCGAAGGGTTTACATCATGAAATTTGGGGCTTTTACTATCAATAGAACGAGCATGAAAAACTATACAAGATGCAAGCATCAATTTTAGATTTACAGCCTGAAATCGCTACTGAAATCAAAGGGGAACAAGTTCTGCCCTAATTCTGACATGCCTCTACCAAACCATTAAATTTGCGTAGGATACCTAATGGAATTTAGGGCTTTTTGGCTCAAAAGAAAGAGGACTAGACGCTGATTCCATTCATATATAACACTTTATATTGGGCTCGTTATTTCCTACCTCAATTGGGTGAAGAAGGAAGAAGAAAGGAAGAAGAGGGACGCCGACACATCTCCACTAATCACCAAAGATCTCCCTTGATCGATCTCCACTGCGGCCGCCACTGCTCTCAAAGGATTTTAGGGTTGCAAAGCTTTATTTTTATAGCTCATACACCTTCTGGATCCTTCTGTGCTGGGAGAATTCTTCGGAGCAAGTGGAGTGATTGAAACGTCGCCGCAATTGTTGACCTCACCCAAGCTCGGTCGATCACAAGTTTTAGGGTTAGGGTTTCAGTGAATTGGTAGAGGGGAAATGATCCATAGATCGTGGCCTTTCATTTTCCACCGATTTGGGCTCATTTGATGGGGTATTAAGCCCTAATTCCGTGGTTTGAGTTAAGGTTAGGTAAGTGTGCCCTTTGGGCTCAATCCATTGATAAGACCTAGTTTCGGATTTTTGTTGGGTTGACCACAGAAGACAAAGTTGTTAAATAAATTATCCTTTACCAAATTACCATTTTTCTTGATTTTTATAAGGTAGTCAAAATTCCACTTGTCCTATTCACTAAGGAATTAAATATTAAATTCCAAAATTCATTCATTTCAATTTCATTTCAATTTCCAAACCGGGGTATTACATCTGCTGCCGCCACCACCGTTCGTGCCGCCATTGCGCTGCCACCACCGCTACATCGGAGTTCTGTCTCCATCAGGACATAACCTCACCTCCAAATTTTTATCTTTTCTTCTTGTTGTCTGATCGGGCCCTAATTTTGAGAGTTTGTTCTGTCCATCTCCCTCAACCTCCAATAAAATTATCCCGTCATTTCACCTTCTTTTTATATTTTCTATTTTCGTGTCTTTCTGTCTTCCAGATCTGTCCCGTTTCAGATCTATGTAGCAGAAGTTTAGTTATTCCCCCTTTCGACCCCTTTTTTGATTTTTGTTGGAATCCCCAAATTTATTGGAGGTTCTGTCCACCATCCCCATCCTCCACAAATTTGTTTCGAATTTCAAACACCATCTACGTATTTTTAGAAACTGTGTCTTTTCTCCAAATTCAGTTCTATCTCTGCTATCCAGATCTGACCCCGAGTCAGTATGAAATCCCTAAAAAATTGAAACTTCCACCAAACCTTTTATAATGTATATACCCATTTTCCTCTCTTTGGCTTCTACAACTTTCATGAAGAGCTCATCTTCTGATTCGGAGGTCTACATCACGGTCAACGCCAACTCTCAAGAAAACTTAGTTTTGTCCTGAGATTTCAGGTCCTGTCAACCAGCAACTGGAAAATTCGACAAAGGCCATTAACGGGAAATTCCAATTTCTTTCTCTAGCCATAGTTTGAAGTACTCTGAAAGAGCTTTCCAGCGGTACCTCTTGTGCCTGGATCTGACGACGGTGCTGATCGCAGCATCTATTCTCGTCGGGTCATGTGCTGTAAAATAGAAGCCGCAAATCCGTGGGTAGCAAGTCCCACACAAGGAGATCGGAGCCGATTCACCTCCCACGAAGCGAACCAGCGCTCTGCCTTCCCAGGGAGTGCCCATCCGGACGTCCCCATCACAGCGGTGCCGCTCCGGGCCCACTCAGCCCCTCGGACCAGCACGTGGGCCCCACAGTCGTAAGTACGTGTGCCGCCGAAGCAACACAAAAAGTGGCCCGTCAACCCGAAACCGCTACTCCCGGGCCCCACTGTTTTTCCCTTTACCTCCCTGCGTGGAGTGGGCAGTAATTTGTCTTACTGTAATTATTGTGTATTTACTGTTCTGGGAGTACGAGTTCAGCCGGGAAGTCTTCCCCACGCCCGGTAGCGTGGAGGTATCGTATTCGCTCCCATCTCGACATTTGCTTTATTTCGTATATATTTCATTATGCCGCTGCTAGAGAGCATGCTAGGATCGTAACCCTCTTTACTTTTTATATCACCGCTGCTGCGAGAGGGAGCGAGACCATCCCGTCACCCGATCCGGGCACGAATTTGTGAGTTGACCACCCTAGCTCACTACCGGTTTCTTAACTGTGCACGTCCGTATGCTTCCCTCATTAGGGGCGATCGTGAGCTTGCTTAGAGTCCGAGGGTTGCATATCCATTGGTCTTGAGTCGCGTGTCCATCCCGCATCACCTTGACTTGTCAGCCTTATTCAACAATTGCTACATCGACCTGATCCTTATGAAGTTTACCTGTCTCACAGCAAGGCCCATTCTGCATCGACCTTATCTGGCAGTAGTCGCACTGCTGCATCGACCTGTCAGTATGAAGCTCTTTAGCTGTATCAGATGCATCGAGGTAGAACCTAGCTGCATCGACCTGATACCCTTGCTCATTCAGAGTATGTCAACCTGCTCTTTCAGCTTCACTGATTTCTTCATGACTTTAACTTAACCTTTTGCCTTATTCTCAGAGCCTATTCTGTGGAGAATTTAACACACATCTTCTACATATAATAAGATCATCTTAAGAGCAATTATATCTCAACAAAAATGCAATGTATCACATCCATCAATGCAACATCAGCAGTGTTTGGCATCATTAAACCATATTAATATCATGACATCATCAAAGACACATTCAGACACAGACTCATGATGAGTCATAGTGTTTGACATCATCAAAACCACAGGGATACAATAACAAAAGCTTCTGCTACAAAGAAATCTCCATGTTTCTGTTATGTCAATGTTCTCGTCACCTTTAGTGTTTTCTTTAATCAACCTCAGGTTTAGGTCAATGCATGCGCGTCGACTATCGGTGTGACAGCGTCTGATTTCGAGTCAGCGTTGCGCGGTTGGCCATTAGGGTTCGAAGGTGTTCCATCATACATCATCTATAGTTGTGAGGAAATAGTCTCGGGTCGGGCAAATCATTTACCTTGAACAATTTTTGGGTGTACCTCTGTGGTCGAAAGCAACTGGGAGCCTAAACTTGGCATGACGACATTGTCATCAGGATAAGTCTTAACTGGCGAGACCATCATTTGAGGAGTCTAGAGGCCCAAATCAACCTAGATGTACGCTCAGGATACCTGGGAGGTTGTAGAAAGAGCCTATCCTTCCATGATTGTTATGATGTCTCATGGGCAGTTACCAGACGTTGGCCAAAAAAAATTGAATATGTCAAAAATTCCCAAACAAATCAAAATATTTAATTCAAAGAAATTGAAATATGTGAAAATCCCAAAAAATCTAAATATTCAAAAGTCCAAAAAATGGAGGGGCATCTCCCCGATACATGCATCTGACACACACCACCACACCACCTCATTTCCTTCATCACTACCCCACAACTGCGAATTCCAAAGGCTACTCCCCTTACCTCATTCCATCCCACCAGGGGATTTATAACTGCACTGCTACCAACACCCAAACTAGGGGCAAATTGCACGCCCATCTGCCCATCCAAACTAGTCAAATCCCTGGCTACCTTGTCGGAAGCAAGAGCATCCTCGTTCCTTTGCTTTCCATGAGTCTTAATGGCCATTTGAACTCCGCCAGCTCGGCACTTCAACTTGAGTCCTAGGCAAATGACACCTTCATACCACTTGATTCTCAGCAGATGCCTGGTTGCATTACAAATACCCTTTTCCCTACTCTTTCTACTCCATATCCCCCTGATTGGACAAAAGTCCTGCCTATGTCAGCGGGTCCATGACGGACTTCAGCTATGTAGCTTGAACTATCAGTTTGTTAGTCCTTAGCCCAACTAGACATCTCAATGAAGTCAATTGATGTGCTAGGTGAAGTTAGCATAGACTCTCCTATCATCGGGAATGGTCACCTCTGGGGACGTACTTATGCCTTGGTGACCATCCCCGCGGAATTCATTTTGTCCATTAGGCCCACTGTAAAGCCGAAGGATGATGTTTGCTTTCCCTACCCCCTTTGCCTTAGTGAATGCTTCCTCTTTAAATACTTCTTTATTTGTGAACTTCACTAATGTGTGTTTATGCAGTTGCAGGTCTTATAGCATCGAAATTCGCTTCACCGCCTTCTCATACTATTATATATGCCATATATTATATAGATTCCGAAAGCTAATAACTTCAGGCACATAAACTCTGAGTTCCTCTCTAATAAAAATAGTGAGAGGTTTATGTTCCATAAGTTATTCGATGGCCTTCTAGTTTCATGATTGACCTCGAAATGATGGACTCGTCGGACTCTCGACCGACATCTTTCCCGGAGCCAGAAAATAATACCTCTGGATATGCATCGGGTAGATTTTCACTTTAAACCCAGCATGCATCATATAGGTCTTTTCTTCTTTGGATCTAAAACCAAACAAAATTGCATTTAGAAAAGCATGGCATGCATGCATTCAGCAAGGAGGAAACAAGGGTCTACCATTTATATGCCCTAGACTCTATCCCTCTTTTGTCAATCATCCAAGTTCTTCAATTCCATCACTTTTGTTGTCTACTTTATTCCACTCAGATTCTACAAGTCGAGAGTGTGTTTTGCATGCGATCGTCATAAGTATATTGAGATTTGAAGGTCATTTTCCCTTATCCTGATTTTATTACTCACTCCTATTTTAGGTGTCTTGTATCTCCTTGAGCTAGATTGCTATCATCCCCTCAAGTCCCGCAACGCTATGCTAGGGGGTCCCATGGCGTGCTGATACAAGCCCTCTTAGATTAATCTTCCTTCCTCCCCTTTTGAATGACCTCTCTTATCGCATTTTGCTTGTCCGTTCTTATGTGAAGCTCAATCTCTGCTCGAGAATCTCCTTGAGCGGGATGTCCTTATTGTTGGGAGCAGAGGATCGTCAAGCTAGAGGGGGAGGGGGTGAATAGATTGACCACTTAAAAATTTTAAGCAGAATAAGACAATTGCACTCTCTGTAATAGCTCAGACAAAAATCCGGTTCGTGAATCTCTAAAGAGCTAGCTCAATATCTAAGCGATCTAACGAGACAATAGTCACAAGAACAACCCACAAGCACAAGCCACAAGAGATCAGAGTTTTTAAGGTGGTTCACTCTCTATCTCGAGACCTACGTCCACCCCCTCACCAAACCGGTGGGGATCACCGCTGAGCTTTACAGCTTAGCTAACACCAGAGAAGAATCCTTCTCTGACCTGCAGATCCAATCTGCAGAAGATAGCTATACCCTGTCTTAGAACCGTTGTCGAACAGCTTGTAGACACAAAGTCTATACAGCCTCTGATCTCAGAACACACTCTGAATCAGAACACACCTGTCCACTAAATCCCAGTGGAATAGTAATCCGAGAATAGAATTGTATAAGAAAACAAAAATTACAAGGTAAGGAATAGACTCAGAATACGCTGATCAATGGATCTTCAGACTTCTTGCACAGCAGAAGAGAGTAGAGCCCGAAGAGATGAACAGTATGATCTGAGTATGATCTTCCCTTCAGTTGAGACTAGATCAGTCTGATGCCTTCATGGTTCTTCAGCTTCTGATCTTCTTCACTAGGAGAATGAGCCTATCCTTCAATCCACGCACTGGACCTTCTTCACGATGCTAGGCTCTCCACGTTCTTCTCTCTATACGAGTGCTTCTTAGTCTCTTCTATCCTAAGCTCTACTCATCCCCCTTCGATCCACTTCTACATTTCCTTTTTCATTTTCCCGCGCAAGATTGGGCCCCCACGAGATTCCCAATCATTTGCCCACGTGTGGAGAAGCGTCTGGACTACAGGAGGAAAAGTGTCCTTCGTTTGCAGACGTGGCTGGCCCACTTTATCCAGTCATTCTGCCCGAGCGCTTGTCTGGGACTGGGTGCGTCGACGCCAGCATTTGAATGCGTAGACGCTGTGTGAAGACAGCTTCTGATCTTCCTTCGATGTACGGCTTCAGGTTATCACTGCGTTGACGCGGGTGCCTGAAGATTAAGAAGCTATCTTCACATAGCGTCGACGCCACCAGTTATCAGCAACGCTGTGTGAAGATATCTTCTGGAGGCATGCGAGTCGACGCTGCATCCGAGTGGCGTTGACGCAGTTAGCATGCGCATGACTCAAACATCTTGAGATCTAGTCACAGCGTCGACGTTCTCTTGCTTGAGGCGTAGACGCAGTCTAGATGAAGTATGCTTCAACTTGGAGGAGCTGAAGGCTGCGTCGACCCTTTGATCTTGTGGCGTCGACGCTGACTATTGCCTGCATTAGAGTTCAACAGAAATTCTTGCCACATACCAGATTGTCAGATAATAATACACCCTGTCATATCATGGTGATCATCATCAAAATTAGGAGGACAACAATCTCCCCCTTTTTGATGATGGCAACCATGATGGAATTTTGGTATTTTAATGAACATGCAATTCAATAACCAAGTAAGCAGAGGCAAGCACAACCATAGCAATCAAACACAAGTATCACTTCAACTCATTCACCATTCACTTACGCACATAGTCAATTTTAACTATAAATCAAAAAAAAAGTGCATACACAAGATAGTCTCCCCCTTTGACATCAGCAAGAAGGGGAGGTCAGAAGACAAGTAAGTATAAGAAAATATCCATACCATTACTTAGGGAAAATACTGAGAATGTCTCCTAGACGAGTGACCAGAGGACTGGCCCGGTGGAGGTGGAGGACGATGAGATGAGAAGGTCTGCTGGGCATGCAGAGCTTGAATTGCCTGAGAAAGCTCACCCAACTGAAATAAAAGAGTGCTTTTAAGACCTCCCAGCTCGGAGCGGACATCGTCAGATCCTCGTGTCAACAACTCAAGCGTACCGCACATAGTTGCCATGGAGGATGAAAGACTAGACAGCTTGTCAAACACGGCTTGAAAACCTGTGGGAATCGAGGTTACTTGAGACTGCAGAGTAACCATAGCAATTTGAATATCATAACACATGGATTGCATCTTAGCCATGGTCTGAAGAGAAGACATCTGTGTAGAGTGCATATTGGAAACTAACTCTGCAATCTTGTTGACAATCTTTGCAACACTCTGCAGGACCTTCCTCATAGCTTTGTCAGTTTTCTGCTTGGCCTGCATATAGTCTCTCCAGGTGACCATTATAGAGATTTCAGATAAGACAATTCTTTTATACATCCGTTCTAGCTGAAAATCAGTATACAGAATAAAAGAGTTAAGTTTGTCCCCTTGATGCTGCATCATTCGGATGAGGTGAACCAGTAAATCCTTTTCTGTTGCACCAGGAGGAGCTTGGAAATAATCATCCTGAGGTTGTTGGCTAGTGGACCCAAGTTCTCTATTACAATTATGTGAGCTGGACTCACCTTGTTCCCACTGAGTCTTGGGTTCCCCTCTAATGTCAAACCATTCAGGCTCATCATCTTGAAAAGGGGGTACTGCAGATTGAAATCCTTCCTCATCAGCATCATTGGGAGACTCCACCACATACGAAGGAAAAACCTGCTCACTATCAACAGTATGAGCAGGCCTATCCTGAGTGTCAAACGGTGGAGGTGACCTGGCTGGAGCTTGTGTTGCACCTTGGACTTCAATGTCCACATCTCATTCCTGACCCTCCCAATGTGGAGGAGAAGCAACATGTTCAGGAGATATCCTGACTGACTCTGGTTCGGGCTCAGGAGAAGTAGCAGCTGCCCTGACAATAGATTGTTGACTTGGCAGCACTCTGACTGGCTTGCCATCTACAATTTTTACACCCATAAAATTCTGAACAAACGACATGGAGTACACATTGCCTCTAGGAACAACACACTTCTTTTCATTGCCAAACTGAATGCCAACCTTTCTGAACAAGGCTGTGAGATGTGCTGCGTAGGGTAGAGTCCTAGAGTTGTCCAGGCAAGTCCCCATTGTCTGAATAATAACATCAATCAAAGACACATTGATTTCTTTCAACATGCAGTATAGTAAAAATCTCTGCATGATTGTGACCCTTTCACGTCCACTGCTCTGTGGGGTAAAGATGGAAGTGCATATATGGTGCAGAAGTCGAACATGTGGTGAAAACTGGTTAGCTTTTAAGCTTGACAAATGAGTCTGCTTAATGTCTGAAGGGTCCTCTGGCTGGCCGGTCAAAACAGCAAACGCTTCATGTTCATTCAACGGAAATGAGTGAAGTTCGGCCCCCTTCATAGGAATCTTCCATACTTTGGCGAGCAGACTAGCAGTAAGTTCAAACTTAACACCCTGAACAGAGCTGATCAGTCTTCCACGTTCGGGTTGATGGCATAGATTGCGGTAAAACTCCCTGACAAGAGTAGGATAATAGACGGAGTACTTGGTGGCAAAACCCCACCAACCTTGAAACTCCAAAGTGGGTCTAATCTCAGGGAAGACAGCATGAAAGGCTTCGTCCGATTCAAGGATATATCGAGGAATTAAAACCTTCAGGGGTTCGTCTGTACTAGAAGAAGGAGCGGATACGGAAACCCCAGACTTGGATTTTTTGGAGAAGACTTTCTTCTGAGAAGATGAAGGCTTGGAGGACGATCGGACCTTCTTCTTCTTGGAAGGAGGGGAGGGGCTGCGTGGATGCTTCCCCTTGTCTTTGCGTTTATGCGAAGAAGAAGATGTAGGAGGAGGAACCGCCGCAGGTGATTTAAGAGCTTGGGCTTCAGCAGTAATGGCAGGAGCTGGAGGAGCCAAAGATGGTTCCTCAGCAGGCTTCTTACCCTTCCTGGAGTAGGCGAGAGCCATCTTCATGGATAGAGGAGAAGAAGAACAGTCAAGAGGTGTTTCAGAGGGAGGAGAGGGACAGTCGTGCCTCAGAAGGATGAATGAAAAGTAGCCGACTGTTCCCTCGGTTGAGGGTTTTAAAAGGGTGACACGCGAAACCCCCAATCCCGTTATTGGGTAACCGGGTAACGGATCCAGATCATAACCGAAAGAACCTAGATAGAGTGGATGCGTCGACGCGAGGAAATCAATGCGTCGACGCTATGATCACTTATGCACAAAAGTGTATTGGAAAAGCACAGAAATGAACAGTAATCCGAGAATAGAATTGTATAAGAAAACAAAAATTACAAGGTAAGGAATAGACTCAGAATACGCTGATCAATGGATCTTCAGACTTCTTGCGTAGCAGAAGAGAGTAGAGCCCGAAGAGATGAACAGTATGATCTGAGTATGATCTTCCCTTCAGTTGAGACTAGATCAGTCTGATGCCTTCATGGTTCTTCAGCTTCTGATCTTCTTCACTAGGAGAATGAGCCTATCCTTCAATCCACGCACTGGACCTTCTTCACGATGCTAGGCTCTCCACGTTCTTCTCTCTGTACGAGTGCTTCTTAGTCTCTTCTATCCTAAGCTCTACTCATCCCCCTTCGATCCACTTCTACATTTCCTTTTTCATTTTCCCGCGCAAGATTGGGCCCCCACGAGATTCCCAATCATTTGCCCACGTGTGGAGAAGCTTCTGGACTACAGGAGGAAAAGTGTCCTTCGTTTGCAGACGTGGCTGGCCCACTTTATCCAGTCCTTCTGCCCGAGCGCTTGTCTGGGATTGGGTGCGTCGACGCCAGCATTTGAATGCGTAGATGCTGTGTGAAGACAGCTTCTGATCTTCCTTCGATGTACGGCTTCAGGTTATCGCTGCGTTGACGCTGATAACTGGTGGCGTCGACGCTATGTGAAGATAGCTTCTTAATCTTCAGGCACCCGCCGCGTCGATGCTGGTAGCTGGTAGCATCAACGCTGTGTGAAGATATCTTCTGGAGGCATGCGAGTCGACGCTGCATCCGAGTGGCGTTGACGCAGTTAGCATGCGCATGACTCAAACATCTTGAGATCTAGTCACAGCGTCGACGTTCTCTTGCTTGAGGCGTAGACGCAGTCTAGATGAAGTATGCTTCAACTTGGAGGAGCTGAAGGCTGCGTCGACCCTTTGATCTTGTGGCGTTGACGCTGACTATTGCCTGCATTAGAGTTCAACAGAAATTCTTGCCACATACCAGATTGTCAGATAATAATACACCCTGTCATATCATGGTGATCATCATCAAAATCAAGAGGACAACAATCTCCCCCTTTTTGATGATGGCAACCATGATGGAATTTTGGTATTTTAATGAACATGCAATTCAATAACCAAGTAAGCAAAGGCAAGCACAACCATATCACTTTTTTTTTTATTTATAGTTAAAATTGACTATGTGCGTAAGTGAATGGTGAATGAGTTGAAGTGATACCTGTGTTTGATTGCTATGGTTGTGCTTGCCTCTGCTTACTTGGTTATTGAATTGCATGTTCATTAAAATACCAAAATTCCATCATGGTTTCCATCATCAAAATCAGGAGGACAACACTTATTTGGCTTATTTCTTTACCGAAACACCCATTTATCAGTCCGCCAGGCTCCCTTGCAAAATGGCCGTTTCGGAGGGGCATTTATAGATGTCTAGTTTCGGACATCTCGCGGACCTTGTCTAGCCATCATAGAAGTGACACTTTCTCTTAGTTGGTTAGTAGTGTGGAGTCTCATCCTTATCTAGGTAGGCTCCACCTTGTCCCTTTGTGGATCTAACTTCGAGGTAAGTTGGCGGCGGGTTGCAGGGGGGTAGCACCCCGCTACCCGTAAGGTCGAATTTTTTTGAGGTACTATATACATTCACTTCACTGATATCTAGAAGGACACTAGGATGGCTATCCACACCTCACGAAGGTTAGGGTGCTGGCCGCCCTCAGCTTCCTGGAAGGCCACCTTGTTGGCCTCCTAGGACCTTCGAAGGCCAGACTGCTGGCCGCCCAGTCCCTCGAGAAGGCCATCGACCTGGCCACCCAGCTCGTTTGGATGGCCAGAACCTTGGCCGCCTCCTGCCAACTGCCCGTCAACTCCATGATCCTCCCACTCCAGGCACGTACTCCGCACATGTTCCCACTCCGAGAGGTGGAGGCATGTGTAGTCTCACACGTACTCGATCTTTCGAATGTGGGGATGGAGGGAAAGCCCCTAGATACAAAAGGCTCGCTCCGAGCAATCTCACGGGGGGTTGGACATTTTTGGAGGAGGAGAGGTTGTGGCAGTTCAGAGCCCAGAGAGAGAGCTGTGAGCATGAAAGCATCCCTCCCAACCTTCCCCTGGAAGCATAACTCGAAGTAAAGGAGTTCCATCGTGGGAGAGCCCAATTTACAGGAGGCGGCCATCGACATGGCCACCCACCACGGCACCACCTCTGAGTGGCCACCTATTTGGCCGCCCTCTGTTGGTCGATAGGCAAACCCCGTCCTTCTTCCTTTGCCCCCCGTCTTGCTGTATTTTAGTTTCTTTTATTGCATTGCATGCATGATAGATCTTTCTAGCTCCCTATTTTAAAGTGGTTTTCCAATCCAAAACATAGGGAAGGCGGATGGTCGAAAGTCTCGGCCATCCCCCTTTCCGCCCCCCTTCCCGGTATGATCACCCCCATTTGCATGCCCCTCTCTCTGATTTGAGCACATACTACACCATCACAGTCTAATGGGTTTGTTTTCTTTAATTGCTGGTTAATGTGCAGAAACTTCATTATCGACTCACAGAGGTCCTTATTCTTGGCCGGCCGAGAGCGATGACAGGAAGAACCCATATTCTCTCATTTCTTAGGCATTCATGATCATCCTACCCTTCGGTATAAGCCTCTAGCAATCACACCATTTCTTTCTTTCTAACATCTACACTGTAGGTAGCAGCAGCATAGTTCAGAGGGAGGCAACATGCACGCCATCGCACGCACCTACCTCTCTTGTCCCCTACAGCGTTGGCTCCATCTCTCCCCCTTCCTCACCTCTCTTCTCTCTTCCGCACTCTCTCTTCTTCTTCTCCCTCGCTTTATAGGTGTAGGGGACTTCTTCGGACGTCACTATGAGTTTCTCTCTTTTCTCTTCAAGTCTCCTAGAGGGTCCTCCAATCCTCCTTCCTTTTGGGCCCCTCAGCCTTTTATATAGGGGCGCAGGGAGGCGGAGGTGAAGGGTTTCCATTTCACTACCAGACGGGGGCTCAATCTCTCCTTGATGGAGCTTTAGGTGCTACTGGATGAGACGCCGCTGTTCTGTCGGTTAGGCTTCCTCTCGTTGCCAGATGGGCTGGGGGAGGGCTGCCGTTGGCGCATTAAATCCAATGCCGGATGAGGCAGCGGCCTACTGACGAATGGGGCAGCTGAGGGTGCTGCCAGATGGGGAAACTCGAGCGCTATCGGATGGGCTCGTAGGGGCTACCGGATGAGTGGCTGAAGAGCTGTTGATTGGGTGTTGAAGGCTAGAAGATCAACCTTAATAGGGCTGCCAGACGGGGCCTTGAGGAGCCTACCAGATAGAGGGGCTGAAGAGCCTGCCAAATCAAAGCACTTGCGTGCGCTGCTAGTTGAAGACATAGGGGGCTGTCGGTTGGGGCTCAAAAGGGCTACCGTTTAAGGCCCTTGGGGCTGCCAGTTGAGGGCTGTCGGTTAAAGCCCAAAGGGGCTACCGATACAACCCATTCTTCTTCTTTTCTTCCTTTTTCTTCTTTTCTTCTTTTCTTTCTCTTCTTCTCTGATGCCCGGGCTTCCGCAACCGAGCCCGTGCCTGTATGTCTTCAGGAGTGCCTTGGTCTCCCTTGATTTTGAATTTAATTTGTCCCTGGGGACGTGAGTTCATGATGCCTCGACACCACTTGGACATTATAGTAGTGCAGCCGGTCTCTTCTGAAGCTCGAGTGTCTCGAACCCGTCCTTGTGCTTTTCGCTGCTTAGTCCTCACGGTGGAGTCCGCAGCAGTGTATTGTTCAGGAACACCTCGGCTTCCTGAAATTTCAATGCATCCATCGGGATGCGAGTTGACGTCACATGAGGGTATCCTTGAGATTTGGCCATCTGGGCCTGATTCCTATGTTTCTTTGTTGCCGGGTCATTTGGAGTCGAGCTTGCAACAGTGTAATTCTAGGAACACTTTCACTTCCCACAATTTTATCAAATTGTGGTGCATTGTAGTATTCAAATTTTGCATGTCAATAGTCCCCTAAGAAAGTTCCCTCCTTAATAGTCATCTACCGTGGGGAACAAGATGTTGACGTTTGTCGGGATCTGGATGTAGCACCCCGATTTATTAAAGAATAAAATTTCGAGAAATTAATGAGAAATTCCTTAAGAAATAGGATAAGAAAAAGTTCGACCATTTTATAAAAATCAGGAAAAAATTAGAATCTTGTAGAGGATGAAATGTTTAGTAAAATTGTCTTCTATGACCAGCCCAAATAAAATTCGTAAACAAGCCGAATTAGCAGATTAAGGCCCAAAACCACACTTAGCCTAGTCGGACCTTAAAACACGAAATTCGAGCCCAATACCTGATCATTTAAGCTCAAACCAGATTCAAAAGAATGGCTAGGATCAACTCTTCATTTCCCCTCTGGTTAATCGTAGAAACCCTAACCCTAGAGAGCGTATTTTGGATGAGATCGGCAGCGGCGCCCTAATCCGCGCGATTCGTGCGCAACCGAGTTTGTGGACTCTTATCTCCACGACGGAACCCTCTCGAATGCGATTGAACCTATAAAAATGACCCTTAGCCACCATAGAATCATTTAGTTATTGTGGCGGCTGGAGAGGAGCTTGATCGAGAGACTATTTCGATGATCATCGATGGTGTGTACCTAGCGCGATCGGCTTCCCTCTTCTTCCTTCATCCTTTGATTAAGGTAGGTGGTAGCAAGCTAAACCCTAACTATCATATATGGATATAAGCGTCGTCTTGTCCTCTTTCCATTGGTCTAGAAAGCCCTAAATTTTATCTAGTATCCTACAAGGATTTCGAGTGTTAGTAGAAGCATGCTAGAACTAGGGTTAACTATGTTCCATCTCGATTTAAGTAGGGATTTCAGGCACTAAACGTCCAATTGATCATGCTATCTTATATAACTTTTCATGATCGTTCTATTGACTATAAAAGCCCTAATTTTCATGATGTATATTGTGCGTATTTAGTTATTATTGCTAACCCTAGCCAACCTCGCCGGAGACTGGCAAGGCGAAGGGGCGGCAGACTGATCGGACTTGCGCGGCCTCTCGATAAACCGCCCATACTCTGTAGGTGGCCGGTTCTTGACCATTCATATGTTTTTCTTCAATCACTTTTGTAGATTACGCGACAGAACCCTAATCGCTCTTTTCTTCACGCAGCCAGTCTCAGACCGCTCATCTTCCCCAATAGCACCCTACAGACCGCTCAACCCTAGCAGGCCTTCGGACCAGAAGGGATGTGAACGGCCTATCGGGCGACCGCCGAGGCGTGTGAGCGGCTCTGCACGAACCGCCCAACTACAAAAGAACTGCTTACTTTCATTTTAGCATGATTTTTCTTAGTAGGTTAGTGGCTAGTGGTAAGTTAGCAACCCACATGATAACTGGAACTCATGGAAGTAAAAAATTATGAATTCTTGCTAGTTGTCTTCACTTGATTCATCATGGCCTTAACCTATTTCAATATATTAAGTTCAACAAGATTTCTTAAGCCATGCTACTAAGAATGATTGACTGTCGTTCTACTCCGGTAGGATTGGCTGACCGGTATACTTGATTTCTGATGATTTGACAGCCTCATTTCCTTGTAATGGTTGGGACTCTCCGCCAGATACTCCTTCCGTCGGACTAGGACCTTCATTACGGGACCTCCGTAAGCCCCCGCGAGCCTGGGATTCCCACTATGACGCCGGGTAGGTTCTACCACCAAGACCTGAACCTTTTTACGTGATAGAACTGCTTGGATTGTCATGTTGTGAGTCACGGCTTGACTTGACCCATTGAGGCTTTGTGGACGTCGAAAAAATGTCAATGATGATCATACGGCATGCACGTCTCGACACTCCAAAGCAAGCCAAAGATGGAAATGCCGAATTAACCTCATGCCTCGTCCGATCAAGATGAGAACTCGCTTGGTGGTCCGCTACCCATTAAGGAACCCCCCCCCCCAAGCAGAAGATATGGCTACAACTCTCCGACCGGCCATGTCGAGAGCTGAATCAAAGAAAAGTCAGGAACTCCGACACAGTCTCGGCATGCACCGAAAGTCACACAAAGTCTGGGACCGAGCCCCAAAGGCTGCAAACTAAATATTATGGAGGTCATACATTGCAACTAGCACATTCCGGGAATGCCAACATTCGAATAAATCGTTGCGACTTCGAAAAGAATACATTTGATGCTTAAAATGGCGCATAAGGGCCTTAAACCGACGCACTCTAAATCGGCGTGCCCCTTCAACATCCTAATGTGGCGCCCCTAAAACCGGCGCGCCCCATTTCCCACTTGCCCTTCATGTTGCCTTAATACGGCGCGCTACCTTTGCTTGGCATACCCAGCGCGCCTCTTGCAAAGCTCTAATCTGGGGCGCACAACCCCGCGCCATTTTACCTCCGAGGCGTCCCATCCTACATCCGATCCCCTATTTTCGGGTGTAAACAGAAGGAACTTACCTGAAGTGGGTGAGCAACCTGCTCCTGACCGACGTGCAACCGCCTGAGCCCCTCCAGCTCCCTGGAATGGAGGGCTTCGAGCTCCGCACCGAACGTCGCTTCTCCCTCGGTCACTGTCGGCCAATCTCGTGGAGGCAACTCCCCTACTCTATTGCCTCCCCTACCCGCAGGCCACTCAAGATCTTCGAGCAGGAGAAGGTGAAGAAGAAAAGAAGGGAGGACGGCTCCCATACTTACTCTTATAAAAAGAGAGGCAAACTCCATCGGAGGAAGAGAGGCTGGAACCCCCAAAGGGCGATTGAAAAGAGAAGAGAGGGCCACCCAAAGAGAAAAAAAAGCTTCGTCCCCGTGCCGGAGAAGAGAAGAGAAGAGAAGAGAGGAGAGTGAGAGTGAGAGGTAAGCTCGGAGGGGGGGAGGAGCTTGTGCTCTGTTCCCCCTCTCCCATTGATGTATCTCCTCCTCTTGCCCCCTAAATGTATTTCTCTCTGCCCTAGGGTAGATCCCCCTTCTGTATTTCGACCTTCCCCTTCTTGTGGATGAATAAAAGGAAGTCTGTTGGCAAGCACGGTTCTTGGCTTTAGCTCCCGTCCCCCGTTTTCTCCCTATCTTCCATGCATCCAGGGTCTTTGAAGCCTGCCTCTCCGTGGCATGGCCTTCGAAGGAACCCACATGAGGGATGAACATTCATGGCCCTCTTGAGGCACACATTTGTCCCACTTTGAGGAATCACCACCAGTAAGCTGCTGGAACTCTTGAAGGCTTGTCCTCAAGTCTCCACATGCACTTATGGGTTAATGGAGGTCTTACTCCGAGTTTTGAGGTTCACCCCGGAGCAATCCGTTTGGTGTTCCCCAATTTTCTTTGGCAAGCTTCAGTCCGGGGGAGATGCTACCCAAATTTTGCCAGACGAAGAACACATAAGAACAGACAAACAAACTACACTCCGAGGGTCAGAGCTGCATATGCTTGAAGCCTCTGAATCAAACTGAACTACCCTACACAGCGAACCCTTCTAATAAAACGTTCAGATCTTCATGCTAATTCACCTTAATAAACGAAAAGAATTGTCTAAACCTCCACCCTATTGATCTATGGTATCAATTGAACACTTAAACTTTCTCTCCACAAGCTTAATCCATCAATAAGATGAATAAATCAATCATCAAAGTAACCCACAGGTGAAAGAAAGAAGAAACAGAATGAAATAAAACCCACAGAACTTAGCCCGATGCCCCTCTAATCCGACGTGGGTTAATCCGGCACGGTACCCCCCCACGCGCTGGTTTAGCTTCACACTCAAAACCATTTCCAAATTCCTGGAATGAATAGTGCCCTAATCCGGCGCGCCTCCTCTTCTTGAGCCTATTCTGGCGCGCCCCTTGCTCCCCCTAATCTGCCGCGCCCTCCTCTTGATCGTATTCCGACGCGCCACTCTTCTTGGACTTAATCCGGCGCGCCCCCCTATGCTCCCTTATCCGGCGCGCCCCTCCTCTTGCCCTCATTAACCGACGCGCCCCTTGGCATTCCCTTAACCGGCGCGCCCCTTGGCATCCCCTTAACCGGCTCGCCCATTTGCTTCGTTAAACAGGCGTGCCTCATTAAGAAAAAGGCCGATTAACTAAATAGAAGAAAGGCTTGAAACTAATGAATAAAACAAAAGAAGAGACCTAAACCGATAAAACAAATAAAAGGGATAGGAAACAAATAATGAAAAGTTTCCCCTGCTATAACTAAAATTTTTGTTCCTGGGGTTCCGCCCCCGGAGACCCCCACAAGGGGCGCTGCCCCCTTGACCCCCGCGACCTGACCGGGCAGGTCGAACCACGCAACCTGACCGCGCAGGAAAATAGGATAGAAGGAGAGAAGAAGAAATTACTGTGCAAAAATGTGCGAATATGCATTTGAAAAGAGAAGAAGAAAGATAGAAGAAAGGGATCGGTGATGAAAACTCGGTGAAAATAAAAAGAAGAAAACAGAGATAGATTGAGAAGGAGATAGCTTAAAATCTAGAGGGAATTAGGAAAAGTAGAAAACCACAAAGTTATAGAGGAAGAAGAGACAAAGAATATTGATGAAGAACTCAGAGTTCAAAGACGCAGATGAATAGAGATAGGTCGTGGATGAACAGTGCATAAAAACCAAGGATAGAACATTAGAAAATTGAAAATATCCTTAAAATCAGGAAGAATTAGAAGAATGTGAAGAAAGCAAAGTTGTATACCATGAAGAGACGTAGAACTTTTGTGAAGAACACAGATTAAAAAGAGGATTAGAAGAAGGTGAAAAATCGAGAAAACCAGAGTTTTGTAAAACAGATGAACAGTAGAAAATGAAAAATAGAGCTTTAAAAATTAGGAAATAACTCTGATAAGAGGAAGAATTAGAGAAAGGGGAAGAAAAAGAAGATGTATATCTTTAAAAATCGAAGAACTTTTATGAAGACAACAACTTGAAAAGAGGAGAGGAAGATGGAGAAAGTTGAAGAAAACTAGAAGGTAGAGAAAGCAGATGAACAGTAAAAATGGGAGATAGAGTTTTGAAAAACTTAAAATAACTTTGAAAAGGAGAAGAATTAGAGGGAGATGAAGAAGACAAAGTTGCAGAATTTTGAAAATCGAAGAACTTTACAGAAGAACTTAACTTTAAAATATGAAAGGAAAAGCTTCAAAAGAAATCCCATGGCAGACCTTCCTCTATCTATCTAACCTCTCTGCACCATCGGCCAAGGCATCCTTTTTATAATGAACATCAGTGCTTTACACGATCGTGAGTCTCCAGATCCAATCAAAAGCAAGTTTCCAGCAATGCAACTTGACCTAATTAGACTCTTTTCCAATATTAGAGTCCTCCTTTCATTAAAATATAGCTTGGATAAGCTCAAACATGGAAGAACACTTCAATCGGGAGACTCACTGTAGTTTATGGGTCTCTTCTGAAATAACGTCTTCATCTAGGGCATAATATCTTGAATAGCGACTTGAACAAGGTCGCTTAATCATTATTTCCTCTTTCTGATGATTTTCCTTTTCCATTAAGGAAATAGCGACTTCATGAACGGGCGCAGTTTCAATTTTTCTATTTTCCTTAATTTTCTGCATAATTGAATGAGCGCCCTCTTGCGCTGTAATGTCCCAGGTTTTTTTCCAGATCTTTTAGTGGGTCTCGGAGTGTATTTTGTGCTTTACACGTATTTTCCCAGATGTGCCTTCGGAACTCTGTGCAGGGTGAAACGTGGCGTTCTTCGACTCCGGGACAGTACCACTACGTTGTGTTCATTCCGAGGATCGCGGAGGTAATTTTTCAAAATTTTCTGAATTTCTATAATTTTCAGGTTTTTCTATATATATTAACCCTTTTCTCTCTCCCACTCTCATTCTCTCTTTCTCACTCTCTCTCATCTCTTTCTCTCCCCCGCTCCCCGGGCGGCCGACGGTGGTGGATAAGGACGAGGCGGCGATGGCGGGAGGCGAGGAACTGGGAACGGGTCGAGGATCGAGGGCCGGTGGCGCGTGGAAGCTCGGCCGCGGGTTCGTGGAGCGGCGAGGGTTTCACGGCGTTTTCTTCGTGGATGGGCGAGCTCGGGGCGCAAAATCTTCGGTGGAGGTAGGGAGATGGACCCCCAGCTCGTGCTCTTTCTTTTCCGCTAGTTTCGTAGGCAGTGGTGAGCCGAGTGGGCTAATCGGGGCGATTTGGGGAAAAAGCCATGTTTTAGGGCTTGTGGGACGATCTCCCGTTTCGTTGCATTTTTGGCCTATCCGAGGCCTTAGATGCATGCTAGGGACTATTTGGGGGCTTCCCACTTGTTTTCCCCCTCTCCCGCGGAGGTGTGGGGGCATGGGACATTTTTCGGGTCGTTTCCCACCGTTTCGCTCTCGGACGGGTGTGACGGTCCTTCCAGTGACCGTCACAGCCTGTGACGCCCCAGGGTGGGTGCGTCACAGGGCCCGTTTAGCCTTTGGGTGGTCTATGTGTGTGACGGTCCCATGATAGACCGCCATGGCGCTGTGACGTGCCTAGGTTGGACCGTCAGGGACGATCTGACCGTTGGCTTTCGGTCGTTGGTTTTGACCATTCGGGGTCAAGGCTTGTGACGCACCAAGGATGGCGTGTCACAGCCTTGTAACGCCCCTGTGTGGGTGCATCAGAGCAGACGCATTCCCACCTCGTAACGCACCAAAGTTGGTCCGTTACAGCCTGTGACGCACCGAGCGGGATGCGTCACAGTTGGTTCCATCTTGTCTTGTGACGCATCAGGGCTGGCGCGTCACAGACCGTGACGCACCAGGGTAGGCGCGTCACACCCAACTTTTCACCGAGCGTCTGACGGCCCTTAGTTTGTGCGTCAGAATGGTTGTAACGGTCGAGGCTTGGACCGTTACAGACTGTGACGGCCCAAGGTTAGACCGTCAGGCTCTATGTGGTGCCGAGATGAGTTTTCGTGTTCTCCGCGATCGTTTCACGTCGTGTCGGTCCCTAGTCGACCCGGTCGTGACACAGTGGTCGACTTGCGGTCTTGTGAGTGCCCCAGACACCCGTGGGATTCTGTGTCCGTGTTTTGAGGGTGTCGAGAGGACCGTGCTACCTCGTTTAGCATGCCCGTGGGTTTGAGAGTCCGGGTGACTTCTCGCATGTTGGGATTTCGTGTTACGCTAGACCGAGTCACCGTGTGTCAGTGGGTGTGCGGTGGGGTCTCCCCCGCATGCCGTAAGTTTTTCTGGAAGATGATTCCCGAGTGGGCCATGCGTTTGGCCTTGGACTGTGAGTCCAGTTATCGGCGTGGCAGCTTGTGCGTTGCCCTGGGAATCATGCTTCGGTGCTTTCCGCTTAGGCCACGAGTATGGCCTTGGACTGCGAGTCCAGTTATGGCCTTGGACTGCGAGTCCAGTTGCCAGCCTGGGGCTGGAAGGTTCCCGCCTTTCCCTGAGAGTGGGTTTGTGTTTGGCGGCCTGTGATCTACTTTGGGAACCATGTTTCTGCGTTTCTACGTGGCCGGGTGTGTGGCCCATGGACCGTGAGTCCCGTTTCTTCTCCGACTGTGGTCACCGTGCGACGGTGCTGGTACGTGGGATGGTCCCCGTACGTCGTCGGGTTCGGACGTTGTTTTCCGTTGACTTGAGACTCTACTCTATAGTGACCCTCCAGTAGTCGTAGCCTGCTTACACGCGTGTGGTCCCACCAAGGAGTGGTGGAGAGGGTACCCTTAGAGACGGTTTGTGGACCGGTTTCCGTCAGGCCCCGCGTCTAGCAGCCAGAGTCCGGCTGAGGGGAAAATCGATCAGAGGGCCAGACCAGGGACGGATAGTCTATGTGTGCACACGTGGTTGGGGGCGGTTGGACCCACATCGACGGGTGTGACCCCAGCTAGTCACTTGTTTGTGGTTACTTGTACGGTGTCTCAGTTCCCGCTAGGCCGGAGGGAGACACCTGAGGCACGGACTAAGACGTCAGTGGATGCATTCGGCCTTACTTCTAGTGGGAGGTACTCCTGTCGAGTCGGGAGTGGCAGATTGTCAGTTTCCGTGACTTTGACCTTTGGGTTTTCGGTCGTGTTATCAGTTGAGGATCAGTTGTCTCACCATGGCACGTGTGTCAGTTTTCATGCCGTTAGACTGGTGCTAGTAGCTTTACCGAGATTGCGTCTTGTTGTGCGGTACCCGTGACCAGGTGGTCAGGGTTGCACCTTGGACAGTGTGTCCAGGTTGGTCGTGTCCTGGGAGACAGGCCTCTACGGCATGGTTGCCGTGGGTTTTTACTTCGGTAAGTGATACTAGTGTAGTTTGGTAGCCCCGACCGTGAGATCGGGGTGTGTCTCTGGTATAGTAGGAGTAGCTATAGTGCCGAGTTTTGACCGGCCACCGGTTCGCTGTTCCTGCTGTTACTGTTGCACTTGGGGTTGCAGCCGTCCTTTCCGCCACCGCCGTTGTTTCCGGTTGGGGTTCCACAGGATCCCTGCTGAGTCTTTGTTTTGGAGACTCATTCCTTGCTTTTCAGGTGTGGCGGTTCTTCCTCGAGGTTCGAGGGTGCGATTCAGAGGTTCTCGGTTGCCAGCTCGCCGGGCCGAGTGTTCACTTGGCATGTGGTACGTTTTTACTGCTTTAGACTATACTTTCTGTTGGACTGGACTCTGTTGTAGCTGTAGTTGTTTCTTTATTTCTGTTAATTTTTGAATTGTCCTACTTTATTTCCTATTTCTTTGTGCCTCCATGCTCCTTTTAGCCCTTCCGAGCCCTCCCGGTTCGTGGGCGGCGGTTCGAGTCTCGGGTTATCGGGCCTCTCCCGATAATCAGATTCTCGGGTCGTTACAGCTGGTATCAGAGTGGTGGTGGTGGACGTACATAGAAAATTGAAATATTGCAGTGATCAGAGTCTGTAAGGTCCAGTACGGCCGGTAGCTGGCTTAGGGTTTTGTGTTCGCTTTCTGCCTAATTTCTCGCTTGAGAGCTTGAGTGCGCTGTGCGGCGCTGTGAAGGTGGTTGCTGTCTGCGGCTTTCGTGCCAGCATGGGGCCTAAGGATCGAGGTCGAGATCCTTCTCCCTCATCGGTGGTGGCCCTAGTTGTGCTGCGTTGGGCAGAGGTTGCTGGCAGGCGTGAACTCGCGGTGCTGCGTTCAAGGAATATGCAGCGTGGTCAGGTGGCTGGAGAGGATTGTGCGTGGTTAAGTGGCCGTGAGCGTCCTTCGAGGGAGCTGCTGTCGATTTTTGGCCACTCCAGGTTGAGGTTTATCCAGCCCCTGAGGTGTTCAGGTCGTAGTTTAAGGTGGCAGAGCGGGTGTTCTGATCGAGAAGGGTGCTCGGGTGAGCGGAATATCTTCTCGGTGAGCTGCTGTCTCGTCGAGCCTGATGTTCTTGTCGTGCTTTGTGACGCCAGAATGACGTGTCGGTCCCGATTGTTCTACGAATTTCAAGGCAGGATTTGGCAGAGATGTCCTGGTAAGTCTTTGCTCCTGCGTTTTTATCAGTGGATGGGTTGTGTTCGCCCTGGAGTTGGCTTGAGATGTGAAGGCTCCACGGCGAGTTCGGGACTCGAGGATGAGCATCGGCGGTTGTCGTTATGGCTCGTGTTGCGGCTCTTGGCGTGGTGTGTTGCAGTTCGAGGAATTGCAGTGGTGGTGCATCGAGAGATGCTGTGATTATGGTCTAACGTGACACTCGCCGAGTGTGTCGGAGGCGTTGACCTGATGGAAGCGATGGTTTTCCTTGGTGCTGGATGGTGCTATTTCCAGCATGGGCGAGGTTCGAGGTCAGGTCGAGAGTGGAGTTCTTCCGTTGGACGGAAGTGCGTTTGGTTTCTGCTTTGGCTGGAGAGATTGTGTTGGGCTAAGGTTTGTCGTCTTGCATTGTGTGTTCGGATTGGTTGGCCTTGTGTGCCATGAAGTCCGTGCGAGACGTGCTCCTTGTCTTGGCAAGGTGGTTGCCTGTGAGAAGTTGTGCCCATTCCATTGTCGTGTGAGGGTGTGCTGGCGCTGTTCCAGAAATATGAGTGCTGGTTGGGCGATGTTCCCGAGAATTTGTGGCTGTGCGCATGGATCGAAGTGCGTAGCGGAAGCCTGGTGGGCTTGTGACCCACTGGTTCAGGATTGTAGTGTTGGTTGTTACGGGCGGATTCCTGAGTTTGCGTTGAGCATTGGAGGATTGGTTCCTCTGTGTGAAACGTGTTGTTGCCGTGCCGTTGCTTGAGGTATCGTGATTCTTGGCATCGAAAGGATGGAGTGTTGGGAAAAGTGTTGGCTAGTGCGCCGCATGAGTACCCTATTCCTGTGATGGAAGCCGTGTCAGGCGTCGGTGTTAGACCCGGCTGGGGTTGTTGAGGATGTCTCCTGACGAAGTTCGAGGACGTGTTGATCAGAGTCGGTGGCTTGCTGCCCAACTTGTGTTCCCAGTCGTGTCCTCGGATGAGATCAGTTTTAGAGAAGTGATCTCTGGCAGGCTGTGGGTTCCTGTTGGTGGCTGCGAGTGACTGGTGAGGCTTGTCTCGTAGCAGACCACGGTGAGGTGTATGTTACTTGGGGACCCGTGAGCATTGTTCAGGTGGTGTCCTGTTGCTCTGTGGTAAGGGCGGAATCGAGATTGGCAAGTGTCCACTTGGATTGATCGAAGGATTTGATGAGACCAGATGGAAGAGTGATGGCTGTGGGCGGAGGCCTTTTTCATGAGGTTGGCGTCGGTTGGTGGCCCTTGATGGGACGCTGGTATCGCAATGGTTATCCCTAGTTTGGTGACCAGCATGGGATGGTTCCCATGTAAGTCTGAGTCGACTGAGGTGATGACTTGAGACATCGAGATCTGTCATTCGGTTTCATCGTGCTCCTCTAAGAGGGTCGTGTTGGTGCGATGATCGAGCTTGGATGCGGAATCCGAGAGGAGTGTGGCTCGAGTTGTGGTAATTATCTGTGTGTGAGTCAGTGGATGACCTGTTGTGATTTGGATCGTGCCTGTTGGGCCGATGGAGGTTTTCCGTTGACGTGTATCTGACGACCAGTGGATGGTCGTTCACAGACAGCAGATGCTGGTTGTTGGGTCTTAAGCGTGGCGAGAGCCGTGTGCCAGCGAGACCTTTGGTGGTCGTTTCTGTGATGTGCCTTCCGGACGGGATCTGGGCTTTGTCAAAGTTTGTCTTCTGACAAGAGTTGGCACGGTGTTATGTCTGGCTTTTGGCTTGCCATGTGTGGGGTGTTTCTTGGTACTGAGCTGTTGTTCCGTTTGCGGTCTGTCAAGATGGCTGCGTGAGCTGGTGGGAGCTCGTTTCTGGCCGTTCCTTTGTGTCGGGCGTGAGACCAGTCGGTGGGTTTGTGAAATTGGCATCTGGGTAGTCTGCCGACCATGGGTTGCATCAGTGGTTGTCTCTCGCGCGAGGGCTGTGTCTCCTCGGTGAGTGAGATTGTGGCTGCGGTGCCGTGTTTCATTGTGCTGCGACTAGGGTGACGCTGGACTGTGTTCTTTATGAGTGCCTGCTCTAATGGCCGGTGTGCTCGGCGCGTGGAGCGAGGTGTTGTTTGTGATTGTAAGTCTGGCTGTGTCCCTCAGGGTCGGTGTTTTCGTGAGAATCGAAGTTTTCTGTGCTGGGGCTCTGACAGCATTGTCAGTTGGCTGAGGTGTTCTTCTTTTGTGACTTCGTGCTAGGTCCTAAATTTCGAGGACGAAATTCCTTTAAGGGGGGAGGGCTGTAATGTCCCAGATTTTTTTTTTGGATCTTTTAGTGGGTCTCTGAGTGTATTTTGTGCTTTACACGTGTTTTCCCTGATGTGCCTTCGGAACTCTATACAGGACGAAACGTGGCGTTCTTCGACTCCAGGACAGTACCACTGCGTTGTGTTCCTTCCGAGGATCGTGGAGGTAATTTTTTGAATTTTTAAAATTTTTAGGTTTTTCTATATATATTAACCCTTTTCTCTCTCCCCCTCTCATTCTCTCTCTCTCACTCACTCTCATCTCTTTCTCTCCCCCTCTCCCCGGGCGGCCGACGGTGGCAGAGGAGGGTGAGGCAGGGATGGCGGGAGGCGAGGAACTGGAAACGGGCCGAGGATCGAGGGCTGGTGGCGCGTGGAAGCTCGGCCGCGGGTTCGTGGAGCGGCGAGGGTTTAACGGTGTTTTCATCGTGGATCGGCGGGCTCGGGGCGCGAAATCTTCGGTGGAGGTAGGGAGATGGACCCCCAGCCCGTGCTCTTTCTTTTTCATCAGTTTCGTAGGCCGTGGTGAGCCGAGCGGGCTAATCGGGGCGATTTGGGGAAAAAGCCATGTTTTAGGGCTTGTGGGCCGATCTCCCGTTTCGTTGCATTTTTGACCGATCCGAGGCCTTAGATGCATGCTAGGGACTATTTGGGGGCTTCCCCCTTCTTTTCCCCCTCTCCCGTGGAGGTGTGGGGGCGTGGGACATTTTTCGGGTCATTTCCCACCGTTTCGCTCTCGGACGGGTGTGACGGTCCTTCCAGTGACCGTCACAGCCTGTGACGCCCCAAGGTGGGTGCGTCACAGGGCCCGTTTAGCCTTTGGGTGGTCTATGTGTGTGATGGTCCCACGATAGACCGCCACGGTGCTGTGACGTGCCTGGGTTGGACCGTCAGGGACGATCTGATCGTTGGCTTTCGGTCGTTGGTTTTGACCATTCGGGGTCAAGGCCTGTGACGCACCAAGGCTGGCGCGTCACAGCCTTGTAACGCCCCTGTGTGGGTGCATCAGAGCAGACGTGTTCCCACCTTGTAACGCACCAGAGTAGGTCTGTTACAGCTTGTGACGCACCGAGTGGGACGCGTCACAGTTGGTTCCATCTTATCTTGTGACGCATCAGGGCTGGCGCGTCATACACTGTGACGCACCAGGGTAGGCGCGTCACACCCAACTTTGCACCGAGCGTCTGACGGCCCTTAGTTGGTGCGTCAGAATGGTGGTGACGGTCGAGGCTTGGACCGTTACAGACTGTGACGGCCTAAGGTTAGACCGTCAGGCTCTGTGTGGTGCCGAGATGAGTTTTCGTGTTCTCCGCGATCGTTTCGCGTCGTGTCGGTCCCTAGTCGACCCGGTCATGACCCAGTGGTCGACATGCGGTCTTGTGAGTGCCCCAGACACCCATGGGATTCTGTGTCCATGTTTTGAGGGTGTTGGGAGGACCGTGATACCTCATTTAGCGTGCCCATGGGTTTGAGAGTCCGGGTGCCTTCATGCATGTCGGGATTTCGTGTTACGCTAGACCGAGTCACCATGTGTCGGTGGGTGTGCGGTGGGGTCTCCCCCGCATGCCGTGAGTTTTCCTGGAAGATGATTCCCGAGTGGGCCATGCGTTTGGCCTTGGACAGTGAGTCCAGTTATCGGCGTGGTAGCTTATGCGTTGCCCTGGGAATCATGCTTCGGTGCTTTCCGCGTAGGCCACGCGTATGGCCTTGGACTGCGAGTCCAGTTGCCAGCCTGGGGCTGAAAGGATCCCGCCTTTCCCTAAGAGTGGGATTTGGTTTGGCGACCTGTGAGCTACTTTGGGAACCGTGTTTCAACGTTTCTGCATGGCCGGGTGTGCGGCCCGTGGACCGTGAGTTCCGTTTCTTCTCTGACTGTGGTCACCGTGCGACGGTGCTGGTACGTGGGATGGTCCTCGTACATCGTCGGGTTCGGACGTTGTTTTCCGTTTACTTGAGACTCTACTCCGTAGTGACCATCCACTAGTTGTAGCCTGCTTACAAGCGTGTGGTCCCACCAGGGAGTGGTGGAGAGGGTACCCTTAGAGACGGTTTCTGGACCGGTTTCCGTCGGGCTCCGCATCTAGCAGACAGTGTCCGGCTGAGGGGAAAACCGGTCAGAGGGCCAGACCAGGGGCGTCTAAGGTTTCGCACAGCACCTACGGGCGACGCAGCGGATAACAAAAATTTATTTTCCAGATCCCCGTGTTGTGGAAAGCTTAATCTGTGCTCTAATCGGTGTTTCTAAGACCCTAATTACGGGTTGCGTGTTTCACCTTGCACAGAACGACGCTGTCCGTGATGCCCGATGCAGAATATCGAGCCACACAGCTGTACGGCCTCTAGAGCAGATCTACACGGACCCTTGCGCAGCGACGGTACCTCCCCGACGCAACTTTCCCCGACTCTATCACCTTCTGGAGAGAGAGAGAGCAAGGGGGAAAAGGGGGGGAGGCTAATCCTCCTCTTAGGCTTAATGCTTGATTAGCCTAAGAGGTTGGAAGGAGAAGGCTCGAATGAGCTTCACGTAGGTGCCATATATATATAATTTGGACCCTTTTCCAAAGACCTTCAAAGGACCAAAATTGTATATATGACCTTTCCATTATTATACATATGTATTAAGCCCCATTTACACTCCTTTCCAAAAGGAATTAAAAGGAAATAATACATACATTTGTATAATAATAATCTGTCACCCAAGAATCTATTGTGTGTGATCCTCTAGGCCCATAGTCACTTTAGTTTAAGGCCCATTAACTTCTAATTCTTAATTAGAAGTAAATTAAACGTATTATTCGCTTCTACAAGAGCCGAATAATAGTTTAATTCATTCCGAACCTTCGATCACGTTGGGTCAAGCAAATCCGCGTGATCCTAGAGGACGTCGGTTTTAAACCAGCCTGTCTGGTACCTGTAAGTCCACAGTTACCGCATCGATATAATCCCTCGCTCCTTCTATGAGTCTAGTACGATCGAGGGTATGGTTCCTGTCAAACCTCATGATCGTGCCATTTGACTATGACCTCCTTAAAGTGTATGATGTCCGTTCTAAACGAACTCACATGACCCTAGCCAGGGATTTAATGGAGCGTCAATATCATGACCCATTAACTGTCTGATATATACCAGACAGTGAGCGATCCCTTCTTGACCATTAACGATCTTCACACGTATCCTGGAGTGGCTAATGACTCGGCAACTCATGACTTATGGTTAAAGTCACTTAGCCAAGTAATTAAACCATTCCAGTCCTCGTGTAAGATCCGATCAATGTCTCAGGTCAAAGGACCAACGATGCTACTGAGACAGTTGGATCTTCAGTTGACATTAGGTATAATCAACCATCTGAAGATCCAATAGCGGATCAGTTCAGTGTACATCCTCCAAGGACATACACCTACACATATGTGTTGGTGCCCCGCACCATTGACCATGAGACTGGTCACTGACACATCATGTGTACTGGTTTAATAGGTAATCAAAGTCCCCGGGATTACCCTCCAACCAGGAACAGTTTAAGGTATGTGTACATGTAAAGTCAATCTCATGTTCGAGATCCCATCTTGAGCTGACTTTACAACCACATATCCTAGGGACAACGTAAAGTAACACAATCACACATTTACGCTCAAACACCACTTTATTAATAATGAACAAGATCGTACAACTATTGGGCCTACCCGACCCGAAATTGGCCTGTAACACACCAACACTAACAATCTCCCACTTGAACTACAGCCAATTGCCCACAACTTTGAGGCCCATCTTATCCCGATGACGCTCAAACACAGTATGTGTCAAAGGCTTAGTCAGTGGATCTGCTATGTTGTCTTCTGACGGTACACGCTCTACCGTCACATCTCCACGATCAACAATCTCCCGAATAAGGTGAAAGCGCCTGAAAATATGCTTTGACCTTTGGTGAGATCTCGGTTCCTTCGCCTGGGCGATGACCCCATTATTATCACAAAATAATGGGATGGGAGCTGATATCTCGGGAACTATGCCAAGTTCCAAGATGAATTTCTTCATCCAGACGGCTTCTTTAGCAGCTTCAGCTGCAGAAATATATTCCGCCTCCGTCGTCGAATCTGCAGTCGTATCTTACTTGGAGCTTCTCCAACTGATTGTCCCTCCATTCAACATGAATACAAATCCACACATGGATTTGCAGTCATCTGGATCTGACTGGAAACTAGAATTTGTGTAAGCTTTAAGCTGTAGGTCCTCTCCTCCATAAAGTAGAAAAAGATCCTTAGCCCTTCGCAGGTACTTAAGGATACCCTTTACTGCCTTCTAGTGCTCTTCGCCTGGATTTGCCTGATATCTACTGACAATGCTTAAAGCATTGACAACATCAGGCCGTGTACATAGCATTGCATACATGATTGACCCTATCGCCGAAGCATAGGGTACCTTATTCATGTGTGCCACATCCTCAGAAGTTTTAGGACTCATCCCTTTAGATAGACAAATTCCATGTCTCATGGGAATGAGACCTCTCTTGGAATTTTTCATCCTAAACCTTTTGAGGATAGTGTCTATGTACATATATTGGGATAATCCTAGCATCCTTTTAAATCTATCTCGATAGATCCTTATGCCCAGCACATAGGATGCTTCTCCCAAATCCTTCATGGAGAAAGTCTTGGACAACCAAGACTTGGTTGATGTCAACATCTCTACATCATTCCCAATGAGTAAGATGTCATCAACATAAAGGACCAAGAAGGTCACAGAGCTCCCATTGACCTTCTTGTAAACACGTGGTTCATCTTCATTCCGAATGAAGTTGAAAGATTTGACAGCCTCGTCAAATCTTAAGTTCCAGCTTCTAGATGCCTGCTTTAATCCATAAATGGACCTTTGAAGTTTGCATACCTTATTAGGATGTAGCTTGGAGGTGAATCCTTCAGGCTGTACCATGTACACCTCTTCTGACAGATTTCCATTAAGAAAAGCTGTCTTCACATCTATTTGTCAGATCTCATAATCCAGGTATGCAGCAATGGCAAGGAGGATTCTGATTGACTTAACCATGGCTACCAGCGAAAACGTCTCGTCATAGTCAATGCCTTGCCTTTGACGATATCCTTTCGCCACTAGTCTAGCCTTGTATGTGTCAATCTGTCTATCTGCACCGATTTTCCTTTTAAAAATCCACTTGCAACTGATAGGGACCTTCCCTTCGGGTACATTAACTAAGTTCCAAACTTTGTAGATGTACATGGATTGGATTTCTGAATCCATTGCCTCTTGCCATTTCTCGGAGTCTACACTACGGATCGCCTCCTGGTACGACTGAGGATCATCATCCTCATCGATACATACCTTAGAGGACCCCTCTGAGACATGTCCAACATATCTCTCAGGTTCTCTCGGTAGTCTATCAGATCTCCGTAGTGTCAGTGTTTCACTTTGAATAGGATCAACCGATACAGTCTCATCTAATGAGTTTCTGTGTATGGGTTGTGGTTCTTGGACCTCGTCCAATTCTATCTGGCTCCCACTGTTTTTCTGTAGTAGATATTCTCTTTCCAGAAATACAGCTCTCTTAGTCACTAAGACCCTTTGCTCAGAAGGGTGATAGAAATAATATCCAAACGTCTCCTTTAGATATCCCACAAACCTACACTTATCGGTCCTCGACTCAAGCTTATCACTCTCGTTCTTCTTTATATGAGCAGGACACCCCCAAATTTTAATGTGATTAAAATTTGGTTTTCTGCCCTTCCATATCTCATATGGTATAGAAGGAACTGATTTACTTGAGATCCTATTCAATAAATATGCTGCAGTCTCTAATGCATAGCCCCAGAGAGACAAGGGTAGTCCTAACAAAGACATCATGGATCGGACCATGTCTAATAATGTCATGTTTCTCCTCTCGGATACACCATTATGTTGTGGTGTATACGGTGGAGTCCACTGAGAAACTATTCCATGGTCTTTAAGATAAGAAGTGAATTAATGGCTTAAGTATTCACCTCCTCGATCCAATCGAAGAGCCTTAATACTTTTGCATGTCTGTTTCTCTACTTCATTCTTGTATTCCTTAAACTTCTCAAAGACTTGTGACTTATGTCTCATTAAATACACATAGCCATATCTAGAGAAGTCATCAATAAAAGAAATGAAATAGAGATAACCTCCTTTTGCTTCTATGGACATGGGTCCACACACATCCGAGTGTATGAGCTCGAGAAGGTCAACAGCCCTCTCACCATATCTACCAAAGGGAGCCTTGGTCATTTTCCCCATGAGACACGACTCACAGGTATCAAATGGCTTGTATTCGAACGAATTCAAATACCTATTTGAGTGTAAGTGAGAGACTCTTTTCTCACCTACATGACCAAGTCTGCAATGCCATAGATATGTAGAATTCACTTCATCAGCATTGGAAATTTACATAACATTAGAACGTGTATCTAATACATAAAGACCATTAACTAATGAACCATTGGCTATAATAAAATAGTTATTCATTATAGAGCACCCAGTGCTATTGAAAGTCAATGTATATCCAATGTTATACAAGCCAGAGATTGAAATAATGTTCTTAATAATATTAGGAATATAATAACAGTCATTCAACACCAGAATGACTCCTGAAGGTAAACTGAGGCGTGCAGTCCCGAGAGCTTTGGCAGCAACTAAAGCTCCATTGCCCATCCTCAGTTCAATCTCCCTTTTGCCCAATCGCCTTCTATTTACCAGCACCTGCACAGAATTGCAGATATGAGATGCACATCCAGTATCCAATACCCATGATGTGGATTCCATGTATGAAAAAAATACCTTCATTTAGAATTGCCTTGCAATTCCTTTTCCAATGCCCAGTTTTCCCGCATCGAAAACATTTGTCTTCCTTTTCATTCTTCTTGCCCTTCCCTTTGTCAACTTTGGCGATTTACTTACCCGTGGCCTTTTTCTTTCCCTTCCATTTGTTACTTGTGGTGGATATTTGAGAGGCCTTCCTTTTCTTGTTGGCCCGGCCAACAATCATTACAGACGAAGATGGTTTATCTTTCTGCATGGTTCCTTCAGCACTCTTTAACATATTGAGCAGCTCTGGGAGAGTTGCTTCAATCCTATTCATGTTAAAGTTCATGATGAAGGAAAAAAATGAATCGGGCAATGACTAGAGTATAAGATCAATGCATAGTTCAAGATCTAACTTGAACCCCAATGCATTGAGTCTTTCAATCCACTCCATCATTTTCAGTACATGGGCCTGTACTGATGAACCCTCAGACATCCGTGTCCTGAAAAGTCTTTTGGAGATGTCATACCTCTCAATCCTACTCTGCTCCCCGAAGAGCTGGCGTAGATTGAGAAGTATACTTCTACAATCAGTCTTTTCAAATTGCTTTTGCAGCTCGGGAGCCATAGAGGCCAACATGTAACATTGGGCTAGGGATGAGTCCTCAGACCACTTGGCATAAGCGAGTAACTCACCCTCGTCAACATCAGGAGCTGGCTCAGAATGAATCGTGTCCAACACGTACGCAATCTTTTCGGTAGTAAGGACTATGCGTAGATTACGCAGCCAATCCGAGTAGTTCGGTCCAGTTAATCTATTTGCATCCAAGATGCCGCGAAGGGGGTTGGACGACGACATTGTAATCTGGATAAGAAATAAAAGACAACTTAGCATGTGTTCAAATTCTAACTTAGATGTGGTTTTCTATCTTAGTTAGTCCCACTATTTTTCGATCGAACTATATAACCTTCAATATATAGAACGGGAGATCAGCGAGATCAACCTAGTGGGTCGGAATCCCAACGAGACTGATGTACGACCTTGTGGAAAGCACAACAAGCCATACATCATCTCAAGAGCAGTCAACAGGCACTTGCATCTAATGCAATATCCGATATTCGGCCCCCGAGAAATCATCCCCTTGTGGAAAGCACAACAAAGGATATTCTCGGTTAGATCTAACTATCATTACTACATAGCAATGAGTTCATGACCCGACCCTTGTGGAAAGCACAACAAGGCCGAGTTCAATTCCTCCCCCCATTGAGGCCGAGCCTTGGAGTTAATCCTGCCCCCAAACTCATGGACCTTGTGGAAAGCACAACAAATCCATGAAATGAAGACGTTCATTCACTCCATAATGATGGAGGGCCACGACGACTCCTAGAGCCACGCTTACCAGATCTAAAATTTAAGCGCGAGGGAATTTAATTTTATCTTGATCTCACCCTAGGTGGTAATATAAATATATCCAATATATTTACCGTACCTAGTAGTTTGCACAAAATAAATGCATCCAATGCAAAAAATAAACGCAAGTGATCATGGACTTTAACCCTAATGTAACTAAGACATCCAGCCCACTTCCGAAGCAGCTGGATCATCCTCGTCGGGTGTGCTCCACGCTTTCAAACTCCGACGCCGCATTAATTACAACTTTTACACGGCACGCAGGTCGGAAAAATTAAATTACATGTGACTCAAATTCCAGCAGCCCTTAGGGCGAGTACAACAATTGAGGAAGATAGAAGTACATTAGAATTTTAACAGAGAGAGAAAGGAGGTTCGCAGACCCAATTAATTACATTAATCCAAGTCCATGATCACTTGCCAACCCATTCAAATAAAATCAATCAAGGGTTATTTTCTGAAAATAATCCTTACTTTTGAATTTAAAAATGGGATGTGCAAACAAAAACATGCCAGCTTTGTTTAATTTTAAAAATCGAAGCATGATTAACTAAAATTAAACACACAAGCAGGCCAATACAAGGTAAATAAAGTAAAGCACGTAAAGAACCATCATTTTCAACAGGGACATCTAATTGAGATAATTAATTAAATTTAAATTTAATTATCCAATAATCAAATTTAAATTCAAAATTTAAACATGTCAATAATTTAAATTTAAATTCAAACTAATTATCTAATAATTTTTGTTTGAAAATAAATTTAAAATAATGTAATTATCCTCAATTAGTAATTTTCTAAAATTCAAAATTTGAATTTAACAATTATCTAATAATTAAAATTCAAATAATTGAAATTTTCACATTTAACTTCAATAAAATTTAAAATTTAAATTTTTAATTATCTAATAATTAAAAATTCAAAATTTAAATTTTACTGAAGTAACTTCAATTATTACCATTTTATCTTAAGGTAAATAGTAATTATCTCACCACGGTAAATTCAAATCGGTTAAATAAAATTTACCATTCGACATTTACTATTGAGATAACACTATTTAACTTATGAAATAAAATTCTACTTAATTTACTGTGCATTTTGATATATATATCTAATATATATATTCACAAGTCAAACACACAATAAGTTAAAAATAAAAATGTAAATATATTTTTTAATTAAAAAAACTGTCGGCAGGCCGCTTGGCGCGCCGCCCACGCGCGACGCGTGGGCGGACGCGCCTGCGCCTGCCCGCGCCCGCCCGCGCCCGCCGCCTGCTGCGTCCGCCGCGTGGCGGGCCCGCGCGCCCGCCCCGCGGCGCCGCCCGCGTGCGGGCGCCGCCCTCCACGCGGCACCCGCCCCCCGCGGGCGCTGACCCCGGGTGCCGCGTGCGCCGCCCACGCAACGCATGCGGCGGGCGCACCGCGCCCAAGTCGTAGTGTCCCCAAATCGGGCCAGCAAATTTATTTATTTTTTTTAAAAAAAATTTCTCCAGGGATGCCCAGCATCCTGGAAGAACGGGGATGTGCAACATCCCCTTCTAGTAATAACAATTGAAGTATTTAAGATGCCCATAAAGCATGGTTCTAAATGGCGATAAAAACACCGACTAGAGCGCGAACCTGGCTCTGATACCACTGTAAGGTTTCGCACAACACCTACGGGCGACGCAGCGGATAACAAAAATTCATTTCCCCGATCCCGGTGTTGTGGAAAGCTTAATCTGTGCTCTAATCGGTGTTTCTAAGACCCTAATTACGGGTTGCGTGTTTCACCTTGCGCGAAACGACGCTGCCCGCGATGCCCGATGCAGAATATCGAGCCGCACAGCTGTAGGGCCTCTAGAGCAGATCCACACGGACCCTTGCACAACGACGGTACCTCCCCGGCGCAACTTTCCCCGACTCTATCACCTTCTGGAGAGAGAGAGAGCAAGGGGGAAAAAGGGGGGAGGCTAATCCTCCTCTTAGGCTTAATGCTTGATTAGCCTAAGAGGTTGGAAGGAGAAGACTCGAATGAGCTTCACGTAGGCGCCATATATGTAGAATTTGGACCCTTTTCTAAAGACCTCCAAAAGATCAAAATTGTATATATGACCTTTCCATTATTATACATATGTATTAAGCCCCATTTACACTCCTTTCCAAAAGGAATTAAAAGGAAATAATACATACATTTGTATAATAATAATCCGTCACCCAAGAATCCATTGTGTGTGATCCTCTAGGCCCATAGTCACTCTAGTTTAAGGCACATTAACTTCTAATTCTTAATTAGAAGTAAATTAAACGTATTATTCGCTTCTACAAGAGCCGAATAATAGTTTAATTCATTCCGAACCTTCGATCACGTTGGGTCAAGCAAATCCGCGTGATCCTAGAGGACGCCGGGTTTAAACCAGCCTGTCCGGTACCTGTAAGTCCACAGTTACCGCATCGATATAATCCCTCGCTCCTTCTATGAGTCTGGTACGATCGAGGGTATGGTTCCTGTCCAACCCCATGATCGTGTCATTTGACTATGACCTCCTTAAAGTGTATGACGTCCGTTCTAAACGAACTCACACGACCCTGGCCTGGGATTTAATGGAGCGTCAATGTCATGACCCATTAACTGTCTGATATATACCCGACAGTGAGCGATCCCTTCTTGACCATTGACGATCTTCACACGTATCCTGGAGTGGCTAATGACTCGGCAACTCATGACTTATGGTTAAAGTCACTTAGCCAAGTAATTAAACCATTCCAGTCCTCGTGTAAGATCCGATCAATGTCTCAGGTCAAAGGACCAACGATGCTACTGAGACAGTTGGATCTTCAGTTGACATTAGGTATAATCAACCATCTGAAGATCTAATAGCAGATCAGTTCAGTGTACATCCTCCAAGGACAGACACCTACACATATGTGTTGGTGCCCCGCACCAATGACCATGAGACTGGTCACTGACACATCATGTGTACTGGTTTAATAGGTAATCAAAGTCCCCGAGTGATTACCCTCCAACCAGGAATAGTTTAAGGTATGTGTACATGTAAAGTCAATCTCATGTTCGAGATCCCATCTCGAGCTGACTTTACAACCACATATCCTAGGGACAACGTAAAGTAACACAATGGCATATTTACGCTCAAACACCACTTTATTAATAATGAACAAGATCGTACAACTATTGGGCCTACCCGACCCGAAATTGGCCTGTAGCACATCAACACTAACAGGACGGACGGTCTGTGTGTGCACACGTGGTTGGCGGCAGTTGGACCCACGTCGACGGGCGTGACCCCAGCTAGTCACTTGTTTGTGGTTACTTATACGGTGTCTCAGTTCCCTCTGGGCCGGAGGGAGACACCTGAGGCGTGGATTAAGACGTCAGTGGACACATTCCGCCTTGCTTCTAGTGGGAGGTACTCCTATCGAGTCGAGAGTGGCAGACTATCAGTTTCCGTGACTTTGACCTTCGGGTTTTCGGTCGTGTTGTCAGTTGAGTTTCAGTTGTCTCGCCGTGGCACATGTGTCAGTTTTCGTGCCGTGAGACTGGTGCTAGTAGCTTTACCGAGGTTACGTCTTGTTGTGTGGTACCCGTGACCAGGTGGTCAGGGTTGCACCTTGGACAGTGTGTCCAGGTTGGCCGTGTCCTGGGAGACAGACCTCTACGGCATGGTTGCCGTGGGTTTTTACTTCGGTAAGCGATACTAGTGTAGTTCGGTAGCCCCAACCGTGAGATCGGGGTGTGTTTCTGGTATAGTAGGAGTAGCTGTAGTGCCGAGTTTTGACCGGCCACCGGTTCGCTGTTTCTGCTGTTACTGTTGCACTTGTGGTTGCAGCCTTCCTTTCCGCCACCATGGTTGTTTCCGGTTGGGGTTCCGCGAGATCCCTGCTGAGTCTCTATTTTGGAGACTCATTCCCTGCTTTTCGGGTGTAGCGGTTCTTCCTCGAGGTTCGAGGGTGCGGTTCAGAGGTTCTCGGTTGCTAGCTCACCGGGCCGAGTGTTCACTTGACATGTGGTACGTTTTTACTGCTTTAGATTGTACTTTCTGTTGGACTGGACTCTGTTATAGCTGTAGTTGTTTATTTATTTCTATTAATTGTTGAATTTTCCTACTTTATTTCCTATTTCTTTGTGCCTCCACACTCCTTTTAGCCCTTCCGAGCCCTCCCGGTTCGTGGGCGACGGTTCGAGTCTCGGGTTATCGGGCCTCTCCTAGTAATCGGATTCTCAGGTCGTTACATGCGCGGTCGCTTTTTCTTCTTTTTTTCCTTTTTCTTGTGTTCTTCAAATGAATTAGCGCATGTCCTTGTGTCGCATTATCTAGAATAGCGCCTGTTTACATGGTCGCAAAATAAATAGCGACTTTACCATGGTCGTAATTTCCTGAAAATTCATAAAAATGTAAAATACTCAATATTCTTCATCAGAAAATAAAATGGAATAATTGTGCATTTCTTAAATATTTCTTAAATTATCAATTTGACTCAAAATTGATGATAAAATTATGCAGACTCAGAAAATGATGAGAATTAGATTTTTGCCTTATTAATGCACAACTAGACTCATTAAATGCTCAAAGATAATGAATGTGATGCAAATTATGACATAAAATGAAGCACTCATCAGAAGCCGAGTAGTAAAGCTGCTAAAAAAACTCTTTGTGAGGTTCACTGTTTGGGAGATTCTTTCCCTAGGTGAAGAAACTCGACAGGCAATTATTACTGCCCTACAGACGCCTGCTAGTATGAAAACTGCCTGGCCGAAGTATTATCGGGGGTGAATGTGACCTTCACTGAAGAGGATATGTTGCTACCTACTCTCAGTCACAATAGACCCTTGTATATGAGGGGGCAACTGAACGGCCAGCCACTAAGCTGGATTCTCATAGACCCGGGTGCAGCCGTCAATATATTGCCTTATAGAATATATCAGAAATACTATTTTAATGTCCACCTCGATAAAGTTGGCGATATGCAGATCACCGGCTTTAATCAAAAGTGTGAAACCCCACTTGGCATGGTAGAATTTACTCTTACCATGGCAGATTTCACCACAAAAATCCAGTTCCATGTCATTAACTCCAATACCACATACAAGGCGCTCCTTGGTCGCCCTTGGTTGCATGAGAACTTGGTGGTGCCGTCTTGATGTGACACGACCTAGGGGGTTCTTCACATGATCAAATGACCCTTGGACCTAGCAAGCAACCAACGCACGAACCGGTGACTTTACTCGGGCGGACTCACCCGCTAAGCGCACTCTTGTGCCCGTAGGCAAACCGATGATAGTGGTGAGGGTCCGGGACGGGCCCTTGCTGCTCCGAGGGTTGGCTAGCTTAGGATTGGACCTCTCAAGGGTCCTAGGATGTCCACTCTCATAGACGGCCAGCACGCCGAGGGCGTGGGTATTAACGGTTCACTCACAACTCACCCGCGGTAATCATTCATTCACAAGCAAATTTGAGTTCGGGCACTCCACTTACCACCGACGCCACTAAGATACAATACTACTCAAGCAAGGAAATTTCAGCAAAGAGGAGTGTGCAGTGGCTCACCTAGTCGGTGTGAAGACACCGATCCCGGTCGGAGACGAGGGCGAGCGAGGAAGCGTGGGCTTACCCGCACGCCGCGCCGGAGAAGCTTCAACCTGAAATTGTAAATTACATGCACTACACCCCATGCAAGGGGGGGGGGGGGTTCTTGGGGTGGGGATTAAGGTGTTACAATCAAAACTACCACCACGCAGGGTGGGGCCTTCAGCCGGCCAAGCGGGGTGGGGAAAATAAGGTAAAGAATGTCGGTTGAGTGTGGATGCCGAATCTTCCGGTTATCTGCGAACAGGGACAGTGGGGCGGTGTAATGACCGTAGATCCTTCTCACGAATTTTGCCGATAGCGAGACTGGTGGTAAAAGCTTCGTAACAGGTACAGGAACGCTTCAGATTTTTGTGAATTTCTTCTGAGACCGTGGCTGACCGGAGCAGAGGTTGGAACAGGACATGAGGTTTTCTGATCCACAGTTGCAGACTTCTGGCAGCAGGTTGCAGAGGACGCCACGCACTCTCCCGAACTCCGATCAGCACGAAACTGGCGGTGACGTCTTCGTGGTCAAAGTAGCTTTCAGCCGAAGGTAACGGGGCTGCAATCAGAGGTCGAGGGCGGTCGGTGTACCCTGAAGAGTTGGCACTGGTCGGAGTAGACGGCAGGAGACAGAACTGGAGAGCTCGGGGGAGAAAATTCGTAACTCCTTACTCCGGCAGCCGAATGAGGTTCTGTTTCTTGATCTTGGAAGAAGACTAGCAGAGGAAGAACTTTGATGAAGGGGCATTAGCCTGAATCCGCTAGGGTTCGTCGTGGCAGAGTGATCTCTCAGGTTCTGATGCTTGGCAGGGAGGGTTCCGCGCAGTCGTGGGAGAACGTAGTTCCTGGACAGCCCCGAGCTCCGATGAAGACGAAACCACTTTGGTGTCGAAGAGACAGGCAGACGCTTCCACGGATGTATCTTGGGCCTTCAGAATCGCCCGGAGGAAGCCGTGGTCACCTCTGCAAGTCGATACTCTTCTTCTGATCTGCAACTGAAACTGTAGGTTGAAGATGACGGGGGGGGAATGGGGTATGTGGGAGGGGAAATGGGGGTGGATGAGTGTAGGAGTGACCCCTGGTTGTAAGGGGGTCTTGGAGGGGGTGTTCCAAGGTGTGTATGAGGGAGAATGGGGTCTAGAAGGTGGTGTTTGCAGTGGGTGAGAGGGGAGCTACGAATTTGGGATGGGTGGGGAAGAGAGAAGGAGAGATCTTTCTCCAAAATTTGAAAATGGACTAATGTGGTTAGTGGGGCTTTGGGAATGGGAAGAGTTGTGTTGGGGAAGGGAATGGGTGCTTGGGGTAGTGGGAAGGGTGCTTGGGGAAGTGGGTGGGGTAGTTGGGGGTTGGGAGGTGGAGCTAGGATTGGTGGAAGCTCCCTTGGGACTAGGGGGTGGAGTAATGGTGGCTTGGGGAAGTGGAGGGTCTTAAATGAGGTGGGTAGCTAGTGGAGGTGGTTGGGGAAGGGAGGAGAGAGAAGCAAATTCGGAATTGGGTGTTGAGGAGAGAGAAAGTGGAGTGAAAAAGAGAGATTAAGAGAGGGAAGGGTGGGGAATCTCTCCCCTAGGGCATCTCACCCAAGAAATGTTGGAATCACTCCACTAAACTAAGCTTTGGACTCTCAAATGGCATTTTTCATTGATTGATTCATTGATTGATTAAGTTCAAATGGAGGAAATGGGGTCCTATATATAGGAAACCCACATTTCTACAAAAGACCCTGACAAAAGCCTCATTGACAAATAACCGAAGGGGTAGGAGAGCTCATTGGGCCAAGCCCAAAGAAATGGGCCCAATTAGCACATTACACAATCTAATGACACTCAAACATAGGAAAATAAATGCTAGACCTAGGGAAATGACTCAAATAAAATGAAAATTACATCAATGACTCAAATAAAAATTACATAGGACTCAAAATTAAATGACTAGACCATGCCTGATGAAATAGGAGGTGATGTTCTCATCATACTCCTGGGGTGCAAAGAACTCGACTCCGTCGAGTATGAGTCCACCGGGGGGAGAAGAGGTCCTCCGACGCAACTCCGAGCAAGCTTCATCCTCCAAACTCAACCTCACGTTCGCAACCAGGGGACGACGCTTCAACTCCTCAAGGTGGCTTGGACACACCCTCTTGCCGATGATAGTACCTTGCTTGCCCAGTATTGCCTCCGTGTGCACACGTCGGGCTCTCAAGTTGTTGTGTGGAAGCTCTCTGAGGGTGTCGCTCACAAAGATGGGGGTAGGCTCAAGGTGCGCACTAGGATCTACCGCGGTGCCCTTAGAGGGTGCTAGATCCGTTACATGAAAAGTGAGGTATATCCCAAAATCCCATGAGTAAATCCAACCCATAAGCCAGGTTGCCAAAGCCACTTGGAACATGGAAGGTCCAAGTCCTCGTGCCCTCGATTTGGAGGTGGCCCTAAGGTAGAGCCATTCTAAAACCACCATCGTGAGGTTGCCTTCTTGGAATTCGAAGTGCCACTCGTGAGTTTTTGCCCGCTTATTACGACCCTCACCGCCCATTGCTAGATGCTTGCTTGAATGAGTATGCCTTGAGCTACGGTGCGGTGTGGGTGGGAAGTGTGTGGTATGCAAAGGGGGACCGGGGCAACCAAAAGTAGACCTATCATGTAATGATGTAGTGTAGACTTCGGTCAACCTAGGTGGGCCGGGGCACCCGTAGGTGGCCCTATCATGCAAAGTGGTGATAAATATCGGGGGACCCGGACATCCGTAGATGCCTTTGACATGTGTATGACTAATGTAAAGTGAGGGAGGGCCGGGGCATCCATATGTGTCCCTTTCATGTATGGGTGTGATGAGTGCCGGGGGACCCGGACATCCGTGAATGCTCCTATCATGTTTAAGACTTATGATGAATGACGGTGGCCCATTACATCCGAATATGGAACTCTCATGCTTAAGACTCATGATGAATGGAGGTGGACCATTACATCCAAAAATGGTCCATTCATGCTTCCTACTTGACATGTGGGTGTTGTGAATGAATGGACCCGTCTTATGAATCATGCCAAGTGATGTGTTATGCCAAGACTTATGCATTCCTTTCCCAAAGATGACTTCCATGTGTATGGGTGTGGGATGGCCTTTGAACTTCCATGTGAAAGGGTCAAAAGGATCTAGGAAGGTGGGCATTATGGAGAGGGGGTCTTCTTTGCTTCCTAGGCATATGTTGTCTATGGTGATGGTTCCCTTTGTGTGGCCCAAGTCTTGGAAGAGGTGTTCTTGGTCCAACATGGTTGGTTGGGGTAGGGAAAGGGGAGTTGTGGGTAAGGTGGGTGTATTACATGGGTACCTAGACTCCCATTGGAAGGGATCAAAGGGGTCATGGACTGGGCTTCCCAGAGGAAGGAACTCTATGTCCACATGGTCCACGCATGGTGGGTCATCCTTCCCCAAGGTAACTGGACCAAGATCTTTAGTGGGCCAGTCGGTCAAGGTACTTGGGATCTTAATGGTAGTGGAGTGGACCATGATGGGTTCTTCATCCATGGGGAGAATGAGAAGGAGGTCACTAGTGTAGCAACCAATGGTGTAGACTGAGGTGATAGAACCAACACATGGGTGGATGAGACTAAGTCTTCTTGGGTGGGCCTCTCCTATGGTCAATAAGCAAGTCAACTTTAGTTGCCATTCTAAACCCTTGATGAGATCATCCCAACTATTTACCTCATAGTAGGATTGGAATGTGGTGTGATAGGAGTTAATGGGTGCTAATTGGAAAGGATGCTCCATGGTTGGGTTTTGAAAGTACAAGGTATGAGGGATGGGATTTTGCTTGAGCCATTTGATGATGAGTTCTCCTAGGGTCACCACCTTTTGCATGAGATTGAGTGGTTTGGGGAGGTATGTGTTTGTTTGGACGGGGATGAGTTGATGTCCTTCTTCCTTATTGATAGGAGTATGAATTTCCTTGAATGTGGGGAAGGGATTTGGATTGGTGTCCAATCTCGGGGATTTGGTCTTGTGGGCCGGGTTTTCCTCATGTTCACTCATGACCTTGTTCATTCTTCGAAGTAGGTTGAGAGGGCATGGTGGCCGGGTATGGGGCCCCGGTGGGTGAGGGAACAAAAGGTTGTTGAAACCATAGGCTCCCGGGAGATGTGGGGGATGAAGTAGGCAAGACCAACGCAATGGGTGGAAGGTGGTATTCCGTTCATCAAGCCATTGTTTCCCTAGGATTATGCAAGGGCCTTCCAAAGTTCCAATTTGACACCAAGCTCCATCAAAGTATTTGGTCTCTCCAAACCTTTTATGGAATTCAATGAAGACTAGGTCTCCATTGTGCACAATTTGTCCGGTCGTAGAGAGGGTGGCTACAATGTCGGGGGATACCCAATTATCTTCTACCATGTAGATGAAGTCAATTTCTGTGGGGCTCCCATTAGGTAGGTATGCTTGGGATATGATGGGAATTGGGGCTTTTTGGTCTGTAGACTCAATGACAATGGGAGGTGGATAATGCATGGAACGATCCGATGAGAACTCTAATGCAAGCGTGCCCATGGACTTGACTTGATAGAGACAAGTCAATGACTTGCTCTGATACCACTTGATGTGACACGACCTAGGGGGTTCTTCACATGATCAAATGACCCTTGGACCTAGCAAGCAACCAACGCACGAACCGGTGACTTTACTCGGGCGGACTCACCCGCTAAGCGCACTCTTGTGCCCGTAGGCAAACCGGTGATAGTGGTGAGGGTCCGGGACGGGCCCTTGCTGCTCCGAGGGTTGGCTAGCTTAGGATTGGACCTCTCAAGGGTCCTAGGATGTCCACTCTCATAGACGGCCAGCACGCCGAGGGCGTGGGTATTAACGGTTCACTCACAACTCACCCGCGGTAATCATTCATTCACAAGCAAATTTGAGTTTGGGCACTCCACTTACCACCGACGGCACTAAGATACAATACTACTCAAGCAAGGAAATTTCAGCAAAGAGGAGTGTGCAGTGGCTCACCTAGTCGGTGTGAAGACACCGATCCCGGTCGGAGACGAGGGCGAGCGAGGAAGCGTGGGCTTACCCGCACGCCGCGCCGGAGAAGCTTCAACCTGAAATTGTAAATTACATGCACTACACCCCATGCAAGGGGGGGGGGGGGTTCTTGGGGTGGGGATTAAGGTGTTACAATCAAAACTACCACCACGCAGGGTGGGGCCTTCAGCCGGCCAAGCGGGGTGGGGAAAATAAGGTAAAGAATGTCGGTTGAGTGTGGATGCCGAATCTGCCGGTTATCTGCGAACAGGGACAGTGGAGCGGTGTAATGACCGTAGATCCTTCTCACAAATTTTTCCGATAGCGAGACTGGCGGCAAAAGCTTCGTAACAGGTACAGGAACGCTTCAGATTTTTGTGAATTTCTTCTGAGACCGTGGCTGACCGGAACAGAGGTTGGAACAGGACATGAGGTTTTCTGATCCACAGTTGCAGACTTCTGGCAGCAGGTTGCAGAGGACACCACGCACTCTCCCGAACTCCGATCAGCACGAAACTGGCGGTGACGTCTTCGCGGTCAAAGTAGCTTTCAGCCAAATGTAACGGGGCTGCAATCAGAGGTCGAGGGCGGTCGGTGTACCCTGAAGAGTTGGCACTGGTCGGAGTAGACAGCAGGAGACAGAACTGGAGAGCTCGGGGGAGAAAATTCGTAACTCCTTCCTCCGGCAGCCGAATGAGGTTCTGTTTCTTGATCTTGGAAGAAGACTAGCAGAGGAAGAACTTTGATGAAGGGGCTTCAGCCTGAATCCGCTAGGGTTCGTCGTGGCAGAGTGATCTCTCAGGTTCTGATGCTTGGCAGGGAGGGTTCCGCGCAGTCGTGGGAGAACGGAGTTCCTGGACAGCCCCGAGCTCCGATGAAGACGAAACCACTTTGGTGTCGAAGAGGACAGGCAGAAGCTTCCACGGATGTATCTTGGGCCTTCAGAATCGCCCGGAGGAAGCCGTGGTCACCTCTGCAAGTCAATACTCTTCTTCTGATCTGCAACTGAAACTGTAGGTTGAAGATGACGGGGGGGAATGGGGTATGTGGGAGGGGAAATGGGGGTGGATGAGTGTAGGAGTGACCCCTGGTTGTAAGGGGGTCTTGGAGGGGGTGTTCCAAGGTGTGTATGAGGGAGAATGGGGTCTAGAAGGTGGTGTTTGCAGTGGGTGAGAGGGGAGCTACGAATTTGGGATGGGTGGGGAAGAGAGAAGGAGAGATCTTTCTCCAAAATTTGAAAATGGACTAATGTGGTTAGTGGGGCTTTGGGAATGGGAAGAGTTGTGTTGGGGAAGGGAATGGGTGCTTGGGGTAGTGGGAAGGGTGCTTGGGGAAGTGGGTGGGGTAGTTGGGGGTTGGGAGGTGGAGCTAGGATTGGTGGAAGCTCCCTTGGGACTAGGGGGTGGAGTAATGGTGGCTTGGGGAAGTGGAGGGTCTTAAATGAGGTGGGTAGCTAGTGGAGGTGGTTGGGGAAGGGAGGAGAGAGAAGCAAATTCGGAATTGGGTGGTGAGGAGAGAGAAAGTGGAGTGAAAAAGAGAGATTAAGAGAGGGAAGGGTGGGGAATCTCTCCCCTAGGGCATCTCACCCAAGAAATGTTGGAATCACTCCACTAAACTAAGCTTTGGACTCTCAAATGACATTTTTCATTGATTGATTCATTGATTGATTAAGTTCAAATGGAGGAAATGGGGTCCTATATATAGGAAACCCACATTTCTACAAAAGACCCTGACAAAAGCCTCATTGACAAATAACTGAAGGGGTAGGAGAGCTCATTGGGCCAAGCCCAAAGAAATGGGCCCAATTAGCACATTACACAATCTAATGACACTCAAACATAGGAAAATAAATGCTAGACCTAGGGAAATGACTCAAATAAAATGAAAATTACATCAATGACTCAAATAAAAATTACATAGGACTCAAAATTAAATGACTAGACCATGCCTGATGAAATAGGAGGTGATGTTCTCATCACGTCTACGTTGCACTCGTGCATCAAGTATAATCATGATGGAAAGGAGGAGAGGATATTTGCTGACCTCCACCCATTCAAGGTTTTCGAATGTCACATGTTGGATGCCCCCTTTTATATTGAGCAGCCACAGAAGACCCCTAAGGCAAAGACTTCCTCAAAGTCAACAAAAACAAATTTTGGTGATGACTGGTTTCCGCCGCCGCCACCAGGCTATATTAACCCGGGCAGTATCATACATTGCCTACACAGGAGATGTGGGCAGAATTGCACCTCCCGCCATATGTCCTGGGACGAATGAACCTGAAGTTGACAAGCATTATGGACACATTAAAGACTTGGAAGGCCTCACCAAGCCGATAGTAAGCCTCGGCCACTGCACGGTCATGCCCATCAAGACACTGGATATAACCCATCCCGAAGGCCCCACTAGTCTGCTTTACACAGCTGAAGAGCATGCTACATGGGAAGACGCTGATTGTGGCCTCCCGGAAGATCTGGAGAATCCCACAGTCCCCATTCAAGGACTGACCTTCACCTCAGACAAGGTGGCAAAGATGTTCATAAAGTAACATATCCCCTCTAGACAGCCCCAGAAAGAGAAAGAAGCCTTCCAGAAGCTTTGGTATCCTCCAAATTTGGACAAGGAGCTAAGGCGTGTATCCCGACATCTGGGGCTAGGATTTTCGCTGGAAGAATATTACTATAATGGACGTTATGAGGTAGACACCATCTCTATCTTCCCCTCAATAGATGAAGGCTTGTCGGAGGCAACTTATGATGAGTACCCGATAGAAGCTGAACAAGTCCAAGTGCCTCAGCTGCAGGGCCGAGAGACAGAAGTCACCACTCCTTGCAGATGCTGGGAACAGGTCCGCTGCGAGCAGACGGCCTTACAGGCCAAATTTGACTCGGCTAACGATAGGGAAGCCGAAGGTATTGAAAAAGGAGCATCCAGCTACTCCTGCGGCCCTCTTCTAACAATGATGGCAAGATACCCCCAATCGACAGATGAGGTTGCTATCACAGCTGATTAAATAATCCCCACTGCTGAAGACATTGTCAACAAGGAGCCGGCCATCCCCACCAAAGGTGCGGTGATCCAAGCCGATGAGGAAGCAAGGCCGTCCCCATGTTCGACGGAGCTGAAATGTCATACCCCTGACTTAGCAATGGACCACTCCCATCCTATCAAAGTTAATGATTGGCCATACGAAAATAAGGCTGAAGAGGATTTTCCAGAGGGACAACTCGCATCACTGTTGTAACGCCCTGGATCTTGATGGATCTTTTGTAGGATCTGTTGGATCTTTCGGATTGGTTTCGTTGAGTTTCGGTTCGCTTTCGTGGCTTCCGAGTTGAGTTGACGAGCCGTGTGGGTTTTTCTCACGTACTAGTTACGGAACCCTACGGTGAGTTTGTTTGTCAATTCTCGAGCTCGTGGATGCTACAGCGACGATGTACTCTTCGAGCCGGTCGTTTTGACTATTTTTACGTATTTTTCTGAATTTGTGCATTTTCGGCGCATTTTCGGAATTTCCGAAAATTAGAAAAATTTCCTAATTTCTTTCCTTTTTCTTTTTCTTTCCTCTTTCTTCCCTCATTCGTGCGATCGTCTCTCTCTCTCCCGTTCTCTCTCGTTCTTCCCCCTTTCCGGCTCCGGCTGCAGACGGAGGCGTGCGTGGGCGAGGTGGCGAGGACGTGGAGCTGTCGAGGTGCGTGATGGGGCGAGGATCGGATCGATTCTGGCGCGATCCCGAACGGTGGATTCAAAGCCGGTGAAATCGGTTCGCGAGTGGTTTTCGGCGTGGTTTAGTCCTTTCGTGGCGCGGTTTCTTCGGTGGAGGTAGGGTGACGGATCCGTACTTCTCCATCTTCGTTTTCCCTGCCATTGCACGGCGTTCGGCTAGGAAACGAGCGTGTTTGGGCTTGTTTTGCCTAAACCGTGGTTTTCGTGGTTTTTAGGGTCGGCCGGTAAACGGTGACCATTTGCGGCGTAGTTGTTTTGCCTAAACCGGTATATCCCGGCGTGGTTTTCGTGGTTTTTAGGGTCGGCCGGTAAACGGTGACCATTTGTGGTCGTTATTGGGCCGCCTATGAGGATATGCGGCCCACTATTGGCCGCACATGCCTCTCTTAGCCCAATTCAATCCAAGACTTATAATCCAGCGGTTCAGTCACGTAAATCGGAGTTTCTGGTGGTTCCTTAGATTCTTAGCAGGGATATACAGAGATCACAAGATGATGTTAAGTCCGCCGGATGGAGTGTCCGGAGATAAGTTCAAGGCTAGCACAACTAATAGGGCTAATGACTTATTAAAAGTCGGTAAATTGGTCAAACCGTTCTACTGGAGTAGAATGGCTGTCATGCAACCTAGTATTCATTTCAATCCTAATTTTCATGTCAATTTATCAAGGATCATGATTTACATTAATTTAATTGCCAAAAAGATGAATCAAAATGATAATGATAATGAACAAGATCATGTGGGAATAAAAAGCATGTATTTTACAGAAATTTACTTGCATACTTTACCACTTATCATATGGGTTTCTAATTTACTAATTATCAATTAAGATACTAATATGATCATGTAGAGCACACACTAAGTCATTTTCTGCATAGATGTGCAGTCGTTACAGGACCTTATATCTACCTGACTGAACACAGGGTACTTGTGCGGCCAGGACATTGCCGCCTAAGGGGTTAGGCGGTCTAGGTGATGGCCGCCCATCCCAGGATATGTGGTCATGCTGATGGCCGCCCATCCTGTCAGGGGTTATGTGGTCTAGGTGATGGTCGCCCATCCCAGGATGTGTGGTCATGCTGATGGCCGCCCATCCTGTCAGGGGTTTTGTGGTCTAGGTGATGGCCGCCCATCCTAGGATGTGTGGTGTAGCAACCCTGGTAAATTAAAGGACTAGAAAGTCCAAATAAATTTAAAAAATATATATATGATAAAACGAGGCCTGAACCTTGTACATAACCCTCTTACATTCTGAAAAGTCTTACGAAATGGACCCATAGACTTTACCATTATATTATAATACATTTAAGAATAACATGTTACTTTAAGTAGCCATTAGATGCACAAAATAATTTTAATTGAATTAAGAATCATTAAATCTGGAAGAAAATATCAATTTATATTTTATTACTAATTTAGAAAATTCAATGTCCCACATTTACTATATTATAACCTTATTAGAAGGGAGAAGTATATATATATATATGATTTAAATACATTAAAGATATATAAAAGGGTAAAAGAATGGGCATATATACAATATCAGTCCTTTAGAGGTTAAGGAAAAATTGCCAAACGCAATTGACGCCTCTTACTGTCGCCATTATTTTAAAAACAGACGACATAGGATATGCCGTTAATTAGTATAAATAGCATAAGAAAGGACATATAATTAAAGATTTCTAGGATATAACCATGATTTTGCTTCTTTCAGGGGTGTGAGGCAATAACAACATGTAAAAGATGGCATGGTCGTGGGTGTCAATTTCATAAGAGATGACTTTGAATAAGTCGTCAATTCAAATTAATGAATAGTGCCATTTTTTCGACTAAAGAATTTTGGAAAAATAATTATATGGAAAAATAGATAAAAATGGAAAATTAATATTCTTAAAATTTCTCACCTAGATCACATCCAGAAAAAAAGATAAAAATCCAGAAAGAATTGAAGACTTCATGTGTGGGCGTCAATTTAAAAATAATGCCTCAACCTGAGGCGTCAATTTCAAACTTTCCGTTTGTGTTATGTTCGAACGAGGATATGATCTGGGGTAAGTTTTAAGATTTTGCTACGTATATAATCAAGTTTAGTAAGGACTCTATCAAGGAAATTTTAGTTCTAATCGAATTCTAACCTTATTGGGCTCCAGAACCCTATAAATACCCCTCCGTCAAAGCCAAACCTGTTGGCTTTCTTCTTCTTCTTCCGATATAGTTGCAGGCTGCCGTGCTCTTTGGAAGCTATCATCTTCTGCTACTATCATCATAGTGTGGAGTAGAAGCTTTGCTTCTACTATCGTCTTCCACGGACAAGAGCTGCAGTTGTGTTCCTACGTTTAGGAAGTAAGAGCCGTTGCTCTTATACAAGTTCTTCATATCAACACCCTGCGTCCGTTTCTTCCTCCTGCATGAGGAAGACTTCTTCCTCTTTTGCTGGTGACTGCAACGAGAAGAGGGGGGGGAGCGTCTTCCTCTTCTTCATTCTGTTAACAGACGAGAAGAAGGGAAGCCACTATATTCATCATCTTCTTCCTCCTGCGATCGCTCTGGTTGAAACAGAGTATCGGTTGTGATCAGTCTTCATATATATTCTTCACGTTCCATCATCCAGATCATCACCAAGGTAGGTTTTCTCAAGACTTAGTAAAATCCTGTAACTAGCAAGTTATAAGCATGCATATAGGACTGTAAGAACCTCAGTTTCGTGTTGATTTCTGTATTTTCATTAAATGACGCCCTAGATACAGGCGTTATTTTGATTGTTAACGCCCTTCGTGACAGTCGTCAATTTGCAGTTAATTAATAAATACCCCCTGTTCAAAATTTAATAACTTTGAACCTTGATGTAATAATCAATGCATGATCATATTGATAAATTCTCCCTATTTTTCTCGTTCTGTTCATATCTCTAGAATCCTGTTTGAATATGGCTCAAAATTCCATGTGCCTCTGTTCATATGAAATAACGACCATGTCCATGTCGTCATTTAAATGGACGCCCGTATGCATGGGCGCGACTTAGTGATAAAACTTGAAATTTTGATATATATTAACCTTCCTGGATATTGAAATTGACGACGTGAGCCCTGCCATTTCTATGATATATGACGCCCCTGACTAGGGCGCGTATTTCAGAATTAATGACTTAAGCAAAGTCGTCCCTTGCATAATATTGAAAAATTGAGATTTTTATATATATTAAACTTGTATGTAACGACTGAGTGAACAGTCGTCATAATGTGAACTGACGACCCAGAGAAGGGCGTCAATTCATAAAATGAAGACTTGACATAAGGTGCTATTTTCCTGGTTTCTGATTTCCGTGAGTTTATACATATATATATATATATATATATATATATATATATATATATATTTATGTATGTATATCTTTATAGGCACTATATTCCAGTTCGTGAATATAGTCCCATGTTTCACGTTGTTTCTATCGATTATCCACTATCTCTCGGTGATAGATGAACTCTCCATGGGACATTCCGTTCCTTTGGACTAGTGACTTTATCATAGAGACCTCCGTAAGACTCCGCTAGCTTTGGATTCCCTCAAAGCAGCCAAGCGGGTTGTACCCTTAAAACCCATGACACTTCTTAATTGCCATGTCACTCTAAAGAAACATGGTATACCAGCCCTCACGACATGCTATTTGTATGTCATGAGAATATTCTTGAAATAATGGATGGGTAATCCATACCATGCATATCCTATAAGAATAGTGTGCCGTACTTGTGTACACTAATTCTATCTACCTTATCATGTACAAGAACAAGCGACCATGTTCATATGGGCGCTTACTCTTATTGTCATGGCACCCAAGTAAGGGAGCCTATTCCACCTAGTTTTATTGATAATCGTGATTATACTGTTACTATCGTCGTTATACAACATGTTCAAATCCTTGAAATGCTATTCCCCAAAAATCTACCTTAAAAGTTCGTACAAGCTTAGTCCTTGAAATTCCACATTGGCTATAACTATAGTGGATGTCGAAAAATACACGATCAATGCCTGCGCATATAGGGCCCGATCTGGTCCTGGGAGGAGCACCCAAAAGTACTAGTGCCCATGGGAGTTGTAATGATCACGGTATGGCATTGTACCAAAGTGCATGACTAGCTTGATTAGACATTCCACAATCTCGTACTCGACTTGACATGACATGACTTGCGTGACCCGGAACGGGTATTTATATACTTGCTTGAAACATGATAGCCACTTCCCGACATGACATGATGAATATACTTGCTTGAATATCTTGACATTCATTGATATAAGTTTTTGAAAGACATGCTAGTTTACTCAATTACCTCTTGGTATACTCTCTCTCTCTCTTGTCGTTTTACGCAAACATGCATAGCTTTGTTGCATTCATGTAACATGTAATTTACTTAAAGCAAGCTAGTTCTTGAGATATAATTCCTACTGAGCATTCGCTCATCTAGTGTTTTTCCTTATTTTTCAGGTAAGTCCGATGACGAGACTCAATCGGATGGGGAAGGTCAAGAGTGATGAGATTAGAGCTCTCCGTCTATCCAAGCGTCTACTAGTCCAATCTTTCAAATTTCTTAAGTCAACCATTGTACTTTTCCTTTTATTGAGTCTTAGCACTTTCATTAAATGAATTGTAATAGAAGTTCTTTTGAGGTTGTGATTGAATAAAGGATTGGGTTATCTTTACTTTTACGTACTCTGTCTTTGTGTTGAATACACTAACGCTCTGATTTACATGATCGATATAAAGTCGTCAAGCATCTCCGGGTTCCTTCCGCGCTCGGGACGTGACATGTGGTCTATCGCAAGACCGCCCAAGTCTGGTAAAATCTGATTAAACCAACCCTTGCCCGCCTTCGGCGAGGTTTCTAGGGTCACATTAAAACACGAAATTCTAAGGGTATACATCATGGAATTTGGGCCTTTACTACCAATAGAAAGAACATGAAAAACTCTACAAGATGTATGAATCAATTTTAGATTTACAGCCTGAAATCGCTATTGAAATAAAAGGGGAACAAGTTCTGCCCTAATTCTGACATGCCTCTACCAAACCATTAAATTTGCACAGGATACCTAATGGAATTTAGGGCTTTTTGGCTCAAAAGAAAGAGGACTAGATGCTGATTTCATCCATATATAACACTTTATATTGGGCTCGTTATTACCTACCTCAATTGGGTGAAGAAGGAAGAAGAAAGAAAGAAGAGGGATGCCGACACGTCTCCACTAATCACCAAAGATCTCCCTTGATCGATCTCCACTGCGGCTGCCACTGCTCCCAAAGGATTCTAGGGTTACAGAGCTTTATTTTTATAGCTCATACACCTTCTGGATCCTTCTGTGCTGGGAGAATTCGTCGGAGCAACTGGAGTGATTGAAACGTCGCCGCAATTGTTGACCTCACCCAAGCTCAATCGATCACAAGTTTTAGGGTTAGGGTTTTGGTGAATTGGCAGAGGGGAAACGATCCATAGACCGTGGCCTTTCATTTTCCACCGATTTGGGCTCATTTGATGGGGTATTAAGACCTAATTCCGTAGTTTGAGTTAAGGTTAGGTAAGTGTGCCCTTTGGGCTCAATCCATTGATTAAACCTAGTTACAGATTTTTGTTGGGTTGACCACAGAAGACACAGTTGTTAAATAAAATGTCCTTTACCAAATTACCATTTTTCTAGATTTTTATAAGATAGTCAAAATTCCACTTGTCCTATTCACTAAGGAATTAAATATTAAATTCTGAAATTCATTCATTTCGATTTCATTTCAATTTCCAAACCGGGGTATTACACCCTCCCCTACTTTAAGAAATTTGATCCTCCAAATTCATTGCACTAAATACATAAAATAGGGAATGAGATAGCTCACCAAGAATAAGTTGGGATACCGCTTCCGCATAGTATCTTCAGACTCCCAAGTAGCTTCTTCGGTCCCACGCCGACTCCACTGAATTTTGACCATCGGTATGGAACGATTCTGGAGTTGTTGTTGTTTCCGGTCCAGAATCTTGATAGGTCTTTCTTCATAGGTCAAATCTTCCTTCAATTCAAAATACACATGCTGAATGATGTGAGTGGGGTCATACACATATTTCCGTAACATAGACACATGGAAAACATTGTGTACGCCAGATAACTGAGGCGGTAATGCTAGCCTGTAAGCAACCTCTCCCACTCTATCCAGGATGTCGAATGGACCAATATATCTTGGACTTAGCTTACCCTGAATGGCAAATCTTCGAATCCCTCTCGTAGGAGAGACCTTTAAAAATACATGCTCGCCAACCTCACACTCCAATGCTCTCCTTCTGTTGTCGGCATAACTCTTCTATCTTGATTGGGCTACTTGTAATCGGTCTCGGATAATACAGATGTTCTGTGATGATTCTGAAATAAGATCCGGTCCAAGCTATTATTTCTCAGAACGACAGCTTCTTCCATACAATGCTTCAAATGGAGCCATCTGTATGTTGGATTGATAACTGTTGTTGTAGGCGAATTCAATTAATGCCAAGTGATCACTCCAGCTACCTCTGAAATCAATCATGCATGCTCTAAGCATATCTTCCACTATCTGGTTGGTTCTTTCAGTCTATCCATCTGTCTGTGGATGAAAAGCAGTACTGAAATTCAGACGAGTACCCAGAGACTCTTGCAGTCCCTTCCAGAAATGCGAAGTAAATCTGGGGTCTCTATCACACACAATGCTGACTGGTATGCCATGGAGCCTTACCACTTCCTTCAAATACAAAGCAGCCAATATATCAACTATCCATTTAGACTTAATGGGTAAGAAATGAGCTGACTTTATCAATCGATCGACAATCACCCATATTGCATCAAATCCACCACGAGTCCTAGGTAGACCCATAATGAAGTCCATGCCAATACTTTCCCACTTCCATTGGGGTATGTCGAGTGGTTTCAATTTTCCTGCCGGTTTGAAATGTTCAGTCTTAACTTGCTGATAAACCAAGCATCTACTCACGAAGTCTGCAACTTCCCTTTTCATATTCGTCCACCAAAAGGATCTTTTCAAATCTCTGAACATTTTAGTGCCTCCAGGATGAATGGTGTATCTGGATCTATGAGCTTCCTCAAGAATCTTGTTCTGTATTTCAGCTTCATTAGGTACACAAGTTCTTCCCTGGAATAACAATCTTCCATCGTTAGCCATCATGAAGTCAAGTCTGCTACTCAAGCTTCCCTTGATCTCTACCAGCTCGGGATCATTATCTTGCAAAGACTTGATTTCCATCAACAATTCGGGCTTAAGTCGCATCTATGCAATCCTAACCCGATCATTGTTAACATTAAGGTCCAGGCTAGCTAATTGTTCCAATAGCCTCCACTCTTGTAACATGAGACTTGACAATTTAGCTACAGGCTTCCGGCTTAATGCATCTGTCACAACATTACCTTTTCTAGGATGATACTCAATCGAGAAGTCGAAGTCCTTCAAGTACTCCAACCATCTTCTTTGCCTCATATTGAGTTCCTTCTGACAAAATAAATATTTCAGACTCTTATGATCTAAAAACACTATGAATGTTTCTCCATACAAGTAATGCCTCCATATCTTCAAGGCGAATACCACCGCTGCTAGTTCCAAATCATGAACAGGATAATTCTCTTCATGCTTCCTCAACTACCTAGAAGAATAGGCAATCACTTTCCCATGCTGCATGAGTACACAGCCTAAACCAATACCTGAAGCATCAGTGTATACGACAAAACCTCCTTCACCAGAAGGTAAAGACAATACAGGTGCAGTAGTTAAACATTCCTTCAAAGTCTGAAAGCTTCGCTGGCAATCTTCTAACCAATGAAATTTGTTCTCCTTGCGGGTTAATCTTGTCATAGGTACCGCAATCTCAGAGAAATCCTGGATAAATCTTCGGTAGTAGCCTGCTAAGCCTAGGAAACATCTAACTTCAGTCACACTGGTAGGCTGATCCCAATTCTTCACTGCCTCTACCTTTGAAGGATCAACAAAAATTCATTCCTTTGTGATGATATGTCCGAGAAAGGACACCTCTTGCAGCCAGAATTCACACTTACTGAACTTGGCATATAGCTGATGATCTCTCAATAGTTGCAATGCCATCCTCAGATGTTCAGCATGCTGCTCTTCATTCTTGGAATAAATCAGGATATCATCAATGAATACCACGACCTATTGATCAAGATAGGGCAGAAATACATTGCTCATCAACTGCATGAAAGCTACTGGTGCATTCGTTAGACCAAAAGACATAACGACAAATTCGAAATGACCATACCTGCTGCGGAAAGCTGTTCTATAGATATCCTATTCCTTAATCCGCAATTGATGATATCCAGATCGAAGATCGATCTTAGAAAAATAATGAGCTCCTGCTATTTGATCAAATAATTCGTCAATCCTCGGCAATGGATATTTATTCTTGATAGTCAACTGGTTCAATTGTCGATAATCGATGCACAATCTCATCGAACCATCTTTCTTCCGGACGAATAATATAGGGGCTCCCCAAGGGGAAGTACTTGGATGAATGAAACCCTTCTCGAGCAATTCCATCAACTGCTGCTTTAATTCCCTCAGTTCCGCAGGAGACATACGATAAGGAGCTTTGGAAATAAGAGATGTGCCAGGAATGAGATCAATAGAAAAGATAACTTCCCGCTCAGGCGGAAGTCCTGGCAGTTCCTCTGGAAAGACATCAGGAAAATCTCGGACAACAGAAATGTCCTTAATCTTGATCTGCTGCTCAGGGGTCGCATAGACAAAGGCTAGAAAAGCTTTACATCCTTTCTTCATTAGCTTATCAGCTCGAAGAGTCGAGATAAGTGATACGGAGTTATGGTGTTTAACTCCCACAAGAGAAAGTCTCGGGTGCCTAGTAAAAGACACAGAGCTAGAACTGCAGTAAAGATTTGTCTCATATTCCGCCAACCAATCTGCTCCTAGGATTACATCATAATCATTCATGTCCATGCAAACTAAATCAGCTGGTAAATTCTTTTCATCAATCATAACCTTACTAGAAGGATAGAAATACTGAATTACTGATCTAGTACCAATAGGGGTTGAAATCTCTAACCGAGAATCCATCAAAATAGGCTTCACAGCTAAAGACTTAGCAAATCTCTGAGAAATAAATGAATGTGTGGCACCAGTATCAAAAAAAACAAATGATGGCTTGTCGAGTATAATAAGAGTACCTTCGACAAGTCCACCACCCTCAGTGGTTCCTGCCTCATCTGCTTGTAGAGCTTGGAGCTTGCCTTGTTGTTTCTTGATGCCTTGTGGTTTCGCCGGCATAGCTTGCTCAAATAAAAGAGGACAGTCAGGGATACGGTGCTCCCTACTTCCACATCGCAAACAGGCACCCAACTTGCGCCAGCACTCCTCCATCTTGTGACCTGGATGATCACAATACTTGCATTCTCCTTTGAATGGAACAATAGGGGCAGGCTTCTTGTCTTCATGTTTCAACATCTTGCCCTTCCACGATCCGGACCCACTCCACGAACCAGACCCACTAATGGGCCTCTTCTTGCCATACCCGGGTTTGATATTCCCGGAACCCGTAGGTTGTTCCTTCCTTGCACTTTTTCCACGGATTCTCTCCGTCATTTCTAGAGTATCTTCTAGGACTTGAGCTTTTCTCACCATCTCAGAATAAGTTGGGATTTCCATTGGTGCCAATTGGTTGATATATAGTAGCTTCAGTCCATTAAGAAAGCGCTTAGCCTTCAACTTCTCGGTGGATATCAAGTGAGTAGCATATCGGGATAATCGAGAAAATTGAGCTTCATATTCTGCCACAGATAGATTTCGCTGCTTCAAAGCCGCGAACTCCGCTGCCTTCTTCTCTTGCACTCTATCAGAAAAGTATTTGCTATTAAAGAATTCCTTGAACTCCTCCCATGTGACTTGCTGATCACCAAGGGTAGCCTTCACTGAATCCCACCATGTTCTTGCATCACGTTCAAGTTGAAAGGTTGATAGAAGGACACGTTCTTGATTGCTGCACTGCATTACTTCGAATATCCTCCCCATTTCATCTAGCCAGTGCTCGACTTCATCAGGGTCAGTCGAGCCACCAAATCTCGGCGGATTCATCCCTTGAAAGTTCCGATATAAATCACTAGTGCCATGGTTTGTAGCTCCTGCTTGGGCCACTTGTTGCAAAACCTGAGTAAGGCCTTGAACCGTGCGCTGCAAGTTGCTCCATTCCGCGTGATCAGCTGCCATTGCAAAGGCCTACACGTGGAATAGATTATTTAGGTTCATTAAAAATAGATAATATCACAATTAAGGTATTAACTTAACCCAAGTTTCTACCCAAATCTCACCAGGTTGGGTTCTTAGACTTAAAACTAGGTTATGGGTCCAATATCATCACTTAGACCCCTAGAACTTAGAAAACCTAGAACCCTAGAAAACCTAAGAATTTGAAACCGGGCTCTGATACCACCTAAACTGTCACGCCACGACACGGACTATCGGAACGTATAGTAAGAAATAGCTAGAAATAATGATAAGCTAATCTAATCATTAACACATGTGCTATGAAAAGAGATAACTTTATTGGTCATGAAACATTTCAAATCTAGTACAATATCCTTAAACCAACTTTAATACAAACTGAGGCAATATCAACTTAACAATAATATCATAACTGTAGCTAAACACCCTCTAAGGCACAACTAAGAGCAGGATAACTATGCCAACTCATCATCTAGAACTGGTACACTCCAATCATCACTCCTGCCCATCCCCAACGGTAAGCGCATCATCACCTGAGCTACCTGGAAAAAGGGGGGAGACAACTATATGAGCGAACGCTCAGTGAATAATAACAGGCAAGTTTACGTAATTAACCAATTATTCCATTTTCATATGAAATGATAAGAAAAGAAATGACGATACAGAAGAAAAACAACGTAATATAAAGATCTTGCAAGGTCAAGGAAATATAAGATACCTAGATTTCAACAAGAATATCATATAACAAGTGTAACATGAAATTGTAATGAGGAAACGGCGACCAGCAAGTATTTTAAACAAGTCAAGCATGATCAAGTAACAAGAGATAACAAGAGATTTCTGTCGTAGACATCACGCTAGTCATGCACTCGGTGCAATGCCTCACCTTGTAATTACAAACTCCCATGGGCACAAGTACTTTTCGGGCGCTCTCCCCAAGACCAGACTGGGCCCTTATGATGTGTTGGCATTGATTTATCGGATCCAAGATCCCAAGTTCCGTCTAGACATTTAGTCAAGTTTATGGCCAAATAATCAGAGGAATTACTGTCCAGAAGTTCAAGATTTAAAGGACTAATATGTCCTTTGATTCAAGAGCACAAAACACGATAAAACTCGTGGCTGCGAGATGTACGGTCATACAGAGGCCGCTCAAAGGATATATGCGGCTAATACTGGGCCGCACTTACAAGAATTGTACTGAAACTCAGCCCACGAGGTCAATAATGAACGGCTGATAGTGTGCCGCTCTAAGGATGAACGGTAAGTTCTGGGCCGCGCAGGTCCAGAAGACCTTAAGATCCATGAACATGATGTGCGGGCCATACGGGGCCGTATTAAGGATATGCAGTCCAATAGAATCCGCATAAGGTTTGAACGGTCATATTCCAGCCGCACCACCCGGGCTTGGCTAGAAGGCTAAGAAATCACCCTATTGGACTCCGGGCTGCCAAAGACAGGGTAAAACTAAACCAGGGCCTAGTCTACTGTCTATTGGTCAGTCCAGGGCTTAATGGTTTGGTCGAAGATTCATCAAGGTTAATCGACCAACACTTAATGGCATAAGCCAGGTATATGCGGTCGTTATTGGGCCGCCTATGAGGATATGCGGTCCACTACTGGCCGCACATGCCTCTCTTAGCCCAATTCAATCCAAGACTTATAATCCAGCGGTTCAGTCACGTAAATCGGAGTTTCTGGTAGTTCCTTAGATTCTTAGCAGGGATATACAAAGATCCCAAGATGATGTTAAGTCCGCCGGATGGAGTGTCCGAGGGTAAGTTCAAGGCTAGCACAACTAATAGGGCTAATGACTTATTAAAAGTCGGTAAATTGGTCAAACCGTTACAATGGAGTAGAATGGCTGTCATGCAACCTAGTATTCATTTCAGTCCTAATTTTCATGTCAATTTATCAGGGATCATGATTTAAATTAATTTAATTACCAAAAAGATGAATCAAGATGATAATGATAATGAACAAGATCATGTGGGAATAAAAATCTTGCATTTTACAGAAATTTATTTGCATAATTTACCACTTATCATATGGGTTTCTAATTTATTAATTATCAATTAAGATACTAATATGAATCATGTAGAGCTCACACTAAGTCATTTTCTGCATAGATGTGCGGTCGTTACCGGACCTTATATCTACCTGACTGAACATAGGGTACTTGTGCGGCTAGGGCATGGCCGCCCAAGGGGTTGGGCGATCTAGGTGATGGCCGCCCATCCCAGGATATGTGGTCATGCTGATGACCGTCCATCCTGTCAGGGGTTATGTGGTCTAGGTGATGGCTGCCCATCCCAGGATGTGTGGTCTATCGCAAGACCGCCCAAGTCTGGTAAAATCTGATTAAACCAACCCTTGCCCGCCTTCGGCGAGGTTTCTAGGGTCACATTAAAACATGAAATTCGAAGGGTTTACATCATGAAATTTGGGGCTTTTACTATCAATAGAACGAGCATGAAAAACTATACAAGATGCAAGCATCAATTTTAGATTTACAGCCTGAAATCGCTACTGAAATCAAAGGGGAACAAGTTCTGCCCTAATTCTGACATGCCTCTACCAAACCATTAAATTTGCGTAGGATACCTAATGGAATTTAGGGCTTTTTGGCTCAAAAGAAAGAGGACTAGACGCTGATTCCATCCATATATAACACTTTATATTGGGCTCGTTATTTCCTACCTCAATTGGGTGAAGAAGGAAGAAGAAAGGAAGAAGAGGGACGCCGACACATCTCCACTAATCACCAAAGATCTCCCTTGATCGATCTCCACTGCGGCCGCCACTGCTCTCAAAGGATTTTAGGGTTGCAAAGCTTTATTTTTATAGCTCATACACCTTCTGGATCCTTCTGTGCTGGGAGAATTCTTCGGAGCAAGTGGAGTGATTGAAACGTCGCCGCAATTGTTGACCTCACCCAAGCTCGGTCGATCACAAGTTTTAGGGTTAGGGTTTCAGTGAATTGGTAGAGGAAAATGATCCATAGATCGTGGCCTTTCATTTTCCACCGATTTGGGCTCATTTGATGGGGTATTAAGCCCTAATTCCGTGGTTTGAGTTAAGGTTAGGTAAGTGTGCCCTTTGGGCTCAATCCATTGATAAGACCTAGTTTCGGATTTTTGTTGGGTTGACCACAGAAGACAAAGTTGTTAAATAAATTATCCTTTACCAAATTACCATTTTTCTTGATTTTTATAAGGTAGTCAAAATTCCACTTGTCCTATTCACTAAGGAATTAAATATTAAATTCCAAAATTCATTCATTTCAATTTCATTTCAATTTCCAAACCGGGGTATTACATCTGCTGCCGCCACCGCCGTTCGTGCCGCCATTGCGCTGCCACCACCGCTACATCGGAGTTCTGTCTCCATCAGGACATAACCTCACCTCCAAATTTTTATCTTTTCTTCTTGTTGTCTGATCGGGCCCTAATTTTGAGAGTTTGTTCTGTCCATCTCCCTCAACCTCCAATAAAATTATCCCGTCATTTCACCTTCTTTTTATATTTTCTATTTTCGTGTCTTTCTGTCTTCCAGATCTGTCCCGTTTCAGATCTATGTAGCAGAAGTTTAGTTATTCCCCCTTTCGACCCCTTTTTTGATTTTTGTTGGAATCCCCAAATTTATTGGAGGTTCTGTCCACCATCCCCATCCTCCACAAATTTGTTTCGAATTTCAAACACCATCTACGTATTTTTAGAAACTGTGTCTTTTCTCCAAATTCAGTTCTATCTCTGCTATCCAGATCTGACCCCGAGTCAGTATGAAATCCCTAAAAAATTGAAACTTCCACCAAACCTTTTATAATGTATATACCCATTTTCCTCTCTTTGGCTTCTACAACTTTCATGAAGAGCTCATCTTCTGATTCGGAGGTCTACATCACGGTCAACGCCAACTCTCAAGAAAACTTAGTTTTGTCCTGAGATTTCAGGTCCTGTCAACCAGCAACTGGAAAATTCGACAAAGGCCATTAACGGGAAATTCCAATTTCTTTCTCTAGCCATAGTTTGAAGTACTCTGAAAGAGCTTTCCAGCGGTACCTCTTGTGCCTGGATCTGACGACGGTGCTGATCGCAGCATCTATTCTCGTCGGGTCATGTGCTGTAAAATAGAAGCCGCAAATCCGTGGGTAGCAAGTCCCACACAAGGAGATCAGAGCCGATTCACCTCCCACGAAGCGAACCAGCGCTCTGCCTTCCCAGGGAGTGCCCATCCGGACGTCCCCATCACAGCGGTGCCGCTCCGGGCCCACTCAGCCCCTCGGACCAGCACGTGGGCCCCACGGTCGTGAGTACGTGTGCCGCCGAAGCAACACAAAAAGTGGCCCGTCAACCCGAAACCGCTACTCCCGGGCCCCACTGTTTTTCCCTTTACCTCTCTGCGTGGAGTGGGCAGTAATTTGTCTTACTGTAATTATTGTGTATTTACTGTTCTGGGAGTACGAGTTCAGCCGGGAAGTCTTCCCCACGCCCGGTAGCGTGGAGGTATCGTATTCGCTCCCATCTCGACATTTGCTTTATTTCGTATATATTTCATTATGCCGCTGCTAGAGAGCATGCTAGGATCGTAACCCTCTTTACTTTTTATATCACCGCTGCTGCGAGAGGGAGCGAGACCATCCCGTCACCCGATCCGGGCACGAATTTGTGAGTTGACCACCCTAGCTCACTGCCGGTTTCTTAACTGTGCACGTCCGTATGCTTCCCTCATTAGGGGCGATCGTGAGCTTGCTTAGAGTCCGAGGGTTGCATATCCATTGGTCTTGAGTCGCGTGTCCATCCCGCATCACCTTGACTTGTCAGCCTTATTCAACAATTGCTACATCGACCTGATCCTTATGAAGTTTACCTGTCTCACAGCAAGGCCCATTCTGCATCGACCTGTCAGTATGAAGCTCTTTAGCTGTATCAGATGCATCGAGGTAGAACCTAGCTGCATCGACCTGATACCCTTGCTCATTCAGAGTATGTCAACCTGCTCTTTCAGCTTCACTGATTTCTTCATGACTTTAACTTAACCTTTTGCCTTATTCTCAGAGCCTATTCTGTGGAGAATTTAACACACATCTTCTACATATAATAAGATCATCTTAAGAGCAATTATATCTCAACAAAAATGCAATGTATCACATCCATCAATGCAACATCAGCAGTGTTTGGCATCATTAAACCATATTAATATCATGACATCATCAAAGACACATTCAGACACAGACTCATGATGAGTCATAGTGTTTGACATCATCAAAACCACAGGGATACAATAACAAAAGCTTCTGCTACAAAGAAATCTCCATGTTTCTGTTTTGTCAATGTTCTCGTCACCTTTAGTGTTTTCTTTAATCAACCTCGGGTTTAGGTCAATGCATGCGCGTCGACTATCGGTGTGACAGCGTCTGATTTTGAGTCAGCGTTGCGCGGTTGGCCATTAGGGTTCGAAGGTGTTCCATCATACATCATCTATAGTTGTGAGGAAATAGTCTCGGGTCGGGCAAATCATTTACCTTGAACAATTTTTGGGTGTACCTCTGTGGTCTAAAGCAACTGGGAGCCTAAACTTGGCATGACGACATTGTCATCAGGATAAGTCTTAACTGGCGAGACCATCATTTGAGGAGTCTAGAGGCCCAAATCAACCTAGATGTACGCTCAGGATACCTGGGAGGTTGTAGAAAGAGCCTATCCTTCCATGATTGTTATGATGTCTCATGGGCAGTTACCAGACGTTGGCCAAAAAAAATTGAATATGTCAAAAATTCCCAAACAAATCAAAATATTTAATTCAAAGAAATTGAAATATGTGAAAATCCCAAAAAATCTAAATATTCAAAAGTCCAAAAAATGGAGGGGCATCTCCCCGATACATGCATCTGACACACACCACCACACCACCTCATTTCCTTCATCACTACCCCACAACTGCGAATTCCAAAGGCTACTCCCCTTACCTCATTCCATCCCACCAGGGGATTTATAACTGCACTGCTACAAACACCCAAACTAGGGGCAAATTGCACGCCCATCTGCCCATCCAAACTAGTCAAATCCCTGGCTACCTTGTCGGAAGCAAGAGCATCCTCGTTCCTTTGCTTTCCATGAGTCTTAATGGCCATTTGAACTCCGCCAGCTCGGCACTTCAACTTGAGTCCTAGGCAAATGACACCTTCATACCACTTGATTCTCAGCAGATGCCTGGTTGCATTACAAATACCCTTTTCCCTACTCTTTCTACTCCATATCCCCCTGATTGGACAAAAGTCCTGCCTATGTCAGCGGGTCCATGACGGACTTCAGCTATGTAGCTTGAACTATCAGTTTGTTAGTCCTTAGCCCAACTAGACATCTCAATGAAGTCAATTGATGTGCTAGGTGAAGTTAGCATAGACTCTCCTATCATCGGGAATGGTCACCTCTGGGGACGTACTTATGCCTTGGTGACCATCCCCGCGGAATTCATTTTGTCCATTAGGCCCACTGTAAAGCCGAAGGATGATGTTTGCTTTCCCTACCCCCTTTGCCTTAGTGAATGCTTCCTCTTTAAATACTTATTTATTTGTGAACTTCACTAATGTGTGTTTATGCAGTTGCAGGTCTTATAGCATCGAAATTCGCTTCACCGCCTTCTCATACTATTATATATGCCATATATTATATAGATTCCGAAAGCTAATAACTTCAGGCACATAAACTCTGAGTTCCTCTCTAATAAAAATAGTGAGAGGTTTATGTTCCATAAGTTATTCGATGGCCTTCTAGTTTCATGATTGACCTCGAAATGATGGACTCGTCGGACTCTCGACCGACATCTTTCCCGGAGCCAGAAAATAATACCTCTGGATATGCATCGGGTAGATTTTCACTTTAAACCCAGCATGCATCATATAGGTCTTTTCTTCTTTGGATCTAAAACCAAACAAAATTGCATTTAGAAAAGCATGGCATGCATGCATTCAGCAAGGAGGAAACAAGGGTCTACCATTTATATGCCCTAGACTCTATCCCTCTTTTGTCAATCATCCAAGTTCTTCAATTCCATCACTTTTGTTGTCTACTTTATTCCACTCAGATTCTACAAGTCGAGAGTGTGTTTTGCATGCGATCGTCATAAGTATATTGAGATTTGAAGGTCATTTTCCCTTATCCTGATTTTATTACTCACTCCTATTTTAGGTGTCTTGTATCTCCTTGAGCTAGATTGCTATCATCCCCTCAAGTCCCGCAACGCTATGCTAGGGGGTCCCATGGCGTGCTGATACAAGCCCTCTTAGATTAATCTTCCTTCCTCCCCTTTTGAATGACCTCTCTTATCGCATTTTGCTTGTCCGTTCTTATGTGAAGCTCAATCTCTGCTCGAGAATCTCCTTGAGCGGGATGTCCTTATTGTTGGGAGCAGAGGATCGTCAAGCTAGAGGGGGAGGGGGTGAATAGATTGACCACTTAAAAATTTTAAGCAGAATAAGACAATTGCACTCTCTGTAATAGCTCAGACAAAAATCCGGTTCGTGAATCTCTAAAGAGCTAGCTCAATATCTAAGCGATCTAACGAGACAATAGTCACAAGAACAACCCACAAGCACAAGCCACAAGAGATCAGAGTTTTTAAGGTGGTTCACTCTCTATCTCGAGACCTACGTCCACCCCCTCACCAAATCGGTGGGGATCACCGCTGAGCTTTACAGCTTAGCTAACACCAGAGAAGAATCCTTCTCTGACCTGCAGATCCAATCTGCAGAAGATAGCTATACCCTGTCTTAGAACCGTTGTCGAACAGCTTGTAGACACAAAGTCTATACAGCCTCTGATCTCAGAACACACTCTGAATCAGAACACACATGTCCACTAAATCCCAGTGGAATAGTAATCCGAGAATAGAATTGTATAAGAAAACAAAAATTACAAGGTAAGGAATAGACTCAGAATACGCTGATCAATGGATCTTCAGACTTCTTGCACAGCAGAAGAGAGTAGAGCCCGAAGAGATGAACAGTATGATCTGAGTATGATCTTCCCTTCAGTTGAGACTAGATCAGTCTGATGCCTTCATGGTTCTTCAGCTTCTGATCTTCTTCACTAGGAGAATGAGCCTATCCTTCAATCCACGCACTGGACCTTCTTCACGATGCTAGGCTCTCCACGTTCTTCTCTCTATACGAGTGCTTCTTAGTCTCTTCTATCCTAAGCTCTACTCATCCCCCTTCGATCCACTTCTACATTTCCTTTTTCATTTTCCCGCGCAAGATTGGGCCCCCACGAGATTCCCAATCATTTGCCCACGTGTGGAGAAGCGTCTGGACTACAGGAGGAAAAGTGTCCTTCGTTTGCAGACGTGGCTGGCCCACTTTATCCAGTCATTCTGCCCGAGCGCTTGTCTGGGACTGGGTGCGTCGACGCCAGCATTTGAATGCGTAGACGCTGTGTGAAGACAGCTTCTGATCTTCCTTCGATGTACGGCTTCAGGTTATCACTGCGTTGACGCGGGTGCCTGAAGATTAAGAAGCTATCTTCACATAGCGTCGACGCCACCAGTTATCAGCAACGCTGTGTGAAGATATCTTCTGGAGGCATGCGAGTCGACGCTGCATCCGAGTGGCGTTGACGCAGTTAGCATGCGCATGACTCAAACATCTTGAGATCTAGTCACAGCGTCGACGTTCTCTTGCTTGAGGCGTAGACGCAGTCTAGATGAAGTATGCTTCAACTTGGAGGAGCTGAAGGCTGCGTCGACCCTTTGATCTTGTGGCGTCGACGCTGACTATTGCCTGCATTAGAGTTCAACAGAAATTCTTGCCACATACCAGATTGTCAGATAATAATACACCCTGTCATATCATGGTGATCATCATCAAAATTAGGAGGACAACAATCTCCCCCTTTTTGATGATGGCAACCATGATGGAATTTTGGTATTTTAATGAACATGCAATTCAATAACCAAGTAAGCAGAGGCAAGCACAACCATAGCAATCAAACACAAGTATCACTTCAACTCATTCACCATTCACTTACGCACATAGTCAATTTTAACTATAAATCAAAAAAAAAGTGCATACACAAGATAGTCTCCCCCTTTGACATCAGCAAGAAGGGGAGGTCAGAAGACAAGTAAGTATAAGAAAATATCCATACCATTACTTAGGGAAAATACTGAGAATGTCTCCTAGACGAGTGACCAGAGGACTGGCCCGGTGGAGGTGGAGGACGATGAGATGAGAAGGTCTGCTGGGCATGCAGAGCTTGAATTGCCTGAGAAAGCTCACCCAACTGAAATAAAAGAGTGCTTTTAAGACCTCCCAGCTCGGAGCGGACATCGTCAGATCCTCGTGTCAACAACTCAAGCGTACCGCACATAGTTGCCATGGAGGATGAAAGACTAGACAGCTTGTCAAACACGGCTTGAAAACCTGTGGGAATCGAGGTTACTTGAGACTGCAGAGTAACCATAGCAATTTGAATATCATAACACATGGATTGCATCTTAGCCATGGTCTGAAGAGAAGACATCTGTGTAGAGTGCATATTGGAAACTAACTCTGCAATCTTGTTGACAATCTTTGCAACACTCTGCAGGACCTTCCTCATAGCTTTGTCAGTTTTCTGCTTGGCCTGCATATAGTCTCTCCAGGTGACCATTATAGAGATTTCAGATAAGACAATTCTTTTATACATCCGTTCTAGCTGAAAATCAGTATACAGAATAAAAGAGTTAAGTTTGTCCCCTTGATGCTGCATCATTCGGATGAGGTGAACCAGTAAATCCTTTTCTGTTGCACCAGGAGGAGCTTGGAAATAATCATCCTGAGGTTGTTGGCTAGTGGACCCAAGTTCTCTATTACAATTATGTGAGCTGGACTCACCTTGTTCCCACTGAGTCTTGGGTTCCCCTCTAATGTCAAACCATTCAGGCTCATCATCTTGAAAAGGGGGTACTGCAGATTGAAATCCTTCCTCATCAGCATCATTGGGAGACTCCACCACATACGAAGGAAAAACCTGCTCACTATCAACAGTATGAGCAGGCCTATCCTGAGTGTCAAACGGTGGAGGTGACCTGGCTGGAGCTTGTGTTGCACCTTGGACTTCAATGTCCACATCTCATTCCTGACCCTCCCAATGTGGAGGAGAAGCAACATGTTCAGGAGATATCCTGACTTACTCTGGTTCGGGCTCAGGAGAAGTAGCAGCTGCCCTGACAATAGATTGTTGACTTGGCAGCACTCTGACTGGCTTGCCATCTACAATTTTTACACCCATAAAATTCTGAACAAATGACATGGAGTACACATTGCCTCTAGGAACAACACACTTCTTTTCATTGCCAAACTGAATGCCAACCTTTCTGAACAAGGCTGTGAGATGTGCTGCGTAGGGTAGAGTCCTAGAGTTGTCCAGGCAAGTCCCCATTGTCTGAATAATAACATCAATCAAAGACACATTGATTTCTTTCAACATGCAGTATAGTAAAAATCTCTGCATGATTGTGACCCTTTCACGTCCACTGCTCTGTGGGGTAAAGATGGAAGTGCATATATGGTGCAGAAGTCGAACATGTGGTGAAAACTGGTTAGCTTTTAAGCTTGACAAATGAGTCTGCTTAATGTCTGAAGGGTCCTCTGGCTGGCCGGTCAAAACAGCAAACGCTTCATGTTCATTCAACGGAAATGAGTGAAGTTCGGCCCCCTTCATAGGAATCTTCCATACTTTGGCGAGCAGACTAGCAGTAAGTTCAAACTTAACACCCTGAACAGAGCTGATCAGTCTTCCACGTTCGGGTTGATGGCATAGATTGCGGTAAAACTCCCTGACAAGAGTAGGATAATAGACGGAGTACTTGGTGGCAAAACCCCACCAACCTTGAAACTCCAAAGTGGGTCTAATCTCAAGGAAGACAGCATGAAAGGCTTCGTCCGATTCAAGGATATATCGAGGAATTAAAACCTTCAGGGGTTCGTCTGTACTAGAAGAAGGAGCGGATACGGAAACCCCAGACTTGGATTTTTTGGAGAGGACTTTCTTCTGAGAAGATGAAGGCTTGGAGGACGATCGGACCTTCTTCTTCTTGGAAGGAGGGGAGGGGCTGCGTGGATGCTTCCCCTTGTCTTTGCGTTTATGCGAAGAAGAAGATGTAGGAGGAGGAACCGCCGCAGATGATTTAAGAGCTTGGGCTTCAGCAGTAATGGCAGGAGCTGGAGGAGCCAAAGATGGTTCCTCAGCAGGCTTCTTACCCTTCCTGGAGTAGGCGAGAGCCATCTTCATGGATAGAGGAGAAGAAGAACAGTCAAGAGGTGTTTCAGAGGGAGGAGAGGGACAGTCGTGCCTCAGAAGGATGAATGAAAAGTAGCCGACTGTTCCCTCGGTTGAGGGTTTTAAAAGGGTGACACGCGAAACCCCCAATCCCGTTATTGGGTAACCGGGTAACGGATCCAGATCATAACCGAAAGAACCTAGATAGAGTGGATGCGTCGACGCGAGGAAATCAATGCGTCGACGCTATGATCACTTATGCACAAAAGTGTATTGGAAAAGCACAGAAATGAACAGTAATCCGAGAATAGAATTGTATAAGAAAACAAAAATTACAAGGTAAGGAATAGACTCAGAATACGCTGATCAATGGATCTTCAGACTTCTTGCGCAGCAGAAGAGAGTAGAGCCCGAAGAGATGAACAGTATGATCTGAGTATGATCTTCCCTTCAGTTGAGACTAGATCAGTCTGATGCCTTCATGGTTCTTCAGCTTCTGATCTTCTTCACTAGGAGAATGAGCCTATCCTTCAATCCACGCACTGGACCTTCTTCACGATGCTAGGCTCTCCACGTTCTTCTCTCTGTACGAGTGCTTCTTAGTCTCTTCTATCCTAAGCTCTACTCATCCCCCTTCGATCCACTTCTACATTTCCTTTTTCATTTTCCCGCGCAAGATTGGGCCCCCACGAGATTCCCAATCATTTGCCCACGTGTGGAGAAGCTTCTGGACTACAGGAGGAAAAGTGTCCTTCGTTTGCAGACGTGGCTGGCCCACTTTATCCAGTCCTTCTGCCCGAGCGCTTGTCTGGGATTGGGTGCGTCGACGCCAGCATTTGAATGCGTAGACGCTGTGTGAAGACAGCTTCTGATCTTCCTTCGATGTACGGCTTCAGGTTATCGCTGCGTTGACGCTGATAACTGGTGGCGTCGACGCTATGTGAAGATAGCTTCTTAATCTTCAGGCACCCGCCGCGTCGATGCTGGTAGCTGGTAGCATCAACCCTGTGTGAAGATATCTTCTGGAGGCATGCGAGTCGACGCTGCATCCGAGTGGCGTTGACGCAGTTAGCATGCGCATGACTCAAACATCTTGAGATCTAGTCACAGCGTCGACGTTCTCTTGCTTGAGGCGTAGACGCAGTCTAGATGAAGTATGCTTCAACTTGGAGGAGCTGAAGGCTGCGTCGACCCTTTGATCTTGTGGCGTTGACGCTGACTATTGCCTGCATTAGAGTTCAACAGAAATTCTTGCCACATACCAGATTGTCAGATAATAATACACCCTGTCATATCATGGTGATCATCATCAAAATCAGGAGGACAACAATCTCCCCCTTTTTGATGATGGCAACCATGATGGAATTTTGGTATTTTAATGAACATGCAATTCAATAACCAAGTAAGCAAAGGCAAGCACAACCATATCACTTTTTTTTTATTTATAGTTAAAATTGACTATGTGCGTAAGTGAATGGTGAATGAGTTGAAGTGATACCTGTGTTTGATTGCTATGGTTGTGCTTGCCTCTGCTTACTTGGTTATTGAATTGCATGTTCATTAAAATACCAAAATTCCATCATGGTTTCCATCATCAAAATCAGGAGGACAACACTTATTTGGCTTATTTCTTTACCGAAACACCCATTTATCAGTCCGCCAGGCTCCCTTGCAAAATGGCCGTTTCGGAGGGGCATTTATAGATGTCTAGTTTCGGACATCTCGCGGACCTTGTCTAGCCATCATAGAAGTGACACTTTCTCTTAGTTGGTTAGTAGTGTGGAGTCTCATCCTTATCTAGGTAGGCTCCACCTTGTCCCTTTGTGGATCTAACTTCGAGGTAAGTTGGCGGCGGGTTGCAGGGGGGTAGCACCCCGCTACCCGTAAGGTCGAATTTTTTTGAGGTACTATATACATTCACTTCACTGATATCTAGAAGGACACTAGGATGGCTATCCACACCTCACGAAGGCCAGGGTGCTGGCCGCCCTCAGCTTCCTGGAAGGCCACCTTGTTGGCCTCCTAGGACCTTCGAAGGCCAGACTGCTGGCCGCCCAGTCCCTCGAGAAGGCCATCGACCTGGCCACCCAGCTCGTTTGGACGGCCAGAACCTTGGCCGCCTCCTGCCAACTGCCCGTCAACTCCATGATCCTCCCACTCCAGGCACGTACTCCGCACATGTTCCCACTCCGAGAGGTGGAGGCATGTGTAGTCTCACACGTACTCGATCTTTCGAATGTGGGGATGGAGGGAAAGCCCCTAGATACAAAAGGCTTGCTCCGAGCAATCTCACGGGGGGTTGGACATTTTTGGAGGAGGAGAGGTTGTGGCAGTTCGGAGCCCAGAGAGAGAGCTGTGAGCATGAAAGCATCCCTCCCAACCTTCCCCTGGAAGCATAACTCGAAGTAAAGGAGTTCCATCGTGGGAGAGCCCAATTTAAAGGGGGCGGCCATCGACATGGCCACCCACCACGGCACCACCTCTGAGTGGCCACCTATTTGGCCGCCCTCTGTTGGTCGATAGGCAAACCCCGTCCTTCTTCCTTTGCCCCCCGTCTTGCTGTATTTTAGTTTCTTTTATTGCATTGCATGCATGATAGATCTTTCTAGCTCCCTATTTTAAAGTGGTTTTCCAATCCAAAACATAGGGAAGGCGGATGGTCGAAAGTCTCGGCCATCCCCCTTTCCGCCCCCCTTCCCGGTATGATCACCCCCATTTGCATGCCCCTCTCTCTGATTTGAGCACATACTACACCATCACAGTCTAATGGGTTTGTTTTCTTTAATTGCTGGTTAATGTGCAGAAACTTCATTATCGACTCACAGAGGTCCTTATTCTTGGCCGGCCGAGAGCGATGACAGGAAGAACCCATATTCTCTCATTTCTTAGGCATTCATGATCATCCTACCCTTCGGTATAAGCCTCTAGCAATCACACCATTTCTTTCTTTCTAACATCTGCACTGTAGGTAGCAGCAGCATAGTTCAGAGGGAGGCAACATGCACGCCATCGCACGCACCTACCTCCCTTTTCCCCTACAGCGTTGGCTCCATCTCTCCCCCTTCCTCACCTCTCTTCTCTCTTCCGCACTCTCTCTTCTTCTTCTCCCTCGCTTTATAGGTGTAGGGGACTTCTTCGGACGTCACTATGAGTTTCTCTCTTTTCTCTTCAAGTCTCCTAGAGGGTCCTCCAATCCTCCTTCCTTTTGGGCCCCTCAGCCTTTTATATAGGGGCGCAGGGAGGCGGAGGTGAAGGGTTTCCATTTCACTACCAGACGGGGGCTCAATCTCTCCTTGATGGAGCTTTAGGTGCTACTGGATGAGACGCCGCTGTTCTGCCGGTTAGGCTTCCTCTCGTTGCCAGATGGGCTGGGGGAGGGCTGCCGTTGGCGCATTAAATCCAATGCCGGATGAGGCAGCGGCCTACTGACGAATGGGGCAGCTGAGGGTGCTGCCAGATGGGGAAACTCGAGCGCTATCGGATGGGCTCGTAGGGGCTACCGGATGAGTGGCTGAAGAGCTGTTGATTGGGTGTTGAAGGCTAGAAGATCAACCTTAATAGGGCTGCCAGACGGGGGCTTGAGGAGCCTACCAGATAGAGGGGCTGAAGAGCCTGCCAAATCAAAGCACTTGCGTGCGCTGCTAGTTGAAGACATAGGGGGCTGTCGGTTGGGGCTCAAAAGGGCTACCGTTTAAGGCCCTTGGGGCTGCCAGTTGAGGGCTGTCGGTTAAAGCCCAAAGGGGCTACCGATACAACCCATTCTTCTTCTTTTCTTCCTTTTTCTTCTTTTCTTCTTTTGTTTCTCTTCTTCTCTGATGCCCGGGCTTCCGCAACCGAGCCCGTGCCTGTATGTCTTCAGGAGTGCCTTGGTCTCCCTTGATTTTGAATTTAATTTGTCCCTGGGGACGTGAGTTCATGATGCCTCGACACCACTTGGACATTATAGTAGTGCAGCCGGTCTCTTCTGAAGCTCGAGTGTCTCGAACCCGTCCTTGTGCTTTTCGCTGCTTAGTCCTCACGGTGGAGTCCGCAGCAGTGTATTGTTCAGGAACACCTCGGCTTCCTGAAATTTCAATGCATCCATCGGGATGCGAGTTGACGTCACATGAGGGTATCCTTGAGATTTGGCCATCTGGGCCTGATTCCTATGTTTCTTTGTTGCCGGGTCATTTGGAGTCGAGCTTGCAACAGTGTAATTCTAGGAACACTTTCACTTCCCACAATTTTATCAAATTGTGGTGCATTGTAGTATTCAAATTTTGCATGTCAATAGTCCCCTAAGAAAGTTCCCTCCTTAATAGTCATCTACCGTGGGGAACAAGATGTTGACGTTTGTCGGGATCTGGATGTAGCACCCCGATTTATTAAAGAATAAAATTTCGAGAAATTAATGAGAAATTCCTTAAGAAATAGGATAAGAAAAAGTTCGACCATTTTATAAAAATCAGGAAAAAATTAGAATCTTGTAGAGGATGAAATGTTTAGTAAAATTATCTTCTATGACCAGCCCAAATAAAATTCGTAAACAAGCCGAATTAGCAGATTAAGGCCCAAAACCACACTTAGCCTAGTCGGACCTTAAAACACGAAATTCGAGCCCAATACCTGATCATTTAAGCTCAAACCAGATTCAAAAGAATGGCTAGGATCAACTCTTCATTTCCCCTCTGGTTAATCTTAGAAACCCTAACCCTAGAGAGCGTATTTTGGATGAGATCGGCAGCGGCGCCCTAATCCGCGCGATTCGTGCGCAACCGAGTTTGTGGACTCTTATCTCCACGACGGAACCCTCTCGAATGCGATTGAACCTATAAAAATGACCCTTAGCCACCATAGAATCATTTAGTTATTGTGGCGGCTGGAGAGGAGCTTGATCGAGAGACTATTTCGATGATCATCGATGGTGTGTACCTAGCGCGATCGGCTTCCCTCTTCTTCCTTCATCCTTTGATTAAGGTAGGTGGTAGCAAGCTAAACCCTAACTATCATATATGGATATAAGCGTCGTCTTGTCCTCTTTCCATTGGTCTAGAAAGCCCTAAATTTTATCTAGTATCCTACAAGGATTTCGAGTGTTAATAGAAGCATGCTAGAACTAGGGTTAACTATGTTCCATCTCGATTTAAGTAGGGATTTCAGGCACTAAACGTCCAATTGATCATGCTATCTTATATAACTTTTCATGATCGTTCTATTGACTATAAAAGCCCTAATTTTCATGATGTATATTGTGCGTATTTAGTTATTATTGCTAACCCTAGCCAACCTCGCCGGAGACTGGCAAGGCGAAGGGGCGGCAGACTGATCGGACTTGCGCGGCCTCTCGATAAACCGCCCATACTCTGTAGGTGGCCGGTTCTTGACCATTCATATGTTTTTCTTCAATCACTTTTGTAGATTACGCGACAGAACCCTAATCGCTCTTTTCTTCACGCAGCCAGTCTCAGACCGCTCATCTTCCCCAATAGCACCCTACAGACCGCTCAACCCTAGCAGGCCTTCGGACCAGAAGGGATGTGAACGGCCTATCGGGCGACCGCCGAGGCGTGTGAGCGGCTCTGCACGAACCGCCCAACTACAAAAGAACTGCTTACTTTCATTTTAGCATGATTTTTCTTAGTAGGTTAGTGGCTAGTGGTAAGTTAGCAACCCACATGATAACTGGAACTCATGGAAGTAAACAATTATGAATTCTTGCTAGTTGTCTTCACTTGATTCATCATGGCCTTAACCTATTTCAATATATTAAGTTCAACAAGATTTCTTAAGCCATGCTACTAAGAATGATTGACTGTCGTTCTACTCCGGTAGGATTGGCTGACCGGTATACTTGATTTCTGATGATTTGACAGCCTCATTTCCTTGTAATGGTTGGGACTCTCCGCCAGATACTCCTTCCGTCGGACTAGGACCTTCATTACGGGACCTCCGTAAGCCCCCGCGAGCCTGGGATTCCCACTATGACGCCGGGTAGGTTCTACCACCAAGACCTGAACCTTTTTACGTGATAGAACTGCTTGGATTGTCATGTTGTGAGTCACGGCTTGACTTGACCCATTGAGGCTTTGTGGACGTCGAAAAAATGTCAATGATGATCATACGGCATGCACGTCTCGACACTCCAAAGCAAGCCGAAGATGGAAATTCCGAATTAACCTCATGCCTCGTCCGATCAAGATGAGAACTCGCTTGGTGGTCCGCTACCCATTAAGGAACCCCCCCCCAAGCAGAAGATATGGCTACAACTCTCCGACCGGCCATGTCGAGAGCTGAATCAAAGAAAAGTCAGGAACTCCGACACAGTCTCGGCATGCACCGAAAGTCACACAAAGTCTGGGACCGAGCCCCAAAGGCTGCAAACTAAATATTATGGAGGTCATACATTGCAACTAGCACATTCCGGGAATGCCAACATTCGAATAAATCGTTGCGACTTCGAAAAGAATACATTTGATGCTTAAAATGGCGCATAAGGGCCTTAAACCGACGCACTCTAAATCGGCGTGCCCCTTCAACATCCTAATGTGGCGCCCCTAAAACCGGCGCGCCCCATTTCCCACTTGCCCTTCATGTTGCCTTAATACGGCGCGCTACCTTTGCTTGGCATACCCAGCGCGCCTCTTGCAAAGCTCTAATCTGGGGCGCACAACCCCGCGCCATTTTACCTCCGAGGCGTCCCATCCTACATCCGATCCCCTATTTTCGGGTGTAAACAGAAGGAACTTACCTGAAGTGGGTGAGCAACCTGCTCCTGACCGACGTGCAACCGCCTGAGCCCCTCCAGCTCCCTGGAATGGAGGGCTTCGAGCTCTGCACCGAACGTCGCTTCTCCCTCGGTCACTGTCGGCCAATCTCGTGGAGGCAACTCCCCTACTCTATTGCCTCCCCTACCCGCAGGCCACTCAAGATCTTCGAGCAGGAGAAGGTGAAGAAGAAAAGAAGGGAGGACGGCTCCCATACTTACTCTTATGAAAAGAGAGGCAAACTCCATCGGAGGAAGAGAGGCTGGAACCCCCAAAGGGCGATTGAAAAGAGAAGAGAGGGCCACCCAAAGAGAAAAAAAAGCTTCGTCCCCGTGCCGGAGAAGAGAAGAGAAGAGAAGAGAGGAGAGTGAGAGTGAGAGGTGAGCTCGGAGGGGGGGAGGAGCTTGTGCTCTGTTCCCCCTCTCCCATTGATGTATCTCCTCCTCTTGCCCCCTAAATGTATTTCTCTCTGCCCTAGGGTAGATCCCCCTTCTGTATTTCGACCTTCCCCTTCTTGTGGATGAATAAAAGGAAGTCTGTTGGCAAGCACGGTTCTTGGCTTTAGCTCCCGTCCCCCGTTTTCTCCCTATCTTCCATGCATCCAGGGTCTTTGAAGCCTGCCTCTCCGTGGCATGGCCTTCGAAGGAACCCACATGAGGGATGAACATTCATGGCCCTCTTGAGGCACACATTTGTCCCACTTTGAGGAATCACCACCAGTAAGCTGCTGGAACTCTTGAAGGCTTGTCCTCAAGTCTCCACATGCACTTATGGGTTAATGGAGGTCTTACTCCGAGTTTTGAGGTTCACCCCGGAGCAATCCGTTTGGTGTTCCCCAATTTTCTTTGGCAAGCTTCAGTCCGGGGGAGATGCTACCCAAATTTTGCCAGACGAAGAACACATAAGAACAGACAAACAAACTACACTCCGAGGGTCAGAGCTGCATATGCTTGAAGCCTCTGAATCAAACTGAACTACCCTACACAGCGAACCCTTCTAATAAAACGTTCAGATCTTCATGCTAATTCACCTTAATAAATGAAAAGAAATGTCTAAACCTCCACCCTATTGATCTATGGTATCAATTGAACACTTAAACTTTCTCTGCACAAGCTTAATCCATCAATAAGATGAATAAATCAATCATCAAAGTAACCCACAGGTGAAAGAAAGAAGAAACAGAATGAAATAAAACCCACAGAACTTAGCCCGATGCCCCTCTAATCCGACGTGGGTTAATCCGGCACGGTACCCCCCCACGCGCTGGTTTAGCTTCACACTCAAAACCATTTCCAAATTCCTGGAATGAATAGTGCCCTAATCCGGCGCGCCTCCTCTTCTTGAGCCTATTCTGGCGCGCCCCTTGCTCCCCCTAATCTGCCGCGCCCTCCTCTTGAGCGTATTCCGATGCGCCACTCTTCTTGGACTTAATCCGGCACGCCCCCCTATGCTCCCTTATCCGGCGCGCCCCTCCTCTTGCCCTCATTAACCGACGCGCCCCTTGGCATTCCCTTAACCGGCGCGCCCCTTGGCATCCCCTTAACCGGCTCGCCCATTTGCTTCGTTAAACAGGCGTGCCTCATTAAGAAAAAGGCCGATTAACTAAATAGAAGAAAAGGCTTGAAACTAATGAATAAAACAAAAGAAGAGACCTAAACCGATAAAACAAATAAAAGGGATAGGAAACAAATAATGAAAAGTTTCCCCTGCTATAACTAAAATTTTTGTTCCTGGGGTTCCGCCCCCGGAGACCCCCACAAGGGGCGCTGCCCCCTTGACCCCCGCGACCTGACCGGGCAGGTCGAACCACGCAACCTGACCGCGCAGGTCGATCCGCGTGCGAGGGCGCACGTTGCCGAGCTCGGGCTCCACACCTAACAACTCGCTCCTCCGGACTGTGTGTGAAGAGAAAATCAATGATGCCCCATGGCATCGGACGTGGACCTCGAAATCCCCGATATGGTCATGATCCGAACACCTCTCGGGCCAATAGCTCATTCGCCTGACCCGCTTCTACCGGGATCCAATCCCGCATCCACATTAAACATGCCGTATATATGGCAGACATCCGTACGGCTTTGTCGTCGTCTTCAATGCTTCAAATGCGGACTCTCGTCCGAACAGTGAATGGTCCGTTAGTGACCGACATATATATATACCGGGATCTGATTCCGCATTTGCATTAAACTTGCCATACTCACGGAAGGTGTTTATACGGTTTGTCACCGTCTCTTACGCTACAAATACGGACCTTTGTCTGAACATAAAGTGGTCCATGAGTGCCCGATAAAATTTGAATGGGACGAGAAGGCTCTCATCATCCTCGGACCCTTTGCATGGGAATATCAATAAGGCCTCCGTGGGCCATGCTTAGACCTCGGGTCCACCCTGATCATGGTCATTGCCTGACCCATATCCTTGGCCTATAGCCTGCTCTCTTCGAACGCATATTGGTTCTCAGATCTGGTCCCAGGACATCCTCCCGTTGCCCCCTTGGCACCAGAAATATTGACGATGCCCACGCCAGCCTGACTTCGACCATGGGGGGCCCACCGTAGTATGGTCATAGCTTGATCTTGCACCGGGCCGACAAACTTATCAGTTTCTGATCGCTCTAACCGAGATTTAACTGAATGTTTCCCGTCCCTTTGAACAATAAATTTACCGTACCCCGGCATACATATGCTCCGATTTTCCCCGTGACGATCATGATTTTCTGAAGCCGGACGCTCGTCCGAATATCAAAATGGTCCCTTGAGTGACCGACATATTTCGAATGCTTGCTTCCCTAGACATCGGGCTTTTTAACTGATTCGAGACTGCTATCGGCTTGTTTCTCTCGATATAGTTTCCTGGCCATGAGGCCCTGATTCCCGGTGATTAATCAAGGGTGTTCCCCTCTCTGAGGGGATGTAAATGACGGTGTGACCTTTTTGGCGCGGCGGGTTTTGGTCCCGACACGAACCACACAATCATCTTATTAGTCAGATCGAGCGCACAATAAATCGTCACTTTGTGACTGGCACGCCCACGCACTTAATAAATGAATAAACCCACCGAATAAACCGACTTAAAGAGCAAACAAATGAGCGTGTCGAAAAGTGCGTCCATAGGCTTGAACGGCCCAGAAAGGACCGCTTATCTTAGTGGGCGGACTGGTATGAACCGTGCATCCCTGGCCAAGTGCCACTTACATTGGTCGATTAACCTTGTTCTATGCTCGACCAAATCATGATTTGATCGACCCAATAAGCCCGAGGCTGACCAGTGGAGAGTGGGCTGGACCCTGGTTAAGTTCTGCCCCACTTATGGCAGCCCGGAGCCCATTTTTGGGTTGATGTCTAGTCTTCTAGTAGGCCCAGTTTGAACGGACTGATTAGGACCATCCATGTACTCGAGCGGATCTTAGTGGACCGTTCATCCGTTGAGCGGACCTATATGGCCCGTTTACCTTGTTCTTGGGCTTCCAGCCCTTCTGGCCACGAGCGGCCCATTATTGACCGTCCATGTATTTGAACGGCCCGATATAGACCGTGTATCTTCCAGAAAATGATTTCCGTGGTTATTGTGTTTGAATCCAAGGACCTGATTGGTTCTTGATAACTTGAACTTTCTGGTCAAAATATCTCTTCGACTTACCCTTGGAATTCTCCGAGGTAAGTTCTATACCTTGTCATATTGGCCATTTAACCTGATTAAAGTCTAGACATAACTTGAGATCTTGGATCCATTAAATCAATGCCAACGCATCATAAGGGCCCGGTCTGGTCCTTGGAGGAGTGCTCGAAAAGTACTTGTGCCACGGGGAGTTTGAATGACATGGTGAGGCATTGCACCGAGTGCATGACTAGCATGATGTCTACGACAATAATCTATTACTTGAATCTTTTCTTGACTTGGTTCTTGCTTGTTGACCAATTTCCAATTATATCATGATATTGCCTTCTCTTTATTATGTTGTTTCGTCATATCGTCATTTTATTTCGTACCTTATTTTCTCGCATATAATTGCAATTAATTGGATAATCACTGAAACTTGCCTGTTATTACCTACTAAGCATTCACTCACCCAGTTGTTCCCTCTTTTCAGGTAGCTCTGGTGAAGATTCACAGACTGATGGGGATGGGCAAGAGTGATGGCCACGGAGTGAACCTGTTAGAAGCCATGTGAAACCAGTCTTAGTTGTTGTGTCTAGTTATGTTTAGATTATGTGTGTTTTGAAAGAGTTGTAATTTCGAGATTAGCAATTGTAATATTGTCAAGTGGATGTTATGTTGGAAGTTGTTTAAGAGAGTTTATGTAACGTAGATCTTTAAATGTAATTTTAGTTATGGAGTTATTTCTGTTTATGGTATTGTATTGATCTTTAGCTTAGCATAGCATGTCTGTAAATCAACATATTTTCATTAATTGTTTCTACTGCCAGTCCCGATATTCCGCATTGGGGCGTGACAGTTAGGTGGTATCAGAGCCTAGGTTTCTAATATTCCTAGGTTTTTCTAAGTTCTAGGATTCTAAGTGATGTTGTAGAACCTAAAATCTTGTTATAAGTCTAAGAATCCAACCTAGTGAGATGTGGGTAGAGACTTGGGTTGAGTTAATGATCTATTTCTAAAACTACCCCTTCTTAATGATCCTAAATTAATTTATTCTACGTGTAGGATGTTCTAATGGCAGCCGAACATGCGCAATGGTGAGATATACAACGAACGGTTCAAGGACTTACTCGGGCCTTGCAGTAAGTGGCCCAAGGAGGAGTAGCGAACCACGGAGCTGGCAATCTTCACCGGAACTTTCGTGGGATGAATCCCCCGCGTTTTGGATGCTTGACCGATCCCGATGAAGCCGAGCACTAGCTAAAGGAGATGGAGAGGATCTTCGAAGTGATGCAGTGCAGTGACCAGGAGCGTGTTCTTTTAACGACTTTCCAGCTGGAGCGTGATGCTAGAACATGGTGGGATGCAATGAAGGCTACCCTCGGCGATAGACAAGTTTCATGGAAAGAGTTTGAGGAGCTCTTTAACTGTAAATATTTTTCTGATAGAGTACAAGAAAAGAAAGCGGCTGAGTTTGCTGCTTTGAAGCAGCGGGGTTTATCGGTGGCGGAATACGAAGCTCAGTTCTCTCGGTTGTCTCGTTATGCCACTCACTTGATATCTACGGAGAAGATGAAGGCCAAACATTTTCTCAACGGGCTGAAGTTACATTATATTAACCAATTGGCACCAATGGAAATTCAAATGTATGAGGAGATGGTAAGGAAAGCTCAAGTCTTGGAAGACACTTTAGAGATGATGGAGAGAATCCGTGGGAAGAATGTTAAGAAGGAACAGCCTACTAGATCCGGGAGTGCCAAACCCGGCAATGGCAAGAAGAGGCCCAATGGTGGGTCTGGATCGTGGAAGAATAAAATACCGAAGAATGAAGACAAGAAGCATGGCCCGATTATGCCGTTTAAGGGCGTGTGCAAGTATTGTGACCATCCAGGTCACAGGATGGAAGAGTGATGGCGCAAGCTGGGCGCCTGTTTGCGTTGTGGTAGTAGGGACCACCGTATCCCTGAGTGTCCCCTTTTGTCTGATCAAGCTACCCTGACTAAGCCCCAAGGAAACAAGAAGCAGCAGGGCAATCTCCAAGCCCTACAGGAAGATGATGCCAGAACCACCGAGGAGGGTGGACTCGTTGAAGGTACTCTTATTATACATGATAAGCCAGCATTTGTTCTCTTTGATATCGGTGCCACTCATTCTTTTGTTTCTCAGAAATTTGCTAAGTCTTTTACTGTGAAGCCTGTCTTGATGAATTCCCCGTTAGAGATTTCAACCCCTATTGGTTCCAGTTAGGCAATTAAGTATTTCTATCCTTCTAGTAAGGCTATGATTAATGAACATAACTTGCCCGCTGACTTAGTTTGCATGGATATGAAAGATTATGATGTAATTCTAGGAGCAGATTGGTTGGCTAAGTATGAGGCCAATGTTCATTACAGTTCTAGTTCTATGTCTTTTTCTAGACACCCTAAACTTTCTTTTATAGGGGTTAGGCACCATAAGTCTGTGCCACTTATTTCGGCCCTTCAAGCTGATAAGTTGATGAGGAAAGGATGTCAGGTTTTCCTTGCCTTTGTTTTTGTGACCCCTGAGAAGAAGATTGAGATTTAGAATATTCCCGTCATTCGAGATTTTTCGGATGTCTTTCCTGAAGAATTTTCCAGACTTCCGCCAGAGAGAGAGGTTATCTTTTCTATTGATTTAGTCCCTGGCGCGACCGCTGTTTCTAAAGCTCCTTATCGTATGTCTCCCGCAGAGCTGAGGGAATTGAAGCAGTAGTTGATGGAATTACTTGAGAAGGGGTTCATTCATCCAAGTACATCCCCGTGGGGAGCCCTGATATTATTCGTCTGCAAGAAGGATGGTTCGATGAGGTTGTGCATCGATTATCGGTAATTGAATCAGCTGACTATCAAGAATAAATATCCATTGCCGAGAATTGACGAATTATTTGATCAGATAGAAGGAGCTAAGTATTTTTCTAAGATCGATCTTCGATCTGGATACTACCAGTTGCGGATCAAGGATGAGGATATCTATAAAACGACATTTCGTAGTAGGTATGGGTATTTTGAATTTGTAGTAATGCCTTTTGGACTAATGAATGCACCTGCAGCTTTCATGCAGTTGATGAACAATGTGTTTCGGCCCTATCCTTATCAATGGGTCGTTGTGTATATTGATGACATTTTGATTTATTCTAAGAATGATGAGGAGCATGCTGAACACCTGAGGATGGCATTGTAAATATTGAAAGACCATCAGTTATACGGCAAGTTTAGTAAGTGTGAATTTTGGCTGCAAGAGGTGTCCTTTCTAGGGCATATTATTATAAAGGAAGGTATTTCTGTTGACCCCTCGAAGGTAGAGGCAGTGAAGAATTGGGATAGGCCTACTAATGTAACATAAGTTAGAAGTTTCCTAGGCCTAACAGGTTATTACCAGAGGTTTATTAAGGATTTCTCCAAGATTGCAGTGCCTTTGACAAGATTAACCCGCAAGGAGAACAAATTTGATTGGTCAGAGGATTGCGAGAGAAGCTTTCAGACCTTGAAGGAATGTCTAACTACTGCCCCTGTTTTGGCTTTACCATCTGGAGAAGGAGGTTTCGTGGTGTATACTGATGCTTCAGGCATTGGTTTAGGTTGTTTGCTCATGCAACATGGGAAAGTGATAGCCTATTCTTCCAAGCAGTTGAGGAAGCATGAATAGAACTATCCCATTCATGATTTGGAACTTGCAGCTGTGGTGTTTGCCTTGAAATTATGGAGGCACTACTTGTATGGAGAGTCATTTATGGTGTTCTCAGATCATCAGAGTCTGAAGTACTTATTTTCTCAAAAGGAACTCAATATGAGGCAGAGGAGATGGCTTGAGTATTTAAAAGACTTTGACTTCTCCATAGAGTATCATCTTGGAAAGGGAAATGTAGTAGTAGATGCCTTGAGTCACCAGCCAATAGCTAAGTTGTCGCATCTCATGTTGCAAGAATGGAGACTGTTAGAGCAGTTGGCTAGTTTGGATCTCAATGTTGACAAGGACCGGGTTACAATTGCTCAGATTCAACTTAGACTAGAAATCTTGATAGAAATCAAGTCTTTGCAAGACAATGACCCAGAGTTGGTAGAGATTAAGGAGAGTTTGAGTAACAGACCGGATTTCATGGTAGCTGACGATGGCAGATTATTGTTTCAGGGAAGGACCTGTGTACCTGATGAAGTTGAAATAAAGAATAAGATTCTCGAAGAAGCTCATAGATCCAGATACACTATTTATCTTGGAGGTACCAAGATGTTTAAGGACTTGAAAAGATCCTTTTGGTGGCCGAATATGAAAAAAGAAATTGCAGAATTTGTGAGTAGATGCTTGGTGTATCAGCAAGTCAAGGCTGAGCATTTCAGACCTGCAGGGAAATTGAAACCACTTGATATACCTCAATGGAAGTGGGATAGTATTGGCATGGATTTTATTATGGGTCTACCCAAGACTCGTAGTGGATTTGATGCAATATGGGTTATTATCGAAAGATTGACAAAGTCTGCTCACTTCTTGTCCATTAAGTCGAAGTGGACAGTTGATGTCTTAGCTGCTTTATATATGAAAGAAGTTGTAAGACTCCATGGTATTCCAGTCAGCATTGTGTCGGATAGAGACCCCTAATTCACTTCACATTTTTGGAGAGGACTGCAAGAGTCGTTGGGAACCCGTCTAATTTTTAGTACCACTTTTCATCCACAAACAGACGGACAGACTAAAAGAACCAACCAGATGGTGGAAGATATGTTTAGAGCCTGCATGATTGATTTTGGAGGTGGTTGGAGTGATCACTTGGCTTTGATTGAATTCGCCTACAGTAACAGTTATCAGTTCAGCATTCAGATGGCTCCGTTTAAAGCTTTGTATTAAAGAAGTTGTCGATCTCCATTGTGTTTGGATGAGGTAGGAGAGAAGCAATGGTTGGGACCAGATCTCATTTTTGAATCATCCAAGAATATCTGTATTATCAGAGATCGGTTGCAAGTAGCACAATCAAGACAAAAGAGCTATGCCGACAACAGAAGAAGAGCCTTGGAATTTCAGATCGGTGAGCACATGTTTCTGAAGGTTTCTCCCATGAGAGGAATTCACAGGTTTGGCATTCAAGGCAAGTTGAGTCCAAGATATGTTGGTCCATTCGAGATTCTGGAAAGAGTGGGGGAGGTTGCTTACCGTTTAGCACTACTGCCTCAGTTATCAGGAGTACATAATGTCTTCCATGTGTCTATGCGACGAAAATATGTGTACGACCCCACTCATGTCTTTCAACATACGGATATAGAGAAGAAGGAAGATTTGACTTATGAAGAAAGACCTATCAAGATTTTAGATCGTAAGCAGCAGCAACTCAGAAATCGTTTCATACCCATGGTTAAAGTGCAATGGAGTCGGTGTGGAACCGAAGAGGCTACTTGGGAGTCAGAAGATACCATGCGGAAGTAGTATCCTGACTTATTCTAGGTGAGTTATCTCATTCCTCGTTTTCCGTAAGTGCAATGAATTTGGAGGAAAAAATTCTTTTTAGTGGGGGAGGGTGTAGCACCCCGATTTATTAAAGAATAAAATTTCGAGAAATTAATGAGAAACTCCTTAAGAAATAGGATAAGAAAAAGTTCGACTATTTTATAAAAATCTGGAAAAAAACTAGAATCTTATAGAGGATGAAATGTTTAGTAAAATTGTCTTCTATGACCAGCCCAAATAAAATTCGTAAACAAGCCGAATTAGCAGATTAAGGCCCAAAACCACACTTAGCCTAATCGGACCATAAAACATGAAATTCGAGCCCAATACCCGATCATTTAAGCTTAAACCAGATTCAAAAGAATGGCTAGGATCAACTCTTCGTTTCCCCTCTAGTTAATCTTCGAAACCCTAACCCTAGAGAGCGTATTTCGGATGACATCAACTGGCGGCGCCCTAATCCACGCGATTCGTGCACAACCGAGTTTATGGACTCTTATCTCCACGAAGGAGCCCTCTCGAATGCGATTGAACCTATAAAAATTACCCTTAGCCACCCTAGAATCGTTCAGTTGCTGTGGCGGCCGGAGAGGAGCTCGATCGAGGGAGTATTTCGACGATCATCGGCGGTGTGTACCTAGCGCGATCGGCTTCCCTCTTCTTCCTTCATCCTTCGATTAAGGTGGGTGATAGCAAGCTAGACCCTAACTATAATATATGGATAGAAGCGTCGTCTTGTCCTCTTTCCATTGGTCTAGAAAGCCCTAAATTTTATATAGTATCCTGCTAGGATTTCGGGTGTCAGTAGAAGCATGCTAGAACTAGGGTTAACTATGTTCCATCTCGATTTAAGTAGGGATTTCAGGCACTAAACGTCCAATTGATCATGCTATCTTATATAACGTTTCATGCTCATTCTATTAACTATAAAAGCCCTAATTTTCATGCTGTATATTGTACGTATTTAGTTATTTTTGCTAACCCTTGCCAACCCCGCCTGAGACGGGCAAGGCGAAGGGGCGACAGACTAATCGGACTTGTGCGGCCTCTCGATAGACCGCCCATACTTTATAGGCGACAGGTTCTTGACTGTTCATATGTTTATCTTTGATCACTTTTGTAGATTGCGCGGCAGAACCCTTACCGCCCTTTTCTTCAAGCGGCCAGTCTCGGACCGCTCATCTTCCCCAGTGGCACCCTACAGACCGCTCAACCCTAGCAGGCCTTCGGACCTGAAGGGGTGTGAATGGCCTATCGGGCGACTGTCAAGACGTATGAGCAGCTCTGCACGAACCGCCCAACTACACAAGAACTGCTTACTTTCATTTTAGCTTGATTTTTCTTAGTAGGTTAGTGGCTAGTGGTAAGTTAGCAACCCACATGATAACTGGAACTCATGGAAGTAAATAATTATGAATTCTTGCTAGTTGTCTTCACTTGATTCATCATGGCCTTAACCTATTTCAATATATTAAGTTCAACATGATTTCTTAAACCACGCTACTAAGATTGATTGACAGTCGTTCTACTCCGGTAGGATTGGCTGACCGCTATACTTGGTTTCCGATGATTTGACAGCCTCATTTCCTTGTAATGGTTGAGACTCTCCGCCGGATACTCCTTCCGTCGGACTAGGGCCTTCATTACGGGACCTCCGTAGGCCCCCGTGAGCCTGGGATTCCCACTAAGACGCCGGGCAGGTTGTACCACCAAGACCTGAACCTGTTTACATGGTCGAACCACTTGGATTGTCATGTTGTGAGTCACAGCTCGACTTGGCCCGTTGAGGCTTGAACGGCCCAGAAAGGACCGCTTATCTTAGTGAGCGGACTGGTATGAACCGTGCATCCCTGGCCAAGTGCCACTTACATTGGTCGATTAACCTTGTTCTATTTTCGACCAAATCATGATTTAACAAACCCAATAAGCCCTAGGCTGACCAGTGGAGAGTGGGTTGGACCCTGGTTCAGTTCTGCCCCACTTATGGCAGCCCAGAGCCCATTTTTAGGTTGATGTCTAGTCTTCTAGTATGCCCAATTTGAACGGATTGATTAGGACCGTCCATGTACTCGAGCGGATCTTAGTGGACCGTCCATCCGTTGAGCGGACCTATATGGCCCGTTTACCAGGTTCTTGGGCTTCCAGCCCTTCTGGCCACGAGCGGCCCATTATTGACCGTCCATGTATTTGAACGGCCCGATATGGACCGTGTATCTTCCAGAAAATGATTTTCGTGGTTATTGTGTTTGAATCCAAGGACCTGATTGGTTCTTGATAACTTGAACTTTCTAGTCAAAATATCTCTTCGACTTACCCTTGGAATTCTTAGAGGTAAGTTCTATACCTTGTCATATTGGCCATTTAGCCTGATTAAAGTCTAGACATAACTTGGGATCTTGGATCCATTAAATCAATGCCAACGCATCATAAGGGCCCGGTCTGGTCCTGGGAGGAGCGCCCGAAAAGTACTAGTGCCCTAGGGAGTTTCAATGACATGGTGAGGCATTGCACCGAGTGCATGACTAGCGTGATATCTACGACAATAATCTATTACTTGAATCTTTTCTTGACCTGGTTCTTGCTTGTTAGCCAATTTCTAATTATATCATGATCTTGCCTTCTCTTTATTATGTTGTTTCGTCATATCGTCATTTCATTTCGTTCCTTATTTTCTAGCATATAATTGTAATTAATTGGTTAATCACTTAAACTTGCGTGTTATTACCTACTGAGCGTTCGCTCACCCAGTTGTTCTCTCTTTTCAGGTAGCTCAGGTGAGGATTCACAGACTGATGGGGACGGGCAAGAGTGATGGCCACGGAGCGAACCTGTTAGAAGCCGTGTGAAACCAATCTTAGTTGTTGTGTCTAGTTATGTTTAGATTGTGTGTGTTTTGAAAGAGTTGTAATTTCGAGATTAGCAATTGTAATATTGTCAAGTGGATGTTTTGTTGGAAGTTGTTTAAGAGAGTTTATGTAACGTGGATCTTTAAATGTAATTTTAGTTATGGAGTTATTTTTGTTTATGGTATTGTGTTGATCTTTAGCTTAGCATAGCGTGTCTGTAAATCAACATATTTTCATTAATTGTTTCTACTACCAGTCCCGATATTCCGCATCGAGGCGTGACACTGGAAGACTTCCCTAAGGCCGTAGACTACCCAGTAGGAGACGTTGAAGACTAGAGGGCATGGACCAAGTTGGACGCCCGAGGTACTAGAAGCATCAGCACGGTTGCCCTCCCCTTCCATCACAAGAAAAGGTGGTGTTTTTGACGGACAAGATCCGTCGGTAATCCGTCAGAAAAAGCAGTTCTGACGGAGTTCTGAGGGATTTCAAACGGATCTTGTCGGTCGGAAATTTTTGTCAGAAATTTTCGACAGATAAATTTTTCGTCGAAATTCCGTCAAAAATTGCAGACGGAATCATAGTAGATGAAAATTCTGTCTGTAATTGTCGCAATCTCGTTTTGCCGACGGATATATTTCCGTCTACGATGCCATCAAAAAATTGTGACGTAATTAATTTCGTCAGAAATTTCGTCGGCGATTGTCGCCCTAAAATAATTTAAAATATATATTATGTCCGACGGAATTATTTCTTCGTCGGTGATTCCATCATAATTTTTCGACGTATCCATCGTAAAGTATGTCGAAAAGTTCCGACGGTAGAAGTTATGTCCGAAATTCCATTGGCGATTGTTGCCTAAAATAATTAAATATATATATAAGTTCTAATGGAAATAATATTTCGTCGGTGATTTCGTCGTAATTTTCTGACGTATCCGTCGAAAACTCGGTCGGAAAATGTTTTTACTTTTTTAAAAAAATTACATAAAAGTTAAAAAAATCCTATTTAAATAAAAAAATATAAAACCTATACATCACAAGCAAAACAAAGGACATACAAGAAATAAAACACAATAACAATTCTCAATTTTATAATAATTAAAAAATCAAGAAATATCCCCTACATCCTCCATATCCTCATCCTCCTCATCCTACTCTTCTCCTCTATCGCCAGTCGCTAGAGGATCCTATATGAAAAAAAAATTAACATTAAATATGTATTAATAAATAAAAAATTACTGAGTAGATAAATTAAATATTTTATTTGATTATATAAATTCAAATCAGATAAATTTTGGACCCCCGAACCTAACTTCTTTAATTTTAAACTATGTGCATTTGAACAATGCACTTCTGAGCACCGGGCTCAAACCGGGTATCCGATTTGGATTCCGTCAGCACTCACAAGTCACTTTTACCTCCCAAGTCATGTTGGAATGATCGGTATGCCAATCAGAGAAATATTTTAGATTTTGGACCCCCGAACCCAACTTCTTTAATTTTAAACTAAGTGCATTTGAAGAATGCACTTCTGGGCATCGGGCTCAAACCGGGGATCCGATTTAGATTCCGTCAGCTCTCACAAGTCACTTTTACCTCCCAAGTCGTGTTGGAATGATCAGCATGCCAATCAGACCGATATTTTATATTTGGACCCCCAAACTTAACTTATTTGATTTTAAACTAACTACATTTGAAGAATGTACTTCTGAGCGTCGGGCTCAAACCGGGTATCCGATTTGGATTCCGTTAACTCTCACAAGTCACTTTTATCTCCTAGGTCGTGTTGGAATGATCGACATGCCAATCAGACCGATATTTTAGATTATGGACCCCTGAACCTAACTTCTTTGATTTTAAACTAAGTGCATTTGAAGAATGCACTTCTGAGCGTCGGGCTCAAATCGGTATCTGATTTGGATTCCGTCAGCTCTCACAAGTCACTTTTACCTCCCAGGTCGTGTCGGCACAATCGGCACGCCGATCAGACTGATATTTTAGATTTTGAACCGCTAATTATCTGAATTGTTTTGAACTAAGTTTTAAATTGAGTAATTTGAGTGCCGGGCTCAAACCGGATATCCGATTTAGATTCCGTCAGCTCTCACAAGTCACTTTTATCTCCAAGGTCATGTTGGAACGATTGGGACGCCGATCAGGCCAGTATTTTACATTTTGAACCTCGGAACCCAACTTCTTTAATTTTAAACTAAGTGCATTTGAAGAATGCACCTCTGAGCGCCGGGCTCAAACCGGGTATCCGATTTTGATTCCGTCAGCTCTCACAAGTCACTTTTACCTCCCATTTCATGTTGGAATGATCGACACGCCAATTAGACCAATAATTTAGATTTTGGACCCCCAAATGCAACTTATTTAATTTTAAACTAAGCGCATTTTAAGAATGCACTTCTGAGCGTCGGGCTCAAACCGGGTATCCGATTTGGATTACGTCAACTCTCACAAGTCACTTTTATCTCCCAAGTCATGTTGGAACGATCGGGACGCTGATCAGGCCAGTATTTTACATTTTGAATCTCTGAACCCCTAATTATCTGAATTGCTCAAAAACTAAGTTAGTTTTGAAAACATAGTTTTGAATTGAGTAATTTGAGCGTCGGGCTCAAACCGAGTATCCGATTTGCATTCCGTCAGTTCTCACAAGTCACTTTTACCTCTCAAATCATGTTGGAATGATTGACATGTCGATCAGGCTAGTATTTTATATTTTGAACTCCCAACCCCTAATTATCTGAATTCTTTTGAACTAAGTTAGTATTAAAAACTAACTTAGTTTTGAATTAAGTAATTTGAGCGCCGGGATCAAACTGGGTATCCATTACTTTGAATCTAAAATATAATTATTTAGTTTTGATAATTATAATAAACACTCACCCCGAACCCCGGACCCCGAACCCCGAACCCCTAGGGTCTTGTTACTTTGAATCTAATTTCATGTATATTCATTGATTTTAGAATTGAGTTATTTTGCAAAAATAAAAATATAATAAACACTCACCTGAGGGGGCTGTGCCATGGTTGTGGATCCATGAGGAAGAAGGCCCGTCTGGGAGAGGAGGCCAGTGATTGATTGTAACATGCGCCCCTCCTGGCTTGACATATCTGTCCTCATCTGTTGCAACTCCCGCTGTAAATCAGACATCTCCGATCGGACGATTTGGATTCCATCGTTGAGAGAAGAGCTGGTGCCGAGTGGGGGTGTACTAAAGGCACTGCTACTGGTCGGGGCAGTGCCTGAACTCGCACATGATGATATCACAGGCCCAGTCTCCAGGCTCTACCCAAAACCATATAACCGTCCTTTCTTCGGTATGCCATCATAAGTAATAACACCATCATTCCATAATTTTTTCAACTCATCAATCAGTGGCCTGAGATATATGTCTAATTTTTTTCCTAGATTTTTTGGACCTGGAATCACCAAAGTTAAGAAAAGGTTCTCTCGCTTCATGCACATGCCGGGCGGAAGGTTGTACGGCGACATGAACACTGGCCAACATGAGTAAGATGCCAATGGACCTCCAAATGGGTTGAAGCCATCTGTGCATAAACCCAGCTGTCCACGCGGCGGTTCGGAATGCGTCGACGAGGTTTTTTTTTGTCAGTGACCGGGATGAGGGAAGGAACACGGCGGGAAAGGAAAATACGGGAGTTTGATGTATCTCGAGTATCCTCCTTTGTTACCGTAGGCCTCTCAGGGTGGTACCGGGCACTCTCCTTTCACAGAAAGTCGAGAGGGGTCAGACGGAATGGGAAGTTTCTGAGATTTGGGGAAACAAGGCCGGGATGTGGGCGTTCCAGTCAATTTCTCTACAATCCCCTATGGAACCAAGGTTTGACTGGGGAGCGTCGCTAGGACAGGGCACGTGGGCTCGGGAAACGGGTGACACGTGGAGAGAGGGGAGGTTCCACAGGTGTGAATGAGTGGGCGATTGTGGGGAGTCGTGTACTGTACATCTTTCCCTACCGACCGTAAGCAGTCGGTATTTATTTACATCGGATTGAATCCGAACACCTTCGTTCCATGTTGAAGAGGAGGTTGTATGTATCTGAAGCCATGGGTGGAGGGCCGGGAGCATTCTGTAGCTATGGGCTCGCATCTGTCTGGTAGGTATTTACTGGGGTCTGGGATACTGGATACACACACACCAAATGGTGCAGGAGTGGCTAGGACCTAAATATGGATGTAGAGTCAAGCATTCAGGTGGTAACATATTTTATAAGAGCCGCGTGGGCTTTATAGGTGGGCTGTAGCGGCCAAATTACAACTGGTGCAAGCCTCGGAACAATCCTAACATGTGAGCCGGTCCCTGGGTCAATGCATGATAAGGCGGGTGTCTGTATGTGTTACAGAGGCCCTCCTCGAGGCAAGGGCCACACCCGATTCCCTGAGGGAATACTAGACTGGGTGGCGGGAGGAGATGTCGGCCGGTAACTGGGCGAGGGCCGGGCACGGCTCAGATCGAGCAGTCGTACACGACCCCATGACGGAGGTAGATGTGGCATCATGGCGTATGTGTGGCCATCGTAAGTTAACATGTGCGGGCAGACCCAGGAAGCTGGTGTATTTGTCCTGGTCATAACGCCCTGTGTGTAACGGGAGTGGACTTGTGTGACATGGCTAAACGCCGTGTGAGGGGAGTATGAGTGGCATACCCTCGACGTGTATAACCCATTTTACAAGTCAACTGTCCACACTAAGCGTCCTTGACCGTTGCTGGATGACTGCGGATGTCACGCCCCGAACCGATAGCAGCGGAACGTGTAGTTCGAAACGCGGCAGTGATACAGTCGTGAATAATCAGAGCATACATAAGACACAAAATTTCCAAGGCCAGACAATATGGACAAAATGTAATCTATATTGATAATCAAATGTCAATTACATAACTGGACTCCACTTATGTGGGAAAAAGAAAAAGACTCAAATACTTTATAAAGGGAAAAGACTCAAGGACAAGATAAGACTCAAGAAAACTAAAAGACACCGGCTTGCTTTTTCCACAACACTCAACACTCTTGCCCTTCCCCATCTGATGGACTATCTTCAATGTCGTTACCTGAAAAAAAATGTTAAAGATAGGCTGGTGAGCGAAACGCTCAGTAGGAATTACATCTCTCATCAAGCAGAATATAAGTGATTAGCCAATTAACATGTTCTTGACTATGCAATGCATGAAACGGTATAACTTGAAAATCATTATGATCAATCTAACAGAAAAGATGAATATTAAAGTCAAAGGCAGTTACGAGCTCAAGAGAAATAGGGATGAATTCCCATGCAGAGTCGAGGGCAAGCTATCAGAATATAACAAGGACAATTACTCAGATGAACATAACTTCAGAATTGGCCAGAATATAACAGAGTTTCAATAAATATAAGCAGAATTAAATAATCTAGCAGAATATCTAAATTATCAGAATAATCGAACAACAAAATATCAGAATAACAGAACTTCTAGAATTAACAGAACTTGCAGAATGATAGATATAACAGAATAACAGAATATAACAGATGTACAGACTTTGGTGCAATGCCACACCCAGAATTCTCATGATTTACAGAATTGGACTTCCGTCCTACCTGGCACTGAAAAGTCGCGGACCCACAGCCCTTAATGTTTCAGAATCAGATTTGGCCAAATATAGAGTCAACGGGTTATGTTCTCGAATCGATGACAAGAAGATTCCAAAAGGAGTAGAGTGTCAAGACTAACGGAAAACCAAAGTGACACGGATCAGATCCTGAGGTTTTTAGGGTACAACCAGCTCGGCTGCCTTGAGAGAATCCAAGGCTAGCGGAGACTTACGGAGGTCTCAATGACTAACTTGCCAGTCCGAAGGAACGGAATGTCCAACGGAGGACTCGTATGTCACCGAGAGTTGAGGTGTATAACGTGAACCAATCATGAAAAAGGGTTCCATCAACGGACGTGAGACGAGAGTGCCAAAAGACCCGAGGTATGGTTCAAAACCGGAAGAAAACGGTGAGAACATGAATGCGTTAATTATAGAATTCACGTCAATCCAATTCTATAATTAACTATAATTAAATAAACTTATTTTAATTGACGTCCGTAAGTAGTGTCATTTATTAATTAGCGTCCACTTGGAGGGATGTTAATTCTATGATTTTTAACTTAATTTATTTAACAAGAATTCACCTCAATATCTATTTAATTGAATAATTTTAAAAATATACATTCAAAGATATATTTATTTATTTAAAATAATTTAGAGAAATAAAATATATGATAATTAGGAGAAAAATCAAGGATTACAGAAATATATTTTTTTTTTCTAATTTTCTGTTGCATATCTTATTAGATATTAATTTTCAATATATATATATATATGTATATATATATATATATATTAAAGATATGACGACATTACAAAATGTCGTCAAAATAAATCAACGACATTCTCAATGTCATCATTTCAAAAACATAAATTCTGACATCTTCATTGAATAATTTTTAAAACATACATTCAGAGATACATTTATTTATATAAAATAATTTAGAGAAATAAAATATATGATAATTAGGAGAAAAATTCAACGATTCCAAAAATATATTTTTTATAATTTTCTGTAACATATTTTAATAGATATCAATTTTCAAAGATATTATTACAAGATATATATAGATATATATATATAGAATCTGACGACATTGTGTTATGTCGTCAAAAAGATTTGACGACAATTCTATTGTCGTCATTTACAAATTATCTTAACTCTTAGTCCTCTCGTTTCTCGACGTAACTACGTCGGAATCGAGCCTATGATATACCGAAATGACGGGTTCAAAAAACTCTACCTAACTGGATGTTCAAAATAATTTTTCGTTGAGAGATGGGGGATCTTGAGATAGGGGGCATGAAAAATGGTGCAACCACTCTCACTACCTCGGTCTCCATCCCACTAGTACGCCCATAAATTTTCATGGCCAAAGGAGACTCCTATACCCATGAACAAACTATTAATGCGAAAACTCCATAACTAACTTCTACAATTGACGACTGATTGGTTGGTCGTTGAATTAAAATGACGCCCTAAATTGGGTCGTCATTTTCATTCTTGCAGTAAAATACATAAACCTCAATCAAGAATGAAATATGTACTTCTTACAGACCTATATGCATGTTTATAACTTACTAATTACAGAGTTTTGCTAAGTCTTGAGAAAACCTACAAATGCATTAAAAGATTAAGGTATATACATGCAGAGATCATATTAAAGTTCAACTATTAACGGATTTAGTTTGATGTCGAGAACACCTGCGAGAAACTAGAGACTATGAACTCGAACATGAGCATGTTGTTTTTGATCATAAGAGCGTGTATCATCTTTGTTAATTGAGTTTAGCCATCAGAGAGAACACCTACTTGGTTGATGGAGAGAACGATCGGAGGTGAAGAGGAAGCAAAGGAAGAAGAAGAAGTTCGAAGAAGATGATGCCTTCTTCCCCACGTACGGGATGCAGCCAGCAGCAGTAGCAGCACGTCGTAGCAGAACAACACCCCCCGAACACGCCAGCGGCAATGGCCTTGGCACGTTCGATTGGTTGGTTATTTATAGGGAGAGGATTTCTATTGGAGTCGTGATCGATCAAGGAATCCTACTAGTCATTAAATTTCCTTGTTTAATCCTCTTTTACCCTAATCTCAGCCGCCTTTCCTAGTTTTGCTCGCAGGCACCCTAATTGATCCCATGCAACCTTCGACGTGAGAAGGGTTGTTAGTATTAAAAAGCCCATTGTTGTGCTATATTTATATCTCCCAAGCCCATTACATATCCTATGGTATCGAGGCTTGCTGGTAAAAAAGAAAATGCCCAATATATCCATATATATATATCCTCACAACCCTTTTTAGATATAGGTTTAAGGCTCATTAGTTTTTAATCCCCATCTACGTGAAGCCCATTTATGTTTCTATGTGACCCTCTCAAAGCTCCTCTAAGAAGGCCCATGATTATATATATAATGTAAGATTTTTAGTTTTAAAAATTGAATTGGCTTTAGTCTTGTATATTAACATGTGTCCTCATCTTTTATTAAGGCCCACTTAAAGTTCTTTTTTTTTTGAGATAATGGTTAAGGCCTTTCTTTGCTATTGGGTTGGTTTTATTTGGGAGGCCCATAAGAGAACATATTCACTTTGTTCTTAGGAAGAGAATTAGGCTGAAGGCCCATGAAAGTTAAGGCTTTGATTTAACCACTTGGACTTTGATATTTGGGCCCTTAAAATTGAATGGTATTTAAGGGACCATGGCTATAAGTATTTCTTTTGACTTTCTTGGATACTTATTCAGGGATTTTATTTATTTAGAGAAGTTTATTCACTATAATTTAATCCGGGGTGCTACATCCTCCCCCACTTAAAAGAATTTGGTCCCCAAATTCACATAACATTCATTTCCAATATATATCAGTGGGGTATCTAGTCCTATTCTCCAATCATAAGACAAGATCATCCAGACATGCTAGCATAATAACTAATGTTTTCAGCTAAGGTTAAGGGTTACCTTTAGCTACTTCATTGTCAGCAGGTTCGACTCGTCTCATTGCTTGCAATTGTCCTTGACGTCGCTCTTTATTACGATCCTTTGCCTGCTGAGGTTGATCTTTCGAAAGGTGACAGTCGGCTACCTTATGTTCTTGGCTTCCACAACGAAAACAAGCTCCGTTCTTCCAGCGACACTTGTCGGATCGATGACCATCATTCCCACAATGCTTGCACTTTGCTTCCTTAGGCTTCTTGCCATTCGGAATGTCGTTTCCCTCATTGGGCCTCTTGTTGCCATTACCTTCTTTCTTCTTCTCCATTCTCACCTTAACCTTGTCGGATAATTCCATAGCGTCTTCCAATAACTGAGCTCTCTTAACCATCTCGGCATATGATTGAATGTCCATTGGTGCCAACTGGGGTATGTATTGCAGTCATAGTCCATTTAAGAACCTCTTAGCTTTCATCTTTTCTATCATGATCAAATGAGGCGCATATCGTGACAACCTCGAGAATTGGGCCTCATATTCCGCCACAGACATGCTTCTTTGTTTAAGTGAAGCGAACTCTCCCGCCTTTCTCTCCCGAACTCTCTCCGAGAAATACTTCTCGTTGAAGTGTTCTAAAAATTCTACCCAAGTTACTTGAATGTTTGGCAGAGTGGCTTCTACGGACTCCCACCAAGCCCTTACATCCTTCTCTAGTTTAAATGTTGCCAAAAGGACCTTATCTTGATCCGAGCATTGCCAAAAGGACAAGCTATCAGAATATAACAAGGACAATTACTCGGATGAACATAACTTTAGAATTGGTCAGAATATAACAGAGTTTCAATGAATATAAGCAGAATTAAACAATCTAGCAGAATATCTAAATTATCAGAATAATCGAACAATAAAATATCAGAATAATAGAACTTCTAGAATTAACAGAATTTGCAGAATGACAGATATAACAGAATAAAAGAATACAACAGATGTACAGACTTTGGTGCAATGCCACACCCAGAATTCCCATGGTTTATAGAATTGGACTTCCGTCCTACCTGGTACTGAAAAGTCACGGACCCACAACCCTTAATGTTTCAGAATCAAATTTGGCCAAATATAGAGTCAACGGGTTATGTTCTCGAATCGATGACAAGAAGATTCCAAAAGGAGTAGAGTGTCAAGACTATCGGAAAACCAAAGTGACACGGATCGGATCCCGAGGTTTTTAGGGTACAACCAGCTCGGCTGCCTTGAGGGAATCCAAGGCTAGCGGAGACTTACGGAGGTCTCAATGACTAACTTGTCCGTCTGAAGGAACGGAATGTCCAACTGAGGACTCGTATGTCACCGAGAGTTGAGGTGTATAACGTGAACCAATCATGAAAAAGGGTTCCATCAACGGACGTGAGACGAGAGTGACAAAAGACCCGAGGTATGGTTCAAAACTAGAAGAAAACGGTGAGAACATGAATGCGTTAATTATAGAATTCACGTCAATCCAATTCTATAATTAACTATAATTAAATAAACTTATTTTAATTGACGTCCGTGAGTAGTGTCATTTATTCATTAGCGTCCACTTGGAGGGACGTTAATTCTATGATTTTTAACTTAATTTATTTAACAAGAATTCACCTCAATATCTATTTAATTGAATAATTTCAAAAATATACATTCAAAGACATATTTATTTATTTAAAATAATTTAGAAAAATAAAATATATGATAATTATGAGAAAATTCAAGGATTCCAGAAATATATTTTTTTTATAATTTTCTGTTACATATATTATTAGATATGAATTTTCAAAGATATAGTTACAAATATATACATATATTTATATATATATATATATTAAAGATATGACGACATTACAAAATGTCGTCAAAATAAATCAACGACATTCTCAATGTCGTCATTTCAAAAACATAAATTCTGACATCTTCATTGAATAATTTTTAAAACATACATTCAGAGATACATTTATTTATATAAAATAATTTAGAGAAATAGAATATATGATAATTTGGAGAAAAATTCAAGGATTCCAAATATATATTTTTTATAATTTTCTGTAACATATTTTAATTGATATCAATTTTTAAAGATATTATTACAAGATATATATATATAGAATCTGACGACATTGTGTTATGTCGTCAAAAAGATTTGACGACAATTCTATTGTCGTCATTTACAAATTATCTTAACTCTTCGTCCTCTCGTTTCTCGACGTAACTACGTCGGAATCGAGCGTTTGATATACCGAAATGACGGGCTCAAAAAACTCTACCCAACTGGATGTTCAAAATAATTTTTCGTTGAGAGATGGGGGATCTTGAGATAGGGGGCATGAAAAATGGTGCAACCACTCTCACTACCTCGGTCTCCATCCCACTAGTACGCCCATAACATTTCATGGCCAAAGGAGACTCCTATACCCATGAACAAACTATTAAGGTGAAAACTCCATAACTAACTTCTATAATTGATGCCTGATTGGTTGGTTGTTGAATTAAAATGACGCCCTAAATTGGGTCGTCATTTTCATTCTTGCAGTAAAATACATAAACCTCAATCAAGAATGAAATATGTACTTCTTACAGACCTATATGCATGCTTATAACTTACTAATTACAGAGTTTTGCTAAGTCTTGAAAAAACCTACGAATGCATTAAAAGATTAAGGTATATACATACAGAAATCATATTAAAGTTCAACTATTAACGGGTTTAGTTTGATGTCGAGAACACCTACGAGAAACTAGAGACTATGAACTCGAACATGAGCATGCTGTTTATGATCATAAGAGCGTGTATCATCTTTGTTAATTGAGTTTAGCCATCAGAGAGAACACCTACTTGGTTGAAGGAGAGAACGATCGGAGGTGAAGAGGAAGCAGAGGGAGAAGAAGCAGTTCGAAGAAGATGATGCCTTCTTCCCCACGTACGGGATGCCGCCAGCAGCAGTAGCAGCACGTCATAACAGAACAACACCCCCCAAACATGCCAGCGGCAATGGCCTTGGCACGATCGATTGGCTGGTTATTTATAGGGAGAGGATTTCTAGTGGAGTCGTGATCGATCAAGGAATCCTACTAGTCATTAAAATTTCTTGTTTAATCCTCTTTTACCCTAATCTCAGCCGCCTTTCCTAGTTTTGCTCGCAGGCACCCTAATTGCTCCCATGCAACCTTCGACGTGAGAAGGGTTGTTAGTATTAAAAAGCCCATTGTTGTGCTATATTTATATCTCCCAAGCCCATTACATATCCTATGGTATCGAGGCTTGCTGGTAAAAAAGAAAACGCCCAATATATCCATATATATATATATCCTCACAACCCTTTTTAGATATAGGTTTAAGGCTCATTAGTTTTTAATCCCCATCTATGTGAAGCCCATTTATGTTTCTACGTGACCCTCTCAAAGCTCCTCTAAGAAGGCCCATTATTATATATATACTGTAACATTTTTAAGGCCCATGATTATATATATACTGTAACATTTTTAGTTTTAAAAATTGAATTGGCTTTAGTCTGGTATATTAACATGTGTCCTCATCTTTTATTAAGGCCCACTTAAAGTTCTTTTTTTTTGAGATAATGGTTAAGGCTTTTCTTTGCTATTGGGTCGTTTTATTTGGGAGGCCCATAAGAGAACATATTCACTTTGTTCTTAGGAAGAGAATTAGGCTGAAGGCCCATGAAAGTTAAGGCTTTGATTTAACCACTTGGACTTTGATATTTGGCCCTTAAAATTGAATGGTATTTAAGGGACCATGGCTATAAGTATTTCTTTTGACTTTCTTGGATACTGATTCAGGGATTTTATTTATTTATAGAAGTTTATTCACTATAATTTAATCCAGGGTGCTACAGCGGAAGTCCGAGGGTGTAGCAGTTAGATCGTAAGTTCTTTCATCTGTTATATCCCATGCCCCTTGAGCTCCCAAGGGGGCTTCTATAGGGAATACGAAGGGTCAGGGAAGGGTTTAGGCGGACCAGGTTGATGGCCAAACTTGGTCCGCGTAAACCCTTAGAATTTTTTTTTGTTGTTGTTTACTGAGTGGGGGAGGGAGGGTTTAGGTGGACCCCTCCCCCATGGGGGTTTAGGCAGACCCAACCCAGGCCTTGGTTTGGTCCACCTAAACCCTTCCCCGGAGGGGTTTAGGCGGGGCAAAAATTGGGTTTTCATTTTTTTGAAAATTTTTTTTTTCTAGATGTGTTTTGGCGGACCAACTCCATGGGCTGGGTTGGTCCGCCTAAACCCATAAGGGTTGGCGTGCGGACGGGGCTAGGGGCTGGGTTTTTATGCAAAAACAAAGGATTTTTTTTGTTGTTTTTTTTTATTTTACCAGGGGTTTAGGTGGACCAGCCTGGGGGTCAGACTGGTCCGCCTAAACCCCCCCCCCAGGGGGTTTAGGCGGATCCAAGAGAGAGAGAGGGGGGGTGGCCCCACCCTATAAAAATTTTTTTTCTTCTATTTTTGTCCTACGCTGACTGAGTAAGACAGCAAGAAGATAGGAAGGATACAAGGCTTTGATTGGTGGATGCTTTGACTGGTGGATTGGCCGCTTGCGCACGAGGAACACGAGGGGTGACGTGGGACTTGTGCGCTCTCGAGTTTTCATCGTCAGATCCTTCCACGAGCAGGTACGTCGGTTGACCTTGCACATATTGGGAGTGACTGGGACCGGGGGATGGCCGTGGGGCCATTGGGCTGGGAGGAGGGCTCGCTCCCCAAGGGGGTCCGCCCTCCCGAGGTGCTACCATGCTCGGGGCGAACTCCCCCCCGGGCGCACCGTGGCCCCGAGGGGTGGCCTCGGGGGTCTTCTTTCATCGTCTGGGGATGTCCTTTGAAGGACAGAATGCTCCAGGATGCTGGGATTAGCCCGTGGGGGCTTGTCGATGTCGCGTTATTGCTGCCACTCGCAAGGTGTTCGGGGAAAGTCCTGACACACCTCGGGTAGTCGATCGGCTTAGGTGGGTGACTGGTGGGCCTTGGATTTGGCCCAGGGCTGAGGGTATAAGCTTGTAGGAGGTGGGAAGGGGCACTTTGGGTATGTGGGCCCAGCCTCATGGTGTGTGCCACGTTGCACGGCAGGTTGGCAGGGTAGCCTCGAGTTGGCCCGAGAGCTAAGGATAAGCGGCCCATCGTAGCGTGTTTGAGGGCCGGGGGTGGCCCTGACTTGCTAGAGGGTTGTTGTAGAACTCGGCTATTATGTTGGAGCCGTGGGTCGGTCCATGGTTTGCTGTAGAAAGGTTAGAACATATGCACTATTGACATACAAAATATGACTGGGTAATAATTATGTGCCCGAAGGAGTCAACTGAAAGTCAACAATACTTCCACTCAGACTGTTGAAACCTTAGGTCACCTCACAAGAAGTACCGGGGACTCCACACTTCATTATCTTTGGGTAAAATGTCTGCCACAGCTCACTAAGGCCGCATGACGGCCAGAGCCAATGAACAGGTACTGAAGCAATCATGTCGGATGTACCTCCACCCCCATCCGATCAGGACGAGAATGTACCAGGTGTTTTCCCACCTGATAAGGAAGCTCTCCCGAGATGAAGAAATGTCCTCGGTTCTTCAAGATAGGGAGTCGAAGGCCAAATCAGTGAAAAACCAGCGTGAGTCGGTTAGGACGCTCAAAGTGTCGAAGTGGTCCGTAGATGATCGAAAAGTTACCTTGTGGAGGCAATAATCTCCAAGGTGAATGCCCACTCATTGAAGACACTCCACAGGTCCACAAAATGGAGCTGGCAGCACAAATCGGCGTGCCGAATGACAAGTCAGAACAAATTTTGGAAAAATCGGTACGGGTTCGGCACATGCCAAAAATCATCGGAACTTCAAATCAGAGTTCCGAAGCGTACCCCGGAGCCACTGCATCAACTCCAGGACTACCCTGGATCATTAGCTCTCACCGGGTCAATTTTGGGGCAAAATGTCAAAATTACCGAAAATGCCCTCCATTGAGTCGGTGGCGCCTTGAATGTTGAATCGGTGGTGCCACAATGCTCTTAGCTCTTTGAGTCGGCAGCTCCCTCTTTGCGGCTGAGTCGGTGGTGCCCCAGGGCGATGGCAAGATGGTGAGTCGATGGCGTCCTTGGCACGGTGGGCCAACGATTCGGTGGTGACGCCACCGGTCCCCTGCTCCCATTCATCTATAAATAGGGCCCTTTCGCCCTCAATCAAAAAAGGAGAAAAAAGAAAGAAAGAAGAAACTAAGCAGAAACTGGAGAAGAGTGAAAGAAAAAAAGAGAGACAAACGAACGAAGAGAGATCAGGCGACAAGAGGCGAGAGAACGAAGAAAAGAAAAGAGAAAAAAGGGGAGCCGAAGAAGCAGAGGAGTAGAAGAAGGTGCGTTCCCGCGAGGGACTCCGTTTTCTTTTGTTCTGTATTCTCCATTCTTCGAATTTCATTCTTTCTTTAATTTAGCTGCTCTCCTCAATCCATCGAACATTGTACTCCCTATCTACATCCCTCTGTGATTGCAGAGGAGAGTGAATAAGAAGAAGGGCCGAGTTCCTTGGATTGTAATCTTCGCATTCTGTCTGTAGTCTGTGCTATCTCCGATTATCGCTTTCCCTGATTTTACTCCGAGCTTCCTAGTTTCCCTCCCGAGCGTGAGGATGCCCTCAAGGGCTAAAGTTCTAGTTGATCTTGGGATCGCTCGAGAATGGAGGAAAAGCCCATAAGGTTTTCCTTTATTTTCTATGAAATGGCCCACGGCCACACCCTAACCGGGCGACATTAAATCCCCTCCCCGGGGGGCTTTGGTTCTCATCGCCGATTCTATTGATAGACGCATTGCCTGCTGCCGAATTAAAGAAGAATAGCGTTTCACAAATGGGAACACTAGGCACCCTTTCACTCTCTTCTCTGATAAGTTATAGGGATGCCAGTAAAACCCCATACATACTTTGGCCTCACTATGATTTGTTTCAAAAGTCAATAACGTCTCACCCTTGGTGTGTTTGATTGAGGGTCATCGACGACTCTTTGCTTTTGTTGTTAGCTAAGCCTTCTGATTCCTCCTAAATCAGACACGAGCCTAATCTTATGGGCCAGGACTGTCGATCCTAGCTCAGAAAGGGAAGAGGGAGGCTGGTTAGTTTCAATGATTCCCGTCATCGCGCCTTAGCATAGATGGTGATACTCTACCAATTAGCCCCCCGGGAAGGGTACAACCTACCAATTCGATACTTTCATTCCGCGAACCTATACTCATCCCGAGATCCAGGGGGTCTGTAGTCTGGTAACATGTTCCCCTGGAAGCCCCTTGTACAGATGAGATATAAAATGCCATTCAACTAGCTATATATCGACCCTTCGGCAACCTCTCCAAGATCTGCACAAATCCTTAGTAGGTTGGCCCTCAGGATTCACAATGTGCTGATCTTGGGTTCTGAGACAGTCCCATCTGGGGCTTCTCTCTCGTTTATGGTTTAACATCGGTTTCCCCGTGTGTTGATCCGCTTGATTAGGGGAGCATTCCCTGTACTGGGGCAATGCTATCGGATTGTTTTCAGAGTTTTCATGATTGATTAAGAGTTATGCATCCTAGTGGCTTGTGACAGGGGCTCTGCATCTTCAATCGATGAATTCAAAAAAAGACTAACTACGCTTGAGTATGAACCTCGCATAGACAAACTAAAAGATGGACAAACAAACAAAGATAACAAAATTTCTTCTAATACCTTGGCAGTCATGCCTTTGAAATTCTCAAGTTCACACAAATTTTCATTCAAATGCCATCCGTGGTGTGAAATCATAAGATTTTCTTCTTTTCCTTTCTGCAAGAATTCTTGTGAAGCTTAGGCGGTGTGGATCTTTGTGATTCGGTGGTGTTACCACCGATTACTCCAATGCCTTATTTGATTCGGTGGCGACGCCACCGAATTACCCTCCATCTCACTCGATTCGGTGGTGACATCATCAAATCACTTTCTTATGCTGTTCAACCACTCCGCGCGTCACCGAACCATACCCCCTTCCACAGCCTCGATGCACCACCCGCCTCAGGTCGACCTTACTTGGTCCCCAGGTCGACCTCACTTAGCCTCTAGGTCGACCCCTACCCCTCGTCAAGGACCTAATGACCCATTAAATAAATAATTAATAATTAGACCCCAATAAATCATGAGCCTAATAATAAAAAAATTGGTAATTAAACTTAACTTTGACCATATTTTCTACTAGAATATACCATAGTATGTAAATACAAATATCACTGCTTTGATGCATACTTGCTTAACCGAACCCTCAGTATATCAAATGGTGTTTAGCGGAAGGTCGTGTCATGCCCGACTGGAAGCTTCCGCTATGCGTGATGGGAGTCCTCAAACCTAGGCTCTCCGCCTCGTACTGGGGTTCGGATCTAATAAATTATGTTTGCTCTGCATGAATAAGATAATAAATAAACCCCTCACGTGGTTTTGTTAATCTCGCCGTGTTTGTGTACTTGTTCGTATTAGCTCAGCCTCGGAAGGCGTCTTATCTTGGCAATTAATCAAGGGTTTTCCCCCCTCTCGGAGGATGTAATCAATGTCGTAGCCTTTATGGTATGGTGGACTTTCGGTCCCGACTCGAACTTCACAATCGACTGACCAAGTCAGATCGAGCGCATAATAAATTTGTCACCTATGTGACTGGCACGCCTTACGCTATAATTAATTCAATTTAAAAATAAAATCGTTCCACCAAATTGGCATGCCCGGTGGGACCGAGTCTCCCTTAATCTCTTTGCCAAGATAAGATGCCTCCCGAGGCTCTCCCTAAGAATACTGATCGTTTGCCCATTTATTGCAGGAAGTGATAATGGCGACAGGACTTGCTACTCTCACTTTTGGCCCCGCAATTGTTGTTGGCCATGCTGCACATGGGTACCTGGCGGTGCCCACCATTTTTGGCACATTCCCACCAATGGTCGGCTTCCCCAACTTTTTAGGGCTTGCCTTCACCGATCTATTACAGGTGGAGTCCCCAGAGACAAGCAGGGAGAAGGCTAGCAAAAAGGCCTAGGTCCCGGAGGCCCGATGCTATGGGGGCCCACTGAGAGGCCCAGTTCAAGTCACCAGCTGCATGGTACACCACATCACTCACGGGGCTCGCCCCGTCCACAACAGGACACCCAGAGGATGCTAGCAGAGGAGCTTCCGGAGGAATACTGCCACTATTGTTACCAGGCGTCTCTCCGCGGCTGGAAAATCCATTCTCATTGGGGGTGTCCGAGTCTTTTTAGACGGCCATGATGCCCAAGCTATTCCAGACCGAGTGGTCCCTACCATCCCTACACACAACTCCTTCCAGGCTTTATCCGGGAGGAGAGCCGAAAGAGAAGAAGAAGGCCGCTGAGGCCAGAAGGAGCTGGCCCCATGGCCAAAGAAGTTCAAGCAATTGTGGGTCCCTAAGTGGATCGAACCTGCCCATGAGGAAGCGCCCGTCTACCTCCGCAATCCAAAATCGGAGAAAGTCGGGAGAAGAAGTGAGAGGGGCTTGGCCCCGAAAGAAGAACAAACAGCCATAGATGCTTCACACCGAGAAATTTTCAACGCCTGTGTAAGCCAAGCCAATGTCCCAGCTATTGGGAGAAGATTTAACTAGTCGACAGAGAGAGCCCGGCTGGCTTACATGCCCAAGGCTGACAACTGTCTCCCATCCTTCACCAAGGATGTGATCAAGAATAGATGACCGATATGGTCAAGAATTACTTTAAAGGCTTTGGGAACCCCTCATTGGGCTAGCAGTGTTTGCTACAAGCGGCTGCGACTGAAGAAGAAGAATATTTGTCAAGGGAAGTTGAAGACGAAGAAGAAAGGAAGATGGCATCGTTCGTAGATGATAATGGATATGAAGACAGACCAAACTATGAGGCCGATGAAGCCCCTCACCAGTAGGAGGACAGGAGGAGAAGAATTTCAGTATTTAAAAGACTGACCTTCCCAGGTTGAATGAAAAAAAAGATCACCAGGCAAAAGAATGGCATGAAGATCGTTGCATGCAATATGGCCAGTGTGGCCAAAAGATACGGGGGCCTGCCAGAAGAGCCCCAAGAGTTGGCCCGATTAGCCGCAAGGCCCAGGCCGAACACTAGAATGAGTATAGCTGCCAAGGAGAGGCTATAAATAGTTGAAGGGAAGTGGGTGATTTCCGAAGAAGTCACTGTGTTAGCTATCAATGTGGTGACAATAGAAGAAGGAGAAGAGGTTCTGCTAACTGTCTTGCCCGAAGGTGCTTTCGGGGAAGCAATTGAAGGCACTTCCACCACTGTAACCCTGGATCCGTCCGTGCTAATGCTGCTACAAAAGTATCAACATGAGATAGAGCTCCTGAAGAAACAATTACATGAGAAAAATGAACAGGCTTCCACATCCAAGCAGTGGGAGATGCAGGCTGAATCCTCACGGGGAGGTGTCAACCCCTGCGATTTTCCACCATTATATACTCTGCCGCAGCCGGCAGAGCACAGCCAAGCCACCCCTCCACAACGGGCACCCCAGCCACTGTTGCCGCTTGTGCTACCCCAATTGCATCAAGCACCTCTGCTGCGCCCGCCACCGCAGGCGACCACCGTAACTACCCCATATCTGCATCTGGCTCATTTCTACACAGAGCCAGTGGACCCGGCTGTAATGAACCGGCTCATGGTCGAAAAGATGATAGAAATGAAGCTAGCAGACCTAGGGGAAGGTGAGTATATGGATTTTGATGCTTATCAGGTTCCCTACCCACTTCACCTCACAGCTAAGCGGCTCCCTATCGAGATATCTAAGCCACCAAAATTTGACAAGTTCAACGGGCAAGGATCCCTGAAAGAACATATAGCTTTTTACATGACCATCATGGGCGATCTGGCCTCAGACGAGTCATACTTGTTGAAATTCTTCAGGTCCTCTCTCACGGGACTCGCGTTTGAATGGTACTCCAGCCTGCCAGTGGGGTCAATCAGCGACTGGGCAGATATGCAAAAAAGGTTCAGAGAATGGTTCCATGTAACTGAAAGAGAAGTCACCGTGGCTGAATTATATGCAACTAGGCAGCGGCTAGATGAGATGGCTCTTGAATACATTAAGAGGTGGAGAGACCTCGGAATGAGATGCAAGCGGCCCCCACATCAGGAGGATGCTGTGCAAATTTGTAAACAAAACCTCCGGAGAAAGGTATTAGAGAAAATGATTGGCATGGATATAAGGTCTTTCGACCATCTCAACAATGTTGTGGCTGAGATTGAAACCTTTTTGGTGAAGCATTCTTCAGCTGCATCCAGCGCTACCCCACAGAAATTAAAGTCAACAGAGCAACGTTCGACGCCCAAAGAAGCAAATGTTGCTGACCTCAAGGCATTTGAGCGGCAGAGGGATAAGGACGGAAAGGTAGCTATGCCTTCACCCGATATGGTAGAAGAGAAGAAACATGGTCCCTCGCTCCGGGACAAGATGAAGAAAGTGATGTGACACGACCTTGGACTTAAGCAAGCAAGCACATTCGCAATCTAAATGGGCCAATTTGGGCCGCCGCTCTCTCGTCGCTCACCCAAGCCCGGGGTAACTTGGCGATGCCAAGTGGAGGATATGGGGTTGGGCCCTTGCTGGTAGAGGGCCAGCAAGGCCAAGATTTGATTCCCAATGGATTTGGAAGCCCAATTCAACGGGGCCGACGAAGTGCCGAAGGCACCGGTTGCACTCTTCCCACGGTGATCACTCAAGACAATGGGGCTTGAGGATCGGGCTCTCACTCGCATAACCAGCGGAATTAAGAACTAATATTGAAAGACAAGCACTAAGTGGAGTGAAGGTTTGAGCACTTACTCGACCGGTTTGAAGAAACCGGTCCCGGTCGGAGACGAGGGCGAGCGGGGAGGTGAGTGGATCCCCACACGCCGCGGCGGTGTCGCTTGACCTGCCCAAACAAAGTACACCACTACACCTCTCGCAGGAGGGGGAACATGGGGTGGGGGTTAATGATATTACATCAATACTACCTCCACGTAGGGAGGGGCCTTCAGCCGGCCAAGCGGGGTGGGGAAACCAAAGCAAAGAACGAGGAACAAGGGTGGACACCGAATCGGCCTGTTGTCTGCGAACCAGGACAGAGGGTCGGCGTTGCTATTGTAGATCTATCTCAGGAATTCTGCTGATGGCGACACTGGCGGAAAACTCTTCGTAACAGGAAGGGGAATGCATCAGAATTTTTGTAATTTCTTCTGGAGTTGCTGCAGGTCGGGGCAGAAGCTTGAACAGGGCCTCTGTTTCTCGGACTAGCAGGGGCAGGTCACCAACAGTAGGATGCAGAGGCTGTCCTGGCCGCTCCCGAAGTCCAAATTTGATGCCGTCAGCGCCGTTAGAACCGTGGGTGAGTCCTCTTTCCATAAAAAGAAACGGGAATGCCAGAAAAGAAAGGAGACGATCTGTGGAGCCAGAAGAGTGAGAAGGTGTTGATGCAGACTAGGGAAGGCAGAGCCGCGCGACCGTGGAAGAAAATTGGTAACTTCTGTTCCCGGATGCTGAATGGGTTTCCGCTTCTTGATTCTGAAAGTAGACAGGCCGATGAAGAACTTTGAAGAAGGACTTGAGGACTGATTCCTTCGGGGATGGTCGTGGAAGAGCTTCTAAGCCGGCTCAGGTCCTCAGTCGAGGTAGAACCGTGCAGCTGTGGGAGAATCGACCTCCTGGACGACTCAGAGATCGGAAGAAGATGAAACGACTTTGGTTGCGAAGGCGACTGGCAGACACTTCCGACGATGGCTCTTGGGTCTTCAAACTCGTCCGGAGGAGGTCGTGGTGGCCGCTGCAAGTTTCTGGTCTGCTGTAGATCTTCAGTTGAGAGCTGTAGGTTGATGATGATGGGGGGGAATGGGGTATATGGGAGGGGAAATGAGGGTGGATGAGTGTGGGGAAAGCCCGGGCTGTGAGGGGGTCTAGGAGGGGGTGTTCTAAGGTGGGGGAAGGGAAGAATGGGGTCTGGAAGGGGGTCTAACAGGTGGTGGGAGGAGGAGCTACGAATTTGGGAAGGTGGGTGAGAGGAGAAGGTGAGGGGGGGCACAAGTGAGTGGAGGGAAGGGTGGATTTCAAATTTGAAATGGCATTGGAAGTTGTGGGGTTGTGTGGGGAAGGGGTTGATTGTGTTGGAATGGGAAAAGTGATGTTGGAATGGTGAGGGATCTCTTTGGGACTAGGGGGTGGAGTAATGGAGGCCATGGGGAAGTGGAGGGCTTTAATGATGGTAGGTGGGGGTTGAGGTGGTTGGGAAGGGAGGAGAGAGAAGAAAATTCGAAATTGGGTGATGAGGAAAGAGAAAGTGGAGTGAAAAAGAGGGATTAAGAGAGGGAAGGGTGGGGAATCTCTCCCCTAGGGTTTCTCACCCAAAAAATGTTAGAATCACTCCACTAAACTAAGCTTTGGACTCTCAAATGGTAATTTTTTCATTGATTGATTCATTACCTCCAAATGAAGGAAATGGGGCCCTATATATAGGAAACCCACATTTTACAATAAGTCCCTTACAAAAGACTCAATAACAAATAACCGAAGGGGTAGGGGGGGCTCATGGGTCAAGCCCGAAGAATTGGGCCCAATAGCACATTACACAATCTAATGACACTCAAACTTAGGAAAATAAATGCAAGACCTAGGAACATGACTCAAATAAAAGGGGAAATACATCAAATGACTCAAATAAAATTACATAGGACTCAAAATTAAATGACTAAACCATGTCGGATGCAACCGGGGCGAGGAGACGAGCTGTGAACGTGGGCATGGGAGGTGATGTCCCCATCAGAAAGCCTACTCCTTCCCCAAGGAAAAGACAAAAGTGTTGTTTGACTCGGTCACCCAGTATGATAAAATCACTTTGCCCGAGCCAAAGAGGCCCAAAGACTTAAAGAAGAAAGACAACCCAAGGTTCTATCCCTATCACCGGATGCTGGGACATCCGATTGAAAACTGCTACATCTTCAAAGATATCATTGAAGGTATGATAAGAAAAGGTGAGGTTGATATGGGGGAGTACACAGTTGATCCCCCGCAACCTCATGAGGTGTAGATGAACCGAACAGTTGCCAATATGGTGTCTCTATATCAAGCACTACCGGAGGGAGTGGCAGAGTCTAGCACTCAACATACTTATGAGGCATGTTTCTTGACGCCTCTAAAGGAACAACAGGGATGGCACCAGGTCCCTGCTAAAGAAAAGAAGAAGCCTCTTCCCCGCCCAACGACAGGGGCCCACATCCGTGGTGTGACACCATGACCGGCTCTGTCAACTCCAGCACCAGTTTGGTTGGACCAGCCGGTAGTGATCAGAATACCCACCTATAACCGGAGGAAGCAAACTCTGCTGGCGGTAGAAAAAGAAGTCAGCCAAGCGATTCGGTGACTCCAAGCTTTTATAAATGGGCTAGAAGAATATGAATATCTCGAATTGCAGCCACTGTTGATAAAGGACCATGGGAAGAGTTGGAGCAGCTTTCCTTAGAACAGAAAGAAGAACTGAAGAAGGCTGAAGAAGATGATAACCTATTCTGGGGGCAAGCACCATCTGGGAAGAAATAGAAGAAGAAAAGAAAGGCACGCAAAGCCAAGATGGAGGCAATGTTCTCCTGCAACACTCTCTCAGCCCTTTTCAACTTGCCTGGGGAAGAAGATGATGCGGACATTTGCCTTACACCTACGCCTGAGGCAAGCCAGGCGGAGGCTACAAATGCTGCTCATGCGACCCGCTCGGGTCGAAAATGGGGGTGCCCACCACCTGCCAACCATAACATCATCTTCAGAGGTGAGCAACCTTACAAGATACCGGTGCCAGAGGTCAGGGGAGTCAACATCCCTTCACCGCCAGGGTTATACAATCAGGCTGAGGGTAGTAGCGGCACTCCCTCCTTCCTGGAATTCTTGAAGACATCTAGGGGCAAGCAACCATGTCAGGAGGCCAGCCCTTCATCTGGGGGCGTCTCCCCTCCACCTCATCAGCCTTTTAGCCAGCCAAAAGAATAAAAGGCCGAGCCAGTGGTGAATACTGGGGGGCAGCCAGGTAACATTGCCATGCTGCAAGAAGAATCAAAACCAGGGTCCGATGAAGCAGGTCAGTCTGGGGCCATTGCACAAGACTCCCCTAAACCAAGATGGGCGGAGGAGATGAAGCTGTCACATGTTCAGGCAGGAAGCTGATGCGCATCGACTAGTGTCGTTAAGAAAGCCGTGCCACAATTTCAAATATATTCGCACTCACTCACTTTTAAAGATAGAAAAATCAAATATTTAGTGGTAAGTGGAGTCAATCCCACGAGAAGGAAAAATCTTTATTTTAACAAGTTGGAAAAATCTCTTATGCTTTGAAAACCGAATTTTGAGTGAGATTAAAACTAAGGAAAATAAAGTGCAAGAAAACTAATTAAAGAAGATGAGAGGGTTTAAGAAGAGAAATTGGAGGAGATAGAAAGATGAAAGACCACAATTTGCAAAGATGACTTTTATTATTATGAAAGTGGAAGGTACAACTTATATAGAAAATGAAAATTACAACTTGCATAAATAAAGAGAAAAGGGGAGAAAATTGTAGCCAAGATATGATGAACAACGCAGCCTCCTTGCCAAGCCTTGGGTGAAGATCGCTCCGCCTTGGATACCGACGTCGTGAGAGGACCGATTGGAAGAACATCCGTCAAAGGGATATGAGAGGAAAATAGGATAGAACAAGAGAAGAAGAAATTACTGTGCAAAAATGTGTGAATATGTATTTAAAAAGAGAAGAAGAAAGATAGAAGAAAGGGATAGGTGATGAAAACTCAGTGAAAATAAAAAGAAGAAAATAGAGATAGATTGAGAAGGAGATAGCTTAAAATCTAGAGAGAATTAGGAAAAGTGGAAAACAACAAAATTGTATACGAAGACGAGACGAAGAATATTGATGAAGAACTCAGAGTTTAAAAATGAGAGTAAGATGGAGAAAGATGCAGATGAATAGAGATAGGTCGCGGATGAACAATGCAGAAAAACCCAGGATAGAACATTAGAAAATTGAGAATATCTTTAAAATCAAGAAGAATTAGAAGAAGGTGAAGAAAGCAAAGTTGTAGATCATGAAGAGACGCAGAACTTTTTTGAAGAACACAAATTAAAAAGAGGATTAGAAGAAGGTGAAAAATCGAGAAAACCAGAGTTCTATAAAAACGGATGAATAGTAGAAACCGAAAAATAGAGCTTTGAAAATCAGGAAATAACTTTGATAAGAGGAAGAATTAGAGGAAGGGGAAAAAGAAGCAGATTTAGATCTTTAAAAATTGAAGAACTTTGATGAAGACAACAACTTGAAAAGAGGAAAGGAAGATGGATAAAATTGAAGAAAACTAGAAGGTAGAGAAATCGGATGAACAGTAGAAACGGGAGACAGAGTTTTGAAAAACCTAAAATAACTTTAAAAAGGAGAAGAATTAGAGGGAGATGAAGACAATAAAGTTGCAGAAGATTGAAAATCGAAGAACTTTGCAGAAGAACTTAACCTGAAAAAATGAAAGGAAAAGCTTCAAAAGAAATCTCATGGCAGGCCTTCCTCTATCTATCTAACCTCTCTACACCATCGGCCAAGGCATCCTTTTTATAATGAACATCATCGCTTTACACGATCGTGAGTCTCCAGATCCAATCAAAAGCAAGTTTCCAGCAATGCAACCTGACCTACTTAGACTCCTTTCCAATATTAGAGTCCTCCGTTCATTAAAATATGGCTTGGACAAGCTCAAACATGGAAGAACACTTCAATCGGGAGACTCATTGTAGTTTATGGGTCTCTTCTGAAATAACGTCTTCATCTAGGACACAATATCTTGAATAGCGACTTGAACAAGGTCGCTTAATCATTATTTCCTCTTTTTGATCTTTTTTCTTTTCCATTCAGGAAATAGCGACTTCATGAACGGGCGCAATTTTATTTTTTTCTATTTTCCTTAATTTTCTGCATAATTGAATGAGCACCCTCTTGCGCGGTCACTTTTTCTTCTTTTTTTCCTTTTTCTTGTGTTCTTCAAATGAATTAGCGCCTGTCCTTGTGTCGCATTATCTGGAATAGTGCTTGTTTACATGGTCGCAAAATAAATAGCGACTTTACCATGGTCGTAATTTCTTGAAAATTTACAAAAATACAAAATACTCAATATTCTTCATCAGAAAATAAAATGGAATAATTTTGCATTTCTTAATTATTTCTCAAATTACCAATTTGACTCAAAATTGATGATAAACTTTTACAGACTCAGAAAATGATGAGAATTAGATTTTTGCCTTATGAATGCACAACTAGACTCATTAAATGCTCAAAGATAATGAATGTGATGCAAATTATGACATAAAATGAAGCACTCATCACACCCCCCAACTTACTCATTGCTAGTCCCTTAGTAATGTAATTAAATCAAAATTAAGGACCAACAAGAGTTCATAAAGATCGTACTCTTATATCCAGCTCTCCCTTCATAGAATCAACCAAAGATTATGAATCCGGAATCATTAATGTTCATACTAGCCTTAGATTGGAAATTAGAGAACATGACTTAAGAATACAAATCAAAGTTCAATAGCACTTGTGCATGTGTAATTTCAAATCTAGAGTTAAGATAATTGCATCCCCCATTTGTTATTTCAAGCGAGTATCTTTCAACCCTGCACCTCCTAGATCAGAGTATTAAGCATACTAGCTTTTTGTCTACCTCATATTGAGATCTTTTCTTCAACACACATGATGCTGCACTATCTTTCTCTGTTTCACACGAACCTCGGCTCTTGCCTTAGGAGAAGCAGGCTCGACTACAAAGATCCAGGTTCCCTTTTTCTTTTTACGCGAACCTCAACACGTCTTAGGTGAAGTTGGCCCGGTTACTCAGATTCAGGACATTTTTCATGGTGTTCCTTTTTCTATCTCTTTTTTTTTAATGTGCATTTGCACTTATTCAACAGATAACTCGGTAGAAAAGCTTATAAGAGATCTCCTCTTAAGAAGTGCAGAGCATCAGACACCATACTCACAATAACATAAGGCTTGTCTTACCTGATTCATTAGTGTGCAAAGTGATTATTCATTTTTCTAAAGTGCACATGAACTTTAAAGAGATTCTTATATCAATTTTCCATGGCTAGATCGAAATAAATTTTCCATCATCATTTTCTCTAGTCTTTTCTAATCCAGAATCACTTTCAATAAAAGTATAAATCATGAAACTCAAAAAGGGGATTTCATCTGTTTACTTTATACAAGATGTCGGACATCAGGTTGTACTATATATGTTTCATGAAATTTTTCTCCCCCCCCCCCTAACTTGAATGACATTGTCCTCAATGGCAGAGAAAGTTAAGATAATAGAACAATGTAACAGTAAAGAGTGCTGAGTAGGAAAGAGACAACATGGTGTACGGGGCAGAACCTCCTTTGTTGATAATGGCTACAACTTCCTCTCCTTGGCATGAATCTAACAACTAAAACACACTGAAACAAAAAGCATCAAATAACAAAAAACTTTGGGTTATCTCCCAGAAGCGCTAAGTTTTCCGTCTTCAGCCAGACACAAGAAAGCTCATAACATATTCATTTCAAATCACACAATGCAATGGATTCTTTTTGTGTTAATTACTCATTCTCCAAGTAAGGTTTTAACCTTTGGCCATTGACAGTAAAAATGTGACCATTTTGAGGATTTAAAAGTTTAAGAGTTCCATGGTCGAATACTTTAACAACAACAAACGACCCATCCCATCTGGATTTCAATTTACCTAGGAACAAACACAGCCTTGAATTAAAAAGTCAAACCTTTTGATTTTCTTGAAAACTCTTCCTGTGAATGTGCTTATCATGAAATACTTTGGTTTTAACTTTGTAAATATTTGCATTTTCATAGGCTTCGTTCCTTAGTTCTTCCAGTTCATTAATTTGCAGAGCTCGTTGGGATCCAACTTGAGTTAAATCAAAATTAACATGTTTTATTGCCCAATATGCTCTATGCTCTACTTCTACGAGTAAGTGGCAGGCTTTACCAAAGATAAGGCGATATGGAGACATACCAATGGGAGTCTTGAATATAGTTCTATAGGCCCACAATGCATCATCTAGCCTTTCAGACCAGTCTTTCCTATCCGGCCTAACTGTTTTATGCAAGATATTCTTAATCTCCCTATTGAAAACTTCAACCTGACCACTGGTTTGCGGATGATAAGGGGTAGCGAGCTTGTGAGTGATACCATATTTATGAAGTAAAACTTGAAATTGAAAATGAGTGAAATGAGAGCCCCCATCAGTAATTATAGCTCTAGGACAACCAAACCTAGAAAAGATATTCTTCTTCACAAACTTCATCACAACCTTATGATCATTTGTTCTAGTGGCAATAGCTTCAATCCATTTGGAAACATAATCGACTGCCACCAAGATGTATTCATTATTAAAAGAAGATGGAAACGGTCCCATGAAGTCTATTCCCCAAACATCAAAAATTTCAACTACCAGAATGGGATTCAGCGGCATCATATCTTTCTTCGAATTATTGCCCACGGCTTGACATCTCAAACAAGATTTAGAAAATTCATAAGCATCCTTAAATAAAGTTGGCCAATAGAATCCACTTTGTAATACTTTAGCCGTGATTTTCTTTTCAGAGAAGTGTCCCCCACAAGCAAGATTGTGACAAAAATTCAACACTGATTGTTGTTCTTCTTCAGGGACACATCTTCGTATAATTTGATCAGGACCCATCTGAAACAACTCTGGGTCCTCCCAAAAATAGTGTTTAACCTTAGAAAATAAATGATCCTTCTCCTGCGTAGTCCACCCTCCCGGGATCTGACCTACCGCAAGGTAGTTGACAATATAAGCGTACTAGGGAGTGGAAGAATGAGAAATGGAAAGAATTTGTTCATCTGGAAAAGAATCAGACATTGGAGTACTGTCAGGAATCACTATCCTTGAGAGATGATCAGCAACGATATTTTCTAACCCCTTCTTGTCTCTTATTTCTAAATCAAACTCTTGTAACAACAAAATCCAATGAATGAGACAGGGTTTAGCATACTTCTTGGAAAGCAAATATCTTAAAGCAGTGTGATCGAAATATATGATAACCTTTGCCCCTAGTAGATATGAACGGAATTTCTCTAGGGCAAAAACAACAGCTAAGAGTTCCTTCACCGTGGTAGTGTAATTCATCTGAGCATCAGTAAGGGTGCGACTTGCATAATAAATTACCACGGGCTTCTTATTCACTCTTTGGCCTAAGACAACTCCCACAGCATAATAAGAGGCATCACACATGATCTCAAAAGGAAGCGACCACTCTGGAGGTTGTAAAATCGGAGCTTGAGTGAGGGTCACTTTCAAGGAATTAAATGCCTCTAAACGCGAATCATCTAAATGAAAAGGAGTGTCCTTAGCAAGCAATTTGGTGAGAGGATGAGCAATGGTGGAGAAGTTTTGAATAAATCTGCGGTAAAACCCCGCATGGCCAAGAAAGGATCTTATTTGCTTGACGAAAGTAGGAGGAGGAAGATTGGAAATTAACTCAACCTTAGCTTTATCGGCCTCTATTCCCCTCTCCGAAACTACATGGCCCAAGACTATACCTTCTCGCACCATAAAATGGCTCTTCTCCCAACTTAAAACAAGATTAGCATCAATGCACCTTTTCAAAACTTGCGTTAAATTTTCCACGCACCCCTCAAATGAAGAACCAAAAACAGACAAATCATCAATAAATATTTCCAAAGTTTCCCCCACCATGTCAGAAAATATAGACATCATACACCGCTAAAAGGTGGCAGGAGCATTGCAAAGCCCGAAAGGCATCCTTCTAAAAGCAAACGTGCCATAGAGGCACGTAAAAGTGGTTTTTTCTTGATCCTCCGGATAGATAGCAACTTGATTATATCTGGAATAACCATCCAAGAAACAAAAATATTGTTGCCCAGCCAATCTCTCCAGAATTTGATCAATAAACGGGAGTGGAAAATGATCTTTCTTTGTTACTGAATTTAATTTCCTGTAATCAATACAAACCTCCATCCCGTTTGTAATCACATCGGCACTTCTTCTCCTTTCTCATTTACAACCACAGTTAGCCCCGAATTCTTAGGAACAACTTGTGTCGGGCTAACCCATTTACTATCAGAAATGGGATAAATTATCTCAACGTCTAACCACTTAACAACTTCCTTCTTCACCACCTCTTTCATATTAGGATTCAGTCGGCGTTGCATCTCTCTGTTAGACTTGGCATTATCCTCCAAATAAATATAATGCATGGATACATATGGACTTATGCCCTTCAAATCTACTACCGACGACACCCTATTGCCCCCTTATGCTCCTTAAGAACTTCTAAGAGTTGAGATTCCTGAGCAGAGGTAAGATTGAAAACAATGATAACATGCATAGTATGATCTGAGCCTAGATAAGCATATTTCAAATAATCTGGCAGAGGTTTAGGCAGCTAATCTAGAGATGGAAGAATGGGTTCAGCTTGAAGCGGCGATAGTGGCTCTACTCTAGAATAGGGTGCGGAAGAGAATAGAGAATCCTGCAGCATACTACCCTCTTTAATCAAATTCTCACTAACATCTGGACATTCTTCAATCAATTCTTCATACATATCAATAACATTACATTCCTCCTCATTATCTGGGTATTGTGAGGCTTTAAAAATATTTAGCGAAACCCTCTCTCCTCCAAAAGTAATATCCATCATCCCAGCGGCACAGTTTATGTTGGCCTTTGACGTAGCCAAAAATGGACATCCCAAAATGATCAGTGTATGCTTTAACTTCTGAGATGAGACCATATCCAAGATTAAAAAGTCCACTGGGAAGTAGCACTCATGTATTTTCACTATCACATCATCCAACAAACCCTTTGGTGTCTTAACAGACCGATCCGCCAGTTGAAGGATAATAGAAGTGAGCTTCAATTCTCCTAAATCAAATTGCTCATAAATGCAAGTGGGTAACATATTAACACTAGCTCCAGGATCTAGCAAAGCTTTATCAAATGTCTGTGAACGTGTCACATAGACATTTTAAAGAAGAAGAAAAAGATTTAAAATAAAATGCGTGGATAAAGGTGCTAAAATATGTGGGATATAAAGAAGAAGGAGGAGGTGAACATGAGATGCTCTAAGGAGGGTGATTGCCAGAGGGGTTACCTCAAAATACAAAAGATGATCGCATGTACCTTGTATGAAGCGGGGAAATTGGGAGCTCTTCCTTCCTCCTTCTACCGGCCGGCCGATGAAGGGGGTTTCTACTTTGATTACCCTTGCAAACACACACAAAACAACAAAGATATGGATTAGCCAAAGGATGTGTAGTATCAATGCTCTAATGATATGAAATTAAGCAAATTGGGCATGAACACACCTCGTGTGTTTTGGTTTTAAAACCCCTATGAGGAGTAGCAAGGTATGGAATATGATATGCAAAGCAAGATATGCAAAGCAAATAAGTGATGCAAAGCAAGATATATGATGTGCTGATAGTTTCTTCTAGCAAATACAGCTAGAAGAATGGGGTACGTATGCTGCCAAATAACAATAAAATGCTAAAGAGGAGGAAGCCATCTGCTGTGTGTGCAGTAGTAATGGGAGGGCAACAGTAGCTGCAGGATGAAGAAACGAGGATGAAGAGACGCCGCCACGGGAGGAATAACGCCGGTGGAGGAAAAGTCACCGCCGTGGGAGAATCGTCCGTGGATGAATCACCTGCAAAAGAAAAGACTCTCTTGTCTCTGTAAAGGAATTCTCACAGGGCTCTTCTTAGCTCTCCCGTTAACTCTCTTGTTAGCTCTCCTCGTTGTTGGCCTCTGTTAGCTCGCGCGCGTGAGGAACCATGGGTATTTATAGGCTCAAAACTCCTTGCTTCAATAGGATTCAAACAAGGACATCGATCCTCCAGCAAAGATCCCCCTTCCCAATCGAACACAAGGTGCAAAATGGAGAAAGGATCACTACTGGAAGGCAGCAGATGAAACAGAGATGGAATTTGGAAATGACGACATTAATAGGGGCATTAATTAAAAGGACGACAGCCCTGCAGTCGTTAATTCCTGGATTTACTTATAGAAATAATTGACTTTCCTTATTTAAAAATGAGAAATGACGCCTTCGGAAATGTCGTCAAATAATCAACGCCCTTGAGCTTGACATCAATTCTTGAGTTTTATTTTGATTATGATTTGTAAAATCTAGGAAACAACGCCTGTATGAACAGTCGTTTATTAATAAAACCACGACCCCTATCAAGACGCCAATTAAACGACACCTCTCCTCTAGGCGTTAATTACAATTATTATGGAAAAAAGACCAAATAAATTAAAAAAACTTCATATTAAGCCAATATTGAAGTCCACTTTGGGGCGTCACAAGGTGACATGATATTTACTCATCATAGCGTCGATTTCGGCGTGTCTACAGCTGCCCCGCCTTGGCGTCTGCTTTGCAAGGGAGTGAGACGGAATGAAGCGAAAGTGCAACAAGGGGAATGAAGTGGGAATGAACTAAAAAGTAAATGCCAAGGTGTGATGTGACACGCCTCTGACACTAAGTATTGGAAATCTTTCCAGGACTCTGAATGAAACAACCTCGGATGATCACGAGAAAGTAATGATTGACTGGGTGAAAGAACTTACCTAATGAAATAAAATGTGCACGCGGGCATGAAAGGAAAAGACACCATTGGAGCGATTACCAGCCAATGTGGACGTGCTACAACCAAGGTGGGTTTGCAGAAAAATAAAGTGAAATGAGATAAAGACCCAGCGAACGAATGCTTTCAAGGAACCAGCCTGAGCGGCTTCAAGGAGAATATAGTACTCAATTTTGAATGGAATATCTCATGTCAACTCAAAATAAGAGCAAGCTACCCTCATTACTGGCTTAATATGAGGATTTTCACCATTAAAGCTCAAAGTCCTACATGATGCATGCTGGGCTAAAAGAAAAATTAAAACAAACTAAAGATAGAAAATAATCAAGGATAATATTACTAAACCATCCAAACTTGGTCAAGAATCCAGATCTCTAAGTTGATACTAAGTCGAAGCCCGTTTATCCATGCATCAACTCAGAAAGTGGAACCATCGTCCCAAACCTTAAATGACCCAATGACCTATCCGTGTGATCAAGACTCCCCTGGAACTATCACTATTTTTTATGAAGGGGAACTTAAATTCCAGGTTCATCAGAATCACAAGGTCCTTGATATGCTATAATAGCGTATGTACCATATAATAACAATGCATACAGGGGAGATACAAAGGAGGAATGATGTTACCAGTGTAGATCCAATCATTTCAAGACTTGCATAGCCTGTGCTTTTCCTGTGCTCAAACTCATAAAAGATCATTAGTTCATCAAAGAATCATCAGCTCAATAAAATTCAGAATATGATCATAAGTGCATAACATAATCAATTTTATCGAGATATAAAGCACTTTAGTTCATTGATAATCATAAAATAGTTCAAGAAGATACAAGCTCATGAAATAACGACTGTGCATAGAGGTGTTATAAGCATAAATGACGACGACCATGAGGGCGCTAGTTACAATCAAGGTTTAATTTAGAATCGGACTGCAAATGACGCCCGCACGAGAGGCGCTATATGAATGACTTCCTCAACAACATCGCTATTTAATGAGATGACGCCAAGAGATATGTCGTCAATTAACTATATGCACCAACGCTCTGTTCCCTGCTCGGAAACAAACCTCCAGTGACTTGATATCACTTGAACTCAAACTGTGGTTGTTCTAACGACTATCAGGGCCTCGATCATTATAAAAAGGGCAACCGCCTCTGCTAACCCATCATCAGAATGACTGAGCACTGCACCCAGCAACCGAGCCTTCAACAAAGAATCGAAGAACAACAAAAGCAGCTGCTTGTTTTCAAACAGAAAAGATGGACATGTTATTACTGCAGAAGCCTTCAAAGAAGTCTACGATGGGGTTTCCTAGGATATCTGAAATCACAAGCCACATTAGCGGGAGAATCACTATAGGCCAAGTAAGTTTGATCTTATTTTAAGCTTTTAATTCTACCCTTTCTCTTCTCTCAAAATTCTGATCAAATTCCTCTTCTCCTCTCTTCTTCTTTTACTTTTTCAGGATTATCCAAATATACAAGGGCCTAGATGATTTTTGAAAATCAAGTGGCTGCCTCTCCTCCTTTCTAAATTGTCATTAGACATGAGATCCTTCCTTTCAAGATGGCACCTACTTGGTCTTGTTACCCATGCTACCCACTATAATGATACCCACCTTGATTGGGCCTCCATTGGAGCTCTTGTAGAGTTATGGCATCCAAATACACATACCTTCCTATTTCCCACCTTTGAAGCCACTATCCTCCTAGAAAAAGTAGAATTGCTCCTTGGGTTGAAGATGAAGAAGCAAGGTGATGAGACCAAGATGGCTAGTTTGACAAGACCAATAAGTGCTCATGAGATGTTGTCTAGCCTTATACCAAGTCCTAACTTAGTGAACCAAATCAAGGCCAATAAGGGGATCAATCTCTTAAAACTAGCATCATGGGTTTACAAAAGGATGGACCAAGCGCGAGAGGATGAAGGGTTGTTGGAGAAAGTGATGAAGGGCTTTGTCATATGCTTGGTAGGAGCTCTTCTTTTCCCTTCAATGGAGGATTACATAGAAGAGTGCCACTTGAGTGCAATAGCTAGTATTTGGGAGGGAAAAAGGATTGGGCCGGCGGTACTAGCCAATCTCTACAACGGGCTTACCTTCGCTTCCTTGGGGCGTCCTCTCTACGGGTCAATGCTCCATCTTTCTTGTTAGGTGGGCCTCCATCTAAAATTTGACCCATGCAAAGAAACCCAAACGGCCTCAAAGATTTTCTCTAAGAGCCCCCTCCGGTATATGACGGATTCCTTAGGCTTATGTGAGAGGATGATAAATCGGGTACCAAAGCTAAAGAAGAGGGTTGATTGGAGGAACTACTTCAAGACCATGCCAAAGGACGGTTTCACTTGCACACCGGGGTTCCTCAAGACCCAAGAGCTCCATTCAAGACTCTCCTATGACATAGAGCTACGTCTAATCGGTGGGACCGACTTCATGGTATACAACGCTCACCGGTGCCTCCCACAACTCGGTCTTCCTCTGCATATACTTGAAGCTTCTCACATTCCACCACTCAAGAGGAGATAACTAGGCTCAAGTGGTGATCAAGAAGAAATCAAGACAATCATGGCACAATGGAAGGTTGGGCTATTTCATAGGTCCAAGACACATGTTGAAGAGGAAGAGAAGAAATGCAAGTCATATGTACTAGCTCTTAAGAAATAATGCTTTTCTTACCCATGGTGGCCCATTAGCCATGTAATAATGCTTTTCTTACTGAAATAAAGTATTGTCCTTAATTGAGTCCAAGAGCATTTTATAATGATCAAATCTTCCAAATCAATCAATTTCTGTCTGATTCAACATAGTTTCGGGCTTTCTATTCTGAGCCGCGAGTCTCATAACGGCATCAATTTCTTAAACAGCGCCTTCAAATACGTCGTCAATCTCTATTATTTAATTACCTCAAAAATAAATAAAAACAACAATTGACGCCTTTGCACACCGGCGTTAAATAATCAGCGCCCCAACTTAAGGCATTGATAGCTTTAAAATATTTAAATTCATTTCAAATATTCCCTTCGATTTTTCCTAAATAACGCCTTGATCAGAGTCGTGCCTTAACAAACCGACGCCTCTTACATTATCGTCAATTTTAAATCGTAATCATGACTTCCAATCACGTCAATCAATCTCTCATTAATACCTCTGACGACAGTTACAAGTTCCCATGCAAACTCAAATGATGACTAGGCTTGTGTCGTCAGATCATCGAATAGCGCCTTGATCCAAAGCGTCAATTAAATGTATGACGACAGCCATTCGGGCGTCAATTCGTTTCGAACGTTAAACCCTATTTTCCCTCTTTTATTCTCCTTCCTTTGTTTACTTCCTCTCTTCCCTCTTTTGCTTTCTACTACGAACCCTAACTGCCCCACCTCCATTCCTCTTCCATCTCTCTCACACTCTCATCTCTCTCATCTCTCTGCTCTCTCGAACCCTTGTCAGGCCCTTACAAGTGACAAAGGGTTATGGCCCCCGAGGTGGTGATCCTCGGTGATGATGTACCCGCCGTGGAGGAGGCTCCTCCCGCGACGGCCGAAGGTGCTCCGGCGGCGGCGCACGGCGGAGACGGTGAATCTACTGAAGAAGAAAGAGGAGAAGGAGATGAAGGGGAAGAAAATGGTGGAGATGATGGAGATGAAGACGAAGAAGATGGCGATGAAGAAGAAGATGATGAGGACGAAGACGAGGATGAGGAAGTAGAAGAAGGGGAAGAAGAAAGAGGAGAAGAAGGTGAAGAAGGAGAAGGAGGTCCACCACCGACAGCGGCGGCCCCTCGGCCTCGGCGACCACGTCAACCACGGGAGCCACTCCGTGGAGGGCTCCTCACACCCGAGCGAAGCAAGGTAGGTCCCCCTACCCCAGCCCTTCCATTTTCAATTTATTTTTATTTTTATCAAATTTTCCATAGCCCTCGGTAAAGGGAGAAATTTCGAACCAGTGACACAGTGAAATGACGCCCCCAGTGGTGCCGTCAATTAAAATAACGCCCTATTTCAGGTAGTCAGTTCATCATATTTTTATTTTCCTGAAAATAATTAATTCATGAAACCACGCCCTGCCCCATGTCGTTATTTCAAAATCATCATGTTTATCCATTATGCTGTTATTTTTCATGTTATTTTCTTTTTGTTTTTTTATATATCTTTTTTTTCGCATATTGGTGTTTCAAAAACACTTCAGAAAACAATGCCCCCCACCGGGACGTCAATTCAGAAAACAACGCCCCCCAATGGTGCGTTAATTCATTAAACAATGGCTACAGGGTGGTCGTTAATTAAAAAATGTAAAATTGTTATTATCGGGGCAGAAAATAATCTTCAAAACAACGCCCCCCACAGGGGCGTTAATTCATTAAACAACGGCCACAAGGTGGTCGTCAATTCAAAATTTTCATAATTATTATTATCGGGACAAAAAATAACCTTCAAAACAGCGCCCCCCATAGGGGCGTCACTTCAGCATACAACGACCCAGGGTTGGTCGTTAATTAATTTTTTTAAATGAAAACCAGCAACATTTTCTGAAATCGCGCCCTCCACAGGGGCGTCAATTAAACAAGTAACGACCACAGTCTGGTCGTCAATTCAAACAGTGACAAATTAAACAACAAATGAATCTCAATCCGGTACACATGAAACTTATATCCAAAAGTTGTTTGTTGACAGGGATCGATGAGGACACGGATCTCATGGGTCCAAGTTCAGGCTGCTTACTACGGGCTTCCAGATTTCCAGAGGGATAGGATAGATGCCATGGGGTTTGGTCCCTTCTTTAGTATAGAGCCCGTCCGCCCCGACCTTCCCCTTGTCCAGGTTCTTAGGGATAGGTGGGATAGGACTAGCCGGACATTCCTGATGCCGTGGGATCACATGGTTCCCAGCTTGGAGGATGTTGCTAGGATCACCGGGCTGAGAGTAGATGGGGAGGCAGTGAGCGGGATCACCCTTCCTGACTATAGCGAGCTGGCATAGAGGCTGCTAGGGTTAGAGACGATAGCAGAGACGCCTAGCGAGTGTAGGACCATCTATCGTACCGACCTGACCATAGCTATGGGGTTGGGAGATGCTAGGCAGAGACCGAAGGAGACCGTGGAGCAGTTCTCGCAGAGGTTGATAGGGAGAGCTAGGGCCGTCTACTGCTAGGACCCGGCTCAGAGAGATCGAGTGGACCGAGATTTGAGGAGATTCCTATTCCTGATGCTCGGGAGACTATTGCTCGGCACAAAGGGCGACATCATCAACTGCCGATTCCTGGGGATTCTTGAGGACTTGGAGGGCATCGACAGATACGTGTGGGGAGCCACTCTACTGGCGCACTTGATAGCCGACCTGTCCACAGGGACAGGTCGAGAGACGACTGTCAGTGACTTCTCACCTTTTCATCAGGTATGCATTTTTTCTTTTTCTTCTTTTCTTTTGTATGCGTATGAATGTTTACTATTGCAATTGATGGATGCAGGTGTGGAGTCACTTATACATGCCGATGGGACGTGCCGATACCCGACCCGGCGATGAGGCGGCATTTCGTCTAGCACGGCGGTGGCTGCCTCTCGTGAGCGGAGCGCCTCTCGCTTACGAGTTCTTCGGCGGGAGTTTCGCGACTACCCCACCTCATTGGTACGCATGCAATTTCCTTTAATTCCTGCTTTATGAAATGCATATGAATGATGTATGATGATGTGATGATATGAATGCAGGTGGTGTGGAGACCCTACGAGGGCATGACAGACGAGGGCCAGCCCTGGGTCGTATCGGGCCGACCTCATTTTGGGCATGAGCTTTGGGTTCATTGCCTAAACGAGATCGAGCCGTTACGGCTTAGGCTGGTCATGAGGACCCTCGGCCTGTACCAGGAGTAGGTCGAGGTTGGCAAGCCTCGCGGGATAGGGAAGAAGACTCGCGCTCACATGAAGGCGACCGACTGGAGAGTCCGGTTCCCCGCCTAGTATGCCAACTGGCAGCGCGGCAGGACACGGGTCACCTCGTAGGCGGTAGATAGCTCCGAGTACCTCCGACGTTACTGGGAGGTTTACACCGGCCGACCCCAGATGAGGGTCATAGGGGTATGTATGAATGCACTTTCTTTTAATTCCCATAAATGTTATATGCCTATTATGCGACTAATATGTGTGATGAACGCATGATGCACGGGATATAGCGGCGATGGACATGCAGGTCCACCTCCATAGCTTGGAGGCCCAGCTAGCTGCCACACGGGCAGACCTGGAGACCCTGGTGAGTGTTTACTTGTCTATATGCAAATGATTCCTGAATTATTAATGATTATTCACTGACAATCTGATTGAATGCAGTGTGCCCAGCAGGGAGCGGTGGCAGGAGGCGCAGGAGGGGCTTCCAGCTCGAGGGACCCGAGAATCATGGTGGATTCCTTGGAGGGATTGCTTGCTGGAGCAATGGCACGGGCCGAGGCGGTAGAGCACGACCTTGCCACACGGGTAAGCTCAAAACTCAAACTCATAAATGCATTTGATTATATCATTATGTGCATTCATAAAAATTTGTGTTTCACAGACTGAGGAGCTCCGAGCCTCGCTCACTTGCATCAAGGAAGGACAGCGCGCGATGGCTACATGAGTAAGTTATTAAAAATCTATTTCAGTTGTTTATGAAATTGAATTAAATGTGAAATGGATGATTTATTTGAAATGATGCAGACTACCGAGCTACAGGAGGCGCTCACCCAGGCTGCACTAGCTGGGACTGAGCTCGCCATCCATGAGCAGCGAGTCACGGAGCTCGAGGGAGCACTGAGGCGGCTAGAGGACCTGCCCCAGGACGTGACAGAGCTGAGAGTCCTCCTTGACGTCGAGCGGAGGAGCGGTCCCGGGAGCGGGATCAGCTGACTCGCAAGAGGGACGCGCACGATCGTGAGTTGGCAGACACGCAAGCACAGCTAGCCATTTTACAGGAGCGACTAAGGGTGACAGAGGAGCGCCTGCAGTAAGGCCAGGAGCGAGCACATGGTGCGGGATACTCATTCACCAGCACTACCTACGTGGCGGGTTCCTCTCTCTGGCTGAGGAGTGAGGCAGAGGAGCAGGCTCGAGCTCCAGCTACTTCTCGGGGGTCCATGCCCCCTCCACGGGCACCTCGTCGGGATGACGAGGGTGAGGTAGAGAGTAGGAGAGAGGAGGGTGGAGGCGAGAGCTGAGAGAGAGAGACTTGTACTCCTCCACCTTCACACTTGTACTCAGATATTCATTGATATATATATATATATATGCATGATATTTTTGTTACCTGAGTTTGAGCACTTGTGTACTTGCATTGTCTTTTCTTTTCTTTTTGTTCCTTTTCGTTCTTGCCCTGTACCTGTAATTCACATTTAGACAAACAGATTAATTCATTTGTTCGGCTTGGCCCCTTGCTCAATAAGCATGGGGTTGTCACTACTTTGACCTTGTTGACGGGTCAAGGGGCCAAGCCTTTAACTAATGAAGGCAAATAACAAGATATATAAGGAAATGCAACATGCAAGCAAGCAAACGCAAACTTGAAATAAAAGATGCCCATACAAGAATGCATCAGGCATATGAGAGAGCAGTGGGCTTAAGTCTTGTTTTTCCCTTTTTTTCTATTCTTCTTCTTTTTTTTAAAATGACACCCCTATGCGCGGGCGTTGATTACGAAATTGACGCCCTTGAGTGCGGCGTTTAATTAAAAAATCATGTTTTTGTTTATTTTTATTGAAAATGATGACATTGATAAAGTCGATATTCAAGTGAATGACGCCCCTTTACAAGGGCCTGAATTGAAAAACCATTTTTCTATTTGTAATATTTGAAAATGATGACATTGATATTGACGCTAAGTATTGAAATGACGCTTGCGCATGGAGGTGTTAATTAAATCACAACACTTTTTTTCACTTTTTTTACCCTTTTTTTTAATAAGGCTGAGCATAGTACAAGGGTCTTAAACCTTACACAATCATCATCTTAAATTCATTAATCTTTCTTAAATAGCTTAACAACGGGTCAATGTGCTTAGTGACTCGTGCTTTCACTCATATTCTCTCGCGGCCCATCCTTCTTAGTAGGTCTTTGCCATTCTTTGAGCTTAAAACATACCATAGAGGGAGAAGTGAAGAATAAATTGAGGAAGCTCACGAGAGGTTTCAGTGATTTGGGAAACTTTCTTCCCCTACCCTAATGCTTGTTGGGGTTCGGTCTTCGGCTCAGAGACATTTTGCTGCTCTTTTGCCCTTATTGACGCATGCTTATGACTAGGGTTTTCCCTGCGGGGACTTTGCCCTCTTGACATGCTTTTTTTGTGACTTTCACATTTCCTTTTTTTTCGTTCATTTTTGTTAAAATAAATAAAAATCTAATTGTACTTGGGCTTTATAGCATTTTGTTCCCTTTTTGGGCCCTGACTTCCACTTACTAGGGCGGCAGGTAGGTTTGGTTAGCCTCCCTTGACTCCTACTCCCTCTAGTGAGCCGAAGATAAGAGAATAGGTTAAGATTTTTACACTCTTAGTTTGGTTCTGACTTTTCTCGAATTCTGAGCCGCTCGAGTTTAGGAGTAAAGCATGTAGTGTGTGCAGATATTGACCCCAAGTTAAATCATCAAGACTAAAGAATGAATTAAGGATTTTGATTTTTCGGGTCCCGTGACCTATGCACCATGCCAGCCTGCATTTTCAAATTTTTTCATTTTTTTAACTTAAGGGTAATACTTCTGCAGATATAAACCATTCCAAGGGTGAGCCAGTTCTTCCCCTTCGGCGTTAATCAATTTATAAGCGTTGCCAGGGTAAACATTTTTTATTACGTAAGGCCCTTCCTAGTTAGATTGGAGTTTTGAACGAGGCCCACCCGATTTTATAAAGATTCTTTTAATTACCATTTCACCGACTTTGAATTTTCTCTCGATCACTTTCTTTAGGTAAAAACGTGAAAGCCTATTTTGGTAAACCCGTGCATGCTCAACGGCGGCCAAACGCTTCTCATCCAAGAGTTCCAATTGAGCAAGGAGAGATTCACGACGTTCATTAATAGGGAGCTTCTTGTCCAATTGTACTCTAAGAGAAGGAATAAGAATCTCATAAGGGACTACCGCCTCCATTCCATAAGTAAGGGCGAAAGGGGTTTGCCCAGTGGGAGTACGAATGGATGTTCGGTAGGCCCAAAGAGCTTCAACCAGCTTTTCTCGCCAGTCCACAAATTTATTAGCCTCACACGTTTTCTTGATAATTTTGATTAAAGTTTTATTGGTTGCCTCTCCTTGGCCATTGCCCTGCGGATAATAAGGAGATGAATGATGCAATGTAATGTTATACCTGTTGCAGAGATCCTGAAGCTCTTGAGAGATGAATTGTGGTCCGTTGTCGGTGACGGTGGTACTCGGGATGCCGAACCTTGCGATGATGTTCTTCATTATAAATTTGCAGACGTTTGACGCTCTGATCTCCCCGTATGCTTCCGCTTTCGCCCACTTGGTGAAGTACTCCATGGCCGTGAGTATGAACTATTTTGGTTTTGTGAGGAGGTTTGAATCACCAAGAGGTCCGATAATATCGAAAGTCCACATGGAGAAAGGCCATGGGGATGACATAGGATGAAGTGAAGAAGCAAGAGAATGAATTTTATCGGCGTGTAGTTGGCACTTAATACACCTTCGAACATAGATGGAACAATCCTCTTATAGAGTGGGCCAATAGAAGCCTAATCTAAAGATTTTCTTAGCTAGCATCTGGCTATTGACATGACCACCACACACTCGTGAATGTGCCTCTTCCACGATCTTCCAAGATTCATCATCGTCAAGGCACCTGAGCAAAATTCCAGTGAGACCTCTTTTGTAAAGCACGCCTTCAACCAGGGTATACCTCTGAGCAACTCTTCGAATGGCTTTCTTCTCTTCAGCCGTGGCCTCTTCGGGATAAGATTGACCCTGGCAATACTGAGCAATTTCATAATACCATGGTTTCTCTTCATCGTCCAATTCTTCCTCTAGATCCATTAACATAATCTCTTTATTCTCAATGATTCCACCTTCCATAAACTTCTTGAGCTCCTCCTCCTTAATACTAAGGAATGCTGGATCCTTAACAGCGGGAGTGAGATGCCTGTGAATAATGATTGAGTGGAAATCCTTTTTGGGAAGGAAAACCAAGGAAGAAGCAAGAGAAGCAAGGGCATCAGCCAGAATATTCTGATCACGAGGAACATGGACGAAGATTAATTTGGTGAAAAGCTTGGCATAAGCAGAAGCCAATTTCTGGTAGGGTTTGAGTTTAGGATCGAGTGTGTGACACTTGGTGAGCACTTGACAAAGAATAAGCTGGCTATCACCTACAATCCGCAATTGGGTAACACCGAACTGATGAGCGGCCTGTAGACCGACCAGAAGAGCCTCATACTCAGCTATATTATTTGTAACTGAAAATGCGAGCTGAGAGGCGAGCGGAATAGTGATACCCTCAGGTGATAGGAGAACAATGCCAATTCCCTTCCCTTTTGAATTCAGAGCTTCATGTAACGTCCACATGGAATCGAACTGATTGATGGACATTAGTTCCTCATCTGGAAACTCTGAGCGGACAGGGTCAAATCTAGGGAGAGGGTGATGAGCGAGATGTTCTACTATGGCATAGCCTTTAATCACTTTTTGCTGAATGTAGATGATGTCAAATTGAGAAAGGAAGCTTTGCTATCGTGCTAATCGATTAGTGAGAATAGATTTTTCAAGGAGAAATTTGATGGGATTCATACGAGCAATGAGATGAACCTCGTGAGCAAAGAAATAATGCTTAAGTTTCTGTACTACCCAGACTAAAGCTGCACAAGTCTTCTCCATAGCTGAGTATCTCTGCTCACAGGGGTTGAGAAGCTTGGACAAGTAGTAGGCTGCCCTCTCCTTTCCTTCTTCGTCAACTTACGCCAGGACAGCACCTACAGAGTCATCCAGAACAGAAATGTAAAGAACAAGCGGTTTGTCTGGAATTGGCGGTCTCAGGACAAGAGGATTAGCCAAATAATCCTTTAGTCCGTCAAAGGCTATCTGATACTTGTCATCCCAATTAAATTTCACTCCCGGTTTATTAAGCTTGTAAAATGGCCTACACCTTTGTGAATGCTGGGAGACAAACCGGCGAATAAATTGCAACCTCCTGATCAATCCTCGAACTTCTTTCAAATTCCTGGGAGGAGGCATATCTCTTATTGCCCTTACCTTGTTGGGATCAATCTCAATGCCCCTTTTACTGACGATGAATCCAAGCAATTTCCCCGATGAAACACCAAATACGCACTTCTTGGGGTTCATCTTTAACTGATACTCCCGTGCTCTTTGCAAGACTTTAGCCAGAACCCCGGGATGCTCAATCTTCATTCTTGATTTCACTACCAGGTTGTCAATGTACACCTCTATGAAAATATGGATCATGTCATGAAAAATAGCCATCATGGCCCTTTGGTAGGTGGCTCCGATGTTCTTGAGCCCAAACAGCATGACCACATAACAAAAAGTTCCCCAAGGTGTAGTGAACGAGGTTTTCTCCTGATCTTCCTCAGCCAAGCGAATCTGATCATAACTAGATAAGCCATGCATAAAAGAAAGGGTCTCATAACCTGCCGTATTATCAATCAGCACGTCTATGTGAGGGAGGGGGAAATCATCTTTAGGACACGCACGGTTAAGGTCCCGGAAATCTATGCAAATTCTGACCCTTCCGTCCTTTTTCATAACCGAGACAATGTTAGCGACCCAATTGGGATAGAGGATGACTCTAATGAATCTAGCCTTGTGAAGTTTATCGACCTCTTCTTTCATCTTTAAAGCCATGTGCGGGTGGAAACGTCTTAACTGTTGTTTGACCGGGACGGATCCTGGCTTAAGTGTAAGACGGTGTTCAACAAGCGCAGGGTCCAGACCCGGCATGTCTTCATAGCTCCATGCAAACGCGTCCTTATAATTTTGAAGAACTTGAATAAGTGCCTCTTCTTCGAAAGGCGGCAAGTTTTTGCTGATGAGGACAATCCTAGGATTTTCCTCGGTACCCAGATTAATTTCTTTGGTGGGTTCTTCTACTGAGACTGACGGTTCATCGAATCTTCTCATACCACTGGCAAAAGCATCAGCCTCGTCCTCATATTCTTCATATTCCTCATCCCCCTCTTCAATAGGGTCTTCGTCATTCATAATATCATAGACACCAAACCCTTCATCTAAAGAGCAAAAATCCTCACATTCTATATCTGGCAGAAGTATGGGATCTCCTTGAAACTCGGGAAGAGATAAGCATGCCCGACACCTTCTAGCTAAATCTAGCAAGAACCTACGGGGAATCTGCCTACCCTTGGATTTCTTATGTGAAGCTACCCCAAGACTCTTATGAGAAGAAGAAGGGGAGGAACAAGATGGCAAACTGCATGAACTACCCTGACCTAAAGATGGAGGAGGAGAAGAAGATGAAGATGCAATGGTTATAGGAGGAGATACAGGGGGAGCCTCTTCATTGGAGGAGAAAAGGAGGTCCGCTAATGATCCTTGGAAGAGTGACCCTTGGGTCGGGGCACACTCCGGAGTAAGATAGGAGGTCTCCTCAAAAGAGATGGAAGATTGGAGAGTTGGAAATTTGGCATTTTTTTTTCATTTTCAATAATAAAGCAATGAGAGGAAGGAGTAGGAGGTAGTGCTGAAATTGAAATATTTGAGAAGGATTGGATAAGTGATTACCCACGCGGGGGCGTAATAGAGAGTTGGGAGAATTGCTCGAAGAGCAAGAGAGGGATTGGAGAAGTTTGGAATAAATCGGGAGACAAAGTTATCAAGACCGCAGGCGGTCTAGGGATGTCGGGTGAAAATAGCTTGGAACACTATAAGGTGACAAGTGATGGATGTATGGAATTAAGAGAAAAGAGGCCGGCCCACAGCCTATCCACAGTAAAACCTTCTTCAAATGGCACGTCTGACTCTCCGGTATCTGTGTAGTTGCTTAGGAGTTGCCTCTTGTCAATAATCACCGCTGGCTTTTCAATCAATTCATGAATAAGTGGCGGCCACTCTGGGTCAGTCGGCATGAACAGACGGCTTAGAGCAATTATTATATCATTCATGTCAAACCATCTGTACTAGTCACATTCCGGATCATCCATTTTTCTCTTTTTATCTGGGCTTAAGGGCTCCAGGGCTTTATGTGTAGCCAGTGGGGCTATATGACGAGCAAACTACCGTGCATGTACATCTTGACAGTCTAGCATGGAAGTAACCATGGTGGTCTGCCCATCATGTTAAGTACCCCCTTTTACAAAATGTGTATGCTAGGTCCATGTAAGAGGCTACCGATCTGTTTTGAGAGTGGAAGTCATGATGGCCCATGGCCCTTATTCATCTTTGTTCGGCCCTTTGTACCCTAGGCGACCTCGGGGAATCAGCTTCTGGTGACCGACGGGTTTAACTCGGCCTTGGAGGTTAACGCCTAGGCCTTTGCCAGTTTTGTACCCCATCTTCATTAAGATGCTCCAGCCTGGGGTATTCATCATATTCTTCTTTTTCTTCCCCTGAGGAGGTAGGGATGTCATTATAACTGATGTCGGCTTAGTAACTGAAGGCCTTAACAAATCCTGGCGCGGGTCGGCATCATCTAACACTGAGAGCAAAGGCCTATTGGAAGGCCATATGGAAGGCACTGATGTTGCAGAGTGTATATCCTCTGTCGGCAAAATGGGCATGCTTGTGACTTTGACGATGCGCCCTTTGTGTGGAAACTTTATGCATTGATGATTAGTTAAGGGCACAACGTCGAGCTCTTGGATATACGGGCCACCCAAAATACCGTTAAAAGTTGGATCCATGTCCAAAATATGGAAATCTGTTGTGATTGAGATCGGACCCAAACTAACTTTCAGAGTAATCATCCCCAGCGGAGACTTCTTAGTGTTATCACAAGCTGTAACAGTAATGGTGGACGGCCGGATTTGACTGTCGGGAATGCCACACATCTTCAAAGTACTAGGAGGCAACACATTAATTGACGCTCCCGTATCTACCAAGCATTGTTTGACTGGCACCTTGTTGATATCAACTGTGATGCATAAGGCATATTTTATCACCGGTTTTGGAGCTAATTCATGTTCATGGAAAGTAATAGCTGGCTGATCACATGCCGGAGTTAAAACTGTTGTAATCTGTTCAGCTGGGATATCCTCGTTAACCATCACCTTTTGCAGATATTCTTTCAGAACTTGCTGGTGAACCGTGGATCTCTTTATCAGTTCTAGAATGGAAATCCTTGCCGGGGTCTTGTCTAAGTGCTTTAGCAAATCATAATGTGTGCCCGGTATGGATTCTTGTTCCAGCTCTTGCTCCTCTTGCCCCTGCGTGGGCTCTAGCTCTCTTTGAGGGAATACGCGATGGAACATCCGTCCACTGCGGAGCACTGTGACTCGTGATGATCGCGCCCCTGTTGGGTTCTAGGTAAGTGGAGGGTTAGTGGAAGAAGATGGGATATTCAGGTTGGTGGATGTCGGAGGAGCGACCAAAGGAGGAACTCTTATGAGGGGTCTCGTTGGTTGAGAGATGGAGGTGACTTGCGAAGGAGGGGTAGGAGGCGCCTGAATGGCTGGAGGAGGTGTAGACCGAATAAGAAGAGGCCTAGGCGAAAATGAAGGATTTGTGGGAGGCGGAGGGGTAGTAATAGTAGTGGGGGAGTTAGGTGTCGGCGAGGGGCGAATAAGAAGTGGCCTGGATGGTAACGGGTTTGTGGGGGGAAGAAGTTGTTGTGGTGCGGAAGGTGGCGGTGGTCGGATGAGGAGCGGCCTAGTTGGCGAGGGGTAAGTAGTGGTGGTAGCGGAGGGTATTTGACTGGTGGGGCGTAGGAGGGGACGAGATGGTTGGAGGGAAGATATTGAAGGAGGCGTCCTTAACAGACGCGGTGGTTAAATTGGTTGTTGGTTTAGGGCCCCGATAGAGGCGTTCTCATGGTGCCACCCTTGTCCCCTCTCCACTTTATAGAAGGAGGTGACAGGGCTTACCTGTTGGTTTGGTGGATGCTCCGGCAGTGGGTTATGGACAATCCCCATGTCCGGTTGTGGCGCGGGAGCTTGCTACTGTTGAGGAGGAGGTACTGCTTGTTGCTGAGCAGACTGTTGAGCTTGTTGCTTCCGAGGAGGCCTTCGTGCCTTCAGAGTGGCGATGTATCTCCTCATTTCGTCCCAGTCAATACCACCTTGATCATTCATATCATATATGTAATCCTTGAAGTGAAAACAATGATCAATGTTGTGCCCCGGCTGCCGATGAAAGATGCAGTATAGAGAAGTGTCTACATTAGCAGGCCACACCATTCTTTCTTTAGGCAGAGTGAGCGCATTGGAGGCCATGAGGGCATTGAAGATATCGGGTAGACTTTCGGGCAATGGGCGGTATTGGGCCCTTTTGGGACCTAGTGGTCTTCTTTGCTGTTGCGACTGTTGTTATGCATAATTGGTTGGTGGGGGCACTTGGTGGTATTGTGGGGGTTGATTTTGTGGCGTGAGATGAGGTTGTTGTTGTTGTTGAGGTATAAGAGGCTGGAATGTCTGGGGAGGATTATTAATTGGTTGGTGGGCTTGATTTTGGAAGGCGGGTTGTTGTGGTGGCGGCCTTTGGTTTGGAGGATGGCGAAAGGGTGTAGAATTGCCAAACGCGCTCACCTACTCGTTTGTAACTGTGCCTTTGGTGGTTCCACCAGTATTACCAACATTAACATTCTTCCTCATTACTTTCGGCCTTGGCTCAAACATGCACATGATGGGTGAATCTTTCATTTGTGTCTGTATATACCTTGCTCTCTCATAGAGCTCTTCCATTGTGCTTAACTTGTTCATGGCTAAGATGTGACGGAACTGCAGAGTGGAGTTTGATATGATCATCTTTACCTGCTCCGGCTCTGACAGTGTGTCCTTCAATCTCTCGGCCATGGCCCTCCATCTAAATACTTGTCACAAGTAGGTAGGAGATGTCTCATTAATTCTGTTCTACAATCTATTCCTTTATACACAGCCAGTGCCTCTTGCTTGCCTTCTACCCTCATTAACATTATAAACAAAATGTGTACTAACTTCTTTTGGAGTCATAAGGATGGTAGCAGGCGACAATGGGTTTCTTGGTCTAAAATCACAAAACCAGTTGAGGAAGGAGGACTTGGAATTAGAAGCCTACATCATATTCAGATTGCTATGGTGGCTAAACAGATATGGGGAATCATTCATGGCTCTTCATTATGGTCCAAATTTGCTACTTCCAAATATATTAAGGGACATCTCAGCACCATAGTCAAGCCATTCCCTGGTGGTGTCTGAAGGGATATTTTCTATAAAGCAAGGCAGTTAGTTCTAGATAATACTCAATGGATTCCCATGGACGGGAAGTCAATTGATATTCTGAATGACAACTGGTGTGGAACTATGTTGGACAATCAAGGAAATAATCCAAAGGTCACTTTATGGGAAGTCATACAAAACCCAAGTAATGTTGTGTGGTCTTATATTCCGGAGCACATATATGAGATTATCACTACAATCCAACTCAAACAGAGGCAGGACCGGTGTGTATGGGCAGCAACTATTGATGGGAATTTTTCATGTAAGTCAGCATACAATTCTGTTCGCCCTCATGGGAACCAAAGGCTTTCACTTAAGAAAATTTGGGGTACAAACATCTCACCGCGGGCCTCCCTGTTTTGCTGGCGTCTCCTACACTTGGCAGTTCCTGTGGACAACTTAATAAGAGACTGTGGTATAAGTCTCTTGTCCAAATGTGTTTGTTGCAGAGAAAATAATCAAGAAGAAAGTTTAAATCATCTGTTCATGGATAGCCAGCTTGCAAAACCTTTATGGATGAACTTCAGAATTCTATTTGATTCTCGGTGCAGGGGTTCCAATTCTATTACTGTTAAATGCTGGGATATCATTCAATCAGCAGATATTGCTAACCCATACAGCTATGCAGCAATATTATCTATGTTACATATTGTATGGGAAATATGGAAGACTCGATGTAAATCCAAATATGAAGAGAAAGGTTTTTCTATTAGAACTCTGCAGCAACAAATTAGAGAGCAGGTGGCATATTCAATGCAGCAGAAAAAATTCCTCAAGGCTCCTTCAATAGATGAAAAATCTGCATTGGACCAGTATGATTTCTCTTACAACATCACTGCAAAGCTTCCAAAAATAGTCAAGTGGAATTGCCTGGTTAATGGAAAGGTAATCCGGGAACCTCTGGAGGAGGTGGCTACATTAGGGGATGCCGAGGAGAGTTCATTTACGGGTTTTCATATTATTATGGTGTGGGGACGAACCTTATGGCTGAGGCCAGAGCTTTATTAGATGGGCTGAGAATGGTGGTTAAGAGCCGGCTCCCAATTGCTGTTATGTATATAGATTCTAAGACCCTGACTACCATGATACAATCTAGTGAAACTCCTCCATGGAGAATCAGTAAATGGTGGGATGAAATCAAAGAAACTCTTTTTCGGAACAAGTGGAATTTGTAGCATATTTACAGGGAGGGGAATTCTGTTGCGGATGCACTTGCATCCTTTGCATGCCACACCCGGTCTAACAAAGATTTCAATAGCTGTAATAGTCTTCCAAGCCGGGCTCGTGGATGTGCAACCATGGATACTGCTGGTCTTCCAAGCTGGAGGAATTGAATTGTTGCTCATTGATTTGCTTTGTTAAAAAAAAATGGCCCTCCATCTATCAGCAAATGAAATGATGTCCTCCTCGGGCTTCATCTTCTCAGCAACTAAGTCTGTAACTAACAAAGATGGACACACACGGTCCTTGTATTTCTGCAAAAACTTTCGCTGAACAACATCAAAATCATCGGCGTCAGCCGGCTCAATGGAATAGAACCACTCCAGTGCCGGACCATCTAAAGACCGCCTAAAAAGATAGGCTAATGAAGTATTGTTATCCTGCCAGAACGACGCCTCATACATAAAGTCTTTTAAATGGATGAATGGATTGCCCGTTCCATTATACCACCAAAAGTTGGGCATCTCCGATGGAAGTAAGTGAAAAATTGGCAAGGTAGGGAGAGTAACCTATGGAGTGATCTTTGGTGCAGTGACCTTTTTCAACTGCTCCTCCATGCTAGCAATTTTCTGGAGGAGTAAGGTGTTGGTATCGGCTCGGCTGGGGCCGGATTAGAAGAATAAGGATTTGGCATAGGCCTCCTCAAGAACTATGGAATTGGGGGTTATTGAGGCCTAGCGACAGAGTGACTTGTCGGTTGAGCCGGCGTAGCCATAACGGGAGTGGGTGGGCACGAAAGCACCCTTTGTGTGACCGCCTGGTCATTGGGAGTGTTAAAAGAAGGGCCACCCGCGGCCTGGGGAGGATTGTAAGATGATGGAACTGACTTCTCTTTTAGGGCGGCTTGGACCGCCTGACGTTGGGAGTCATCTAACTGAGTCAAAGCTTTCAGAAAATCATTGAAGTTGAAGGAAGGGGAGACATCCCCGGAAGTATTTTGGGTGGTAGGTTGAGCTTGGGAAGAAGGCTCAACCTCCTGAGAAGTAGTGTCAACCATATGAACCTGGGGATAATGAGTGGGAGAGGGGCATAGTTTCCCTCATAGTAAATGGGATCCTGAGGTGGAACCTCATAAGATGGGTCAAACTGACCCTCCTCATAACCATCATAGGTGTACCCGTAGTTGGCCATATTGATGATTTTACCTGAACGGAGTTTCATGTTTTAAGGAGAGGCAAATATTTCCAATAAACAAGTATAATCAAGAGATATCACTCAATCAAACAAGTTGTACACTCAAGTTGTAATGAACCCAAGATTTTAAGGTTTTCTTTGGAGATTAAGGTGAGTTTTTAAAGTATAATGAATTCTCTCCTTTGAATGTGGGTCCTAGTTGGGAATTTGGGTGTAATCTCAGAGTTAACTAGGTTATTTCTCTCTCTTCACCAACGTATGGGTCAACTATACTCCGGGTACTTCAAATGGTACAACCTGCCCGGCGTCCGTGAGGGAATCCACGGGTGCGGGGACTTACGGAGGTTTGGTTTAGGAATTTTCGGTCCAATGAGATGGAATGCTCAATGGAGGGTCCTTCCTTCACCAAGAGGGGGGTGTGGGATCCTAGGAGTGTAGAGAGAGGAGGTCTCTCAACCAAATGCCCTAGAATGTGCACTAATGCAGGTAAAATCAATCAGGTAATAATCAAATAAGCAATGAGAGCAATCAACAGACAAAGCCACAGTAGTAAGCAAGGTTCTGTGGGCACAGAACAAAATGACGACCTCTCAGAGGTCGCGGTATCAACAAGCAGCGACTGAGTCTCAGTTGCTAATCACTGTGAACAGTGGAAGCAGAGAGCAATCAAAATGAAATAGCACCTTGGAATGAGGCGCTGTATGTGAAAATGGCACCTCTTTACAGTGGCGTCAGATACTAGTGAACAATGCTTGATGTACGAATAAAAGCAATGATAATTAAAATGACGCATTGGAGTTAGGCGCTAAACCAGTGATAAAAGCCTCTGTGAAGGGGCGTAAGATGGCAATCAACAGTGCTCAAACTGTGAATAAAAAGAAATATAATTAAAATGACGCCTTGGAGTTAGGCGTTGAATGCAGAAATGACGCCTCTGTGAGGGGCGTTGATTATAAAAATGCTAAAAAATACAAAAAATTAAATGGAAACAGCGTCTCGGTGAATAGTCGTTGTATGAAGAAATGACGGCAGCAAGGGTGGCGCTAATCAGTTCAGAGAACCGAGAGCATGGATAAACTGACAGAAATCATATTTGTTTTTCTTAAAAATGGTATGGATACTTCAAAAATTGGCTAATCCAGTGGGGAGGGTGCACGTGGTGCACGAGGGGAGTGTGCTACATGGAGCACGAAGGAGGGGCACACGTGGGTGCCAAAGGAGGGGCACGCGAGGGTGCCAAAGGGAGGGGCACGCGAGGGTGCCAATGGATGGGTAATCAAAATAAAAACGAAAAGGGTCCCACCGTGATCGCCAATTTATGAATGTGTCACATAGACACTTTAAAGAAGAAGAAAAAGATTTCAAATAAAATGCATGGATAAAGGTGCTAAAATATGTGGGATATAAAGAAAAAGGAGGAGGTGAGCATGAGATGCTCTAAGGAGGGTGATCGCGAGAGGGGTTACCTCAAAATATAAAAGATGATCGCATGTACCTTGTATGAAGCGGGGAAATTGGAAGCTCTTCCTTCCTCCTTCTACCGACCGGCTGATGAAGGGGGTTTCTACTTTGATTACTGTAGGCGCTCGGAGACGGCGGCGGGGGTGATTGATGTTGGAGTGGAATGTGTGTGTGAAGATGAGTCTCCGTGCGAGGGTACCTATAGAGGAACAAAAGGGATTAGAACGTGATCGCCAGAGGTCGTTTTACCTGAACCTCGCAGGATGCTGATCACGGGGGAGATGTTCAAGATGGAGGGAAGTGGATCTCCTCTTCCTCGTCCTCGGCCGGCCAAGGGCAAGGAGCCCTGCTCGTCCTCTGTGCTGAAGTCCTGCAACGTGGCTCAAGAAAACATAAAAAGGAAAACCATTAGTGAACTTGCAGTGTAATATATGATCTAACTAATGGAATCAAACGCAAGAAAATGGTGGCTAAGTACCTGGGGGGTGGGAAGGAAGGATGGCCGAGGCTTTCGACCATCCACTTGCCCTTTGTTTTTTTAGAAAACCTCTTACGATTGGAGGCTAGGTGGATGCTACATGCGATGTTGTACTTACCTGGAAGTCGAGATACACATAGGAAGCAGAGAATCAGGAGTCAAGAAGTTCAAACCAAGTTGAAGGAAGAAGAAGAAGCCTCCGGGACAAAGCTTTGTCAACTCCCGTGTCAACTCTGAACTTTTCTCCCAACTCTCTCCCCTAACTCCCCAAAAAAATTCCTCCGCTCTCTTTCCACCACACCCCCCCCCAAAAAAAAACTCCCTCCTCCTTCTTGGAAGTGGTAGTCTTTTGGTTCCGTATGCTGGGAGTTACAAATCCTGGGTGGAGATCATGCGGAACGAGGGAGAAGACGTGGCCACGAGCTGTGCCACGTTCTCTGACCAAGTAAACAGGGGGAAGGCGGCCAAACCATTGGCCACCTTGGAGACGAGGGCAGCCAGCACTCTGGCCACCTTCCTGGGGAGGGCGGCCATCGCCCTGGTCACCCAGGACTGGGGGTGGCCAGGACCTTGGCTGCCCAGACCCATGGAGTTGGGCCCCTAATGGACGAGGCCCAATAGCCAAGGGGCTATGGGCTGGGCTTAAAACTCAAACATCGGTAAAAATGAGTGCAACAATCAAGCGTCATTCACACGAGGGCCCATTGGGGATCCGCGGGATGTCCGAAATTAGGCGTCTACAATTACCCTTGCAATACACACACAAAACAACAAAGATATGGATTAGCCAAAGGATGTGTAGTATCAATGATCTAATGATATGAAATTAAGCAAATTGGGCATGAACACACCTTGTGTGTTTTGGTTTTAAAACCCCTATGAGGAGTAGCAAGGTATGGAATATGATATGCAAAGTAAGATATGCAAAGCAAATAAGTGATGCAAAGCCAGATATATGATGTGCTGATAGTTTCTTCTAGCAAAGACGGCTAGAAGAAAGGGGTACGTATGATGCCAAATAATAATAAAATGCTAAAGAAGAGGAAGCCTTCTGTTGTGTGTGCAGCAGTAAAGGGAGGGCAACAGCAGCTGCAGGATGAAGAAACGTGGATGAAGAGACGCTGCCGCGGGAGGAATAACACCGGTGGAGGAAAAGTCACCGCCGTTGGAGAATCATCCGTGGACGAATCACCTATAAAAGAAAAGACTCTCTTCTCTCTGTAAAAGAATTCTCACAGGGCTCTTCTTAGCTCTCCCGTTAACTCTCTTGTTAGCTCTCCTCGTTGTTGGCCTCTGTTAGCTCACGCGCGTGAGGAACCATGGGTATTTATAGGCCCAAAACTCCTTGCTTCAATAGCATTCAAACAAGGACATCGATCCTCCAGCAAAGATCCCCCTTCCCAATCGAACACAAGGTGCAAAATGGAGAAAGGATCACTACTGGAAGGCAGTAGATGAAACGGAGATGGAATTTGGAAATGACGACATTAATAGGGGCGTTAATTAAAAGGACGATAGCCCTGCTGTCGTTAATTCCTTGATTTACTTATAGAAATAATTGACTTTCCTTATTTAAAAATGAGAAATGACGCCTTCAGAAATGTCGTTAAATAATCAACGCCCTTGAGCTTGATGTTAATTCTTGAGTTTTATTTTGATTAGGATTTGTAAAATCCAGGAAACAACGCCTTTATGAACAGTCGTTTATTTATGAAACCACGACCCCTATCAAGACGCCAATTAAACGACGCCTCTCCTACAGGCGTTAATTACAATTATTATGGGAAAAGAATCAAATAAATTAAAAAAACTTCATATTAAGCCAATATTGAAGTCCACTTTGGGGCGTCACAAGGTGACATGATATTTACTCATCATAGCGTTGATTTTGGCGTGTCTACAATGTCACCCCACCTATATCACATGAAATTAATGGAGCACCAGGGTCCTTCAACTTCTTTGGTAAAGAATTCATTAAAACAGCACTAACATCTTCAGAGAGGCAGATCTTTTGTGCTACCGCCTTTGGCTCCCTTCTTGGTGTACAAAGCTCTTTCAAAAACTTGGCATCCGCCGGCACATGTTTAATAGCATCCAAGAGTGGAATATTAATATTGACTTGTTTAAACAATTCCATCAACGCTTCTTGTTGGATCAGCTTTTTTTGAGCTTTTGGCTTTAATGCATCCGGAAATGGGACCTTAGGAACATATCCTTGAAAACCTTCATCAACCTTAACCTTTCCTTTGTCCAATTTCTTCTCTCCCCCTTCCAGCTTCTCTTGAACAATTATCGGTTCTTCTTCCTCATTATCACTCTCCTCTTGGACACCTTGGCCCTTACTACCACCCACATCCTTAGCCTGATATGGATCATTGAGAATTTTTCTTCTCCTAAGGGTAGAGATAGCTTTGGCATTCTCAAATTGAGGAACGATAAGAGGGGGTGGCTGAGGTTTATTGGGCTAATTTGGAGGTGGAAGAATAGGTGCTTTTTGCTGGAAACCCGGAGGTTGTTGATTGCGGGGATTAGCTATGGGTTGACTAGGTAATTGCCCGACATCTCTCCTCATATTACTAGCAGCCAATTGACCTATTTTACCCTCTAACTTAGCAATTGATTGTTGCTGGAAAAGAATACGTTGCTGAAGTTGGTCAAATTTATCTTCAAAATTAGGCTGGTGAGGTTTAGGAGGCGGTTGATAAGGAGCTTGAAACGGGGCTTGAGGTTGATAACGATGTGATGAAAATTGATTATATTGGCCCTGAAATGATGGAGCTTGTTGATATCGGGCCTGAGCATGATGGAATGATGATTGTTGAAATGGAAGTTGATGTTGTTGATTATGTTGAAAAGGAGACAAAAAAATTTGGTGAGATTGGTTCGGAACTGGAAAAGATTGTTTAGGAATTGACAGATTGACTTGAGTAGATGAACTTGCTTAAGATTTCCAAGAAACATTTTGGTGATTTCTCCAGCCTGGGTTGTAAGTATTAGAATATAGGTCATAATTAGGCTTGGAGACTCCCTGAGCAGCAAAGACTTGTTCTTGAATGAACGGGAGAAGTTGGGCCGCTGTAGGCAATCAATGACAGCATGATTTGGGCTTGAGCATAAAGTGCAAAGTTCTTGAATATTAGAATCAGAGAAAGGCTGAGTAGGAGGAAGAGAGGACTCCTGTCTATTCATGGCCAAAAGTTGATCTAACTTTTGAGCCACTAAATCAACCTTCTCCATCCTTTGCGCCAATAAATCCACTTTATTCAACTTTTGCGCAAGTGCATTAATATCCAACCTATTCTCAAAATCACATTATGCCTTTACTTCATAAAGCCTGCCCTTCTTAGACGGTCCAATCATGCTTTCATACGAAGAGAGCGAAGCATGACTAATTGATTTTTCACTAAGCATCTCAAACGATTCATAAGCTTCATCTTCACTTTTACTCATAAAAGCTCCCTCACATGAGGCATCAACCATCTATCTATAGTTTTCCGTTAAACCCTCATAAAATGTTTGAACAATTTGCCATCTAGATAGGCCATGATGGGGACATTTTCTCAATAAATCTTTCAACCTGTCCCAAGCCTCATGAATTTGTTCCCCAGTGTTTTGTTTAAATCCAGTAATGGCCCTTCTCATAGTATTAGTCCTACCAATGGGGTGGAATTTCTTCAAAAACTCTTTCTGTATTTCTCCCCATGTATCAATCATTCTACCCAAGGCTCCCAACTAATATTTTTCTTTGTCTTTAAGGGAGAATGGGAAGAGAGTAAGCTTAAGGGCATCATCTGAGAAGTTTTACATTTTGACAGTTGAATATATCTGGAGGAACTCATCTAAATACTTATAAGGATCTTCATTAGGATTACCATAAAATGATGGCAACATCTGGATGGTGCTAGATTTGATCTCATATTGAACCGCCTAGTTCTAAGGTGCTTGCACATAGAAGATGACTGATATTGATTAGGCATAAAATAATCCTTCATTTGCTTAGGAGCTTGTTGTGGATTTTGATTCTTCATGAGGTTAGGTTGGGGTTGGGATCTAGAATGCACTAACCTTTCAATTTCACTAATGGGCCCTATTAATTGTGGGTGAAGGGATCTCCTACCTTGCATACAATGCAAAGGGCCTAAAGAAGAGTGATGATTATTTTTTTTTTGAGTGAATGCCTATATGAATGGGTTATGAATGAAATGAGTAACGCAATGGGTTAACTAAAGTATGCAAATGCAAGGATTAAATATATGAATGCAAGAATGATGTTATTTTTTTTCTTTCTTTTTTTATGGAAAACCTTCTAAGGATAATCTACCTTCAAGGTGTTTTTTGGTACAACCGGCCAGGCGTCCGTGAGGGAATCCACGGGTGCGGGGACTTATTGAGGTCTTGGAGATGAAATTTTAAGTCTAAAGAGACTGAATGCTCAATGTAGTGTCCTTCCAAATCCAAGAAGGGTGTAAAGATCCTAATGCCCTTATGAAGGGGAAATAGATGAGAAGAGAAATTTTTTTTTCAAGAGATTGATATGAATGCAAGTAAAAATGAGAGATAAGTGATATGAATGCAAGATAATTAATCAACTAGATGCACAAGACATGAGAATAAATGCAACTATGATAAAGATATGCTATCATGATGAGATATTTTTTCTATTTTTCTACTTTCTAATTTTTTAGAATTTTTTTCAGAATTTCTTTTTTTTAATTTTTTTTTAAAAAAGAGATATGAAGAAAAGATAACGATCAACTAGAAATAGCAAACAATATGAACACACTACTAAAAATGAAGTCTAAAATATGTTTTTGGAGTTTTCTGGATTTCTGATTTTGTTAGAATTTATCAGAATTTTTCAGAATTTTTTTAGAATTTCTTAGAATTTCAAAAAAAGGACCTTTTCCTACGTGTACTAACCTTTAGTGACTCTTGAATTTCCTGGAATTTTTAAATTTCTACTTTCTGCGATAGGTTATTTCCTGGAAATTTCATGTCCAAATTTCTGTGATTTTTTGATTTTTTGATTTTTTTCTGTAAAATAAAAATAAAAAAATAAGTAAAACTATATACAAATCAAACATATGGAATTTCATAACATAAAAATTAATTTCCTCCCGACAACGGTGCCAAAAATTGATGCGCACCGACTAGTGTCGTTAAAAAAGCCGTGTCACAATTTCAAATATATTCGCACTCACTTACTTTTAAAGATAGGAAAATCAAATATATAGTGCTAAGTGGAGTCGATCCCGCGAGGAGGAAAAATCTTTATTTTAACAAGTTGAAAAAATCCCTTATGCTTTGAAAACTAAATTTTGAGTGAGATTAAAACTAAGGAAAATAAAGTGTAAGAAAACTAATTAAACAAGATGAGAGCGTTTAAGAAGAGAAATTGGAGGAGATAGAAATATGAAAGACCACAATTTGTAAAGATGACTTTTATTATTATGAAAGTGGAAGGTACAACTTATATAGAAAAATGAAAATTACAACTTGCATAAATAAAGAGAAAAGGGGAGAAAATTGTAGCCAAGATATGAAGAACAACGTCGCCTCTTTGCCAAGCCTTGGTTGAAGATCGCCCCGCCTTAGATACCGACGTCGTGAGAGGATCGATTGGAAGAACATCCGTCAAAGGGATATGAGAGGAAAATAGGATAGAAGGAGAGAAGAAGAAATTACTGTGCAAAAATGTGCGAATATGCATTTGAAAAGAGAAGAAGAAAGATAGAAGAAAGGGATCGGTGATGAAAACTCGGTGAAAATAAAAAGAAGAAAACAGAGATAGATTGAGAAGGAGATAGCTTAAAATCTAGAGGGAATTAGGAAAAGTAGAAAACCACAAAATTATAGAGGAAGAAGAGACAAAGAATATTGATGAAGAACTCAGAGTTCAAAGACGCAGATGAATAGAGATAGGTCGTGGATGAACAGTGCATAAAAACCAAGGATAGAACATTAGAAAATTGAAAATATCCTTAAAATCAGGAAGAATTAGAAGAATGTGAAGAAAGCAAAGTTGTATACCATGAAGAGACGTAGAACTTTTGTGAAGAACACAGATTAAAAAGAGGATTAGAAGAAGGTGAAAAATCGAGAAAACTAGAGTTTTGTAAAACAGATGAACAGTAGAAAATGAAAAATAGAGCTTTGAAAATTAGGAAATAACTCTGATAAGAGGAAGAATTAGAGAAAGGGGAAGAAAAAGAAGATGTATATCTTTAAAAATCGAAGAACTTTTATGAAGACAACAACTTGAAAAGAGGAGAGGAAGATGGAGAAAGTTGAAGAAAACTAGAAGGTAGAGAAAGCAGATGAACGGTAAAAATGGGAGATAGAGTTTTGAAAAACTTAAAATAACTTTGAAAAGGAGAAGAATTAGAGGGAGATGAAGAAGACAAAGTTGCAGAATTTTGAAAATCGAAGAACTTTACAGAAGAACTTAACTTTAAAATATGAAAGGAAAAGCTTCAAAAGAAATCCCATGGCAGACCTTCCTCTATCTATCTAACCTCTCTGCACCATCGGCCAAGGCATCCTTTTTATAATGAACATCAGTGCTTTACACGATCGTGAGTCTCCAGATCCAATCAAAAGCAAGTTTCCAGCAATGCAACTTGACCTAATTAGACTCTTTTCCAATATTAGAGTCCTCCTTTCATTAAAATATAGCTTGGATAAGCTCAAACATGGAAGAACACTTCAATCGGGAGACTCACTGTAGTTTATGGGTCTCTTCTGAAATAACGTCTTCATCTAGGGCATAATATCTTGAATAGCGACTTGAACAAGGTCGCTTAATCATTATTTCCTCTTTCTGATGATTTTCCTTTTCCATTAAGGAAATAGCGACTTCATGAACGGGCGCAGTTTCAATTTTTCTATTTTCCTTAATTTTCTGCATAATTGAATGAGCGCCCTCTTGCGCTGTAATGTCCCAGGTTTTTTTCCAGATCTTTTAGTGGGTCTCGGAGTGTATTTTGTGCTTTACACGTATTTTCCCAGATGTGCCTTCGGAACTCTGTGCAGGGTGAAACGTGGCGTTCTTCGACTCCGGGACAGTACCACTACGTTGTGTTCATTCCGAGGATCGCGGAGGTAATTTTTCAAAATTTTCTGAATTTCTATAATTTTCAGGTTTTTCTATATATATTAACCCTTTTCTCTCTCCCACTCTCATTCTCTCTTTCTCACTCTCTCTCATCTCTTTCTCTCCCCCGCTCCCCGGGCGGCCGACGGTGGTGGATAAGGACGAGGCGGCGATGGCGGGAGGCGAGGAACGGGGAACGGGTCGAGGATCGAGGGCCGGTGGCGCGTGGAAGCTCGGCCGCGGGTTCGTGGAGCGGCGAGGGTTTCACGGCGTTTTCTTCGTGGATCGGCGAGCTCGGGGCTCAAAATCTTCGGTGGAGGTAGGGAGATGGACCCCCAGCTCGTGCTCTTTCTTTTCCGCTAGTTTCGTAGGCAGTGGTGAGCCGAGTGGGCTAATCGGGGCGATTTGGGGAAAAAGCCATGTTTTAGGGCTTGTGGGACGATCTCCCGTTTCGTTGCATTTTTGGCCTATCCGAGGCCTTAGATGCATGCTAGGGACTATTTGGGGGCTTCCCACTTGTTTTCCCCCTCTCCCGCGGAGGTGTGGGGGCATGGGACATTTTTCGGGTCGTTTCCCACCGTTTCGCTCTCGGACGGGTGTGACGGTCCTTCCAGTGACCGTCACAGCCTGTGACGCCCCAGGGTGGGTGCGTCACAGGGCCCGTTTAGCCTTTGGGTGGTCTATGTGTGTGACGGTCCCATGATAGACCGCCATGGCGCTGTGACGTGCCTAGGTTGGACCGTCAGGGACGATCTGACCGTTGGCTTTCGGTCGTTGGTTTTGACCATTCGGGGTCAAGGCTTGTGACGCACCAAGGCTGGCGTGTCACAGCCTTGTAACGCCCCTGTGTGGGTGCATCAGAGCAGACGCATTCCCACCTCGTAACGCACCAAAGTTGGTCCGTTACAGCCTGTGACGCACCGAGCGGGATGCGTCACAGTTGGTTCCATCTTGTCTTGTGACGCATCAGGGCTGGCGCGTCACAGACCGTGACGCACCAGGGTAGGCGCGTCACACCCAACTTTTCACCGAGCGTCTGACGGCCCTTAGTTTGTGCGTCAGAATGGTTGTAACGGTCGAGGCTTGGACCGTTACAGACTGTGACGGCCCAAGGTTAGACCGTCAGGCTCTATGTGGTGCCGAGATGAGTTTTCGTGTTCTCCGCGATCGTTTCACGTCGTGTCGGTCCCTAGTCGACCCGGTCGTGACACAGTGGTCGACTTGCGGTCTTGTGAGTGCCCCAGACACCCGTGGGATTCTGTGTCCGTGTTTTGAGGGTGTCGAGAGGACCGTGCTACCTCGTTTAGCATGCCCGTGGGTTTGAGAGTCCGGGTGACTTCTCGCATGTTGGGATTTCGTGTTACGCTAGACCGAGTCACCGTGTGTCAGTGGGTGTGCGGTGGGGTCTCCCCCGCATGCCGTAAGTTTTCCTGGAAGATGATTCCCGAGTGGGCCATGCGTTTGGCCTTGGACTGTGAGTCCAGTTATCGGCGTGGCAGCTTGTGCGTTGCCCTGGGAATCATGCTTCGGTGCTTTCCGCGTAGGCCACGAGTATGGCCTTGGACTGCGAGTCCAGTTATGGCCTTGGACTGCGAGTCCAGTTGCCAGCCTGGGGCTGGAAGGTTCCCGCCTTTCCCTGAGAGTGGGTTTGTGTTTGGCGGCCTGTGATCTACTTTGGGAACCATGTTTCTGCGTTTCTACATGGCCGGGTGTGTGGCCCATGGACCGTGAGTCCCGTTTCTTCTCCGACTGTGGTCACCGTGCGACGGTGCTGGTACGTGGGATGGTCCCCGTACGTCGTCGGGTTCGGACGTTGTTTTCCGTTGACTTGAGACTCTACTCCATAGTGACCCTCCACTAGTCGTAGCCTGCTTACACGCGTGTGGTCCCACCAAGGAGTGGTGGAGAGGGTACCCTTAGAGACGGTTTGTGGACCGGTTTCCGTCAGGCCCCGCGTCTAGCAGCCAGAGTCCGGCTGAGGGGAAAATCGGTCAGAGGGCCAGACCAGGGACGGATAGTCTATGTGTGCACACGTGGTTGGGGGCGGTTGGACCCACATCGACGGGTGTGACCCCAGCTAGTCACTTGTTTGTGGTTACTTGTACGGTGTCTCAGTTCCCGCTAGGCCGGAGGGAGACACCTGAGGCACGGACTAAGACGTCAGTGGATGCATTCGGCCTTACTTCTAGTGGGAGGTACTCCTGTCGAGTCGGGAGTGGCAGATTGTCAGTTTCCGTGACTTTGACCTTTGGGTTTCGGTCGTGT
>JAHNEJ010002107.1:0-220346 GCA_022559845.1 Amorphophallus konjac
GCCCAAAAAATTACCAAAAAATGACCCAGAAGTTGGTGAATAACTCAGGACATCATAAAAATAGAGATAAGGAGATGACCCAACTCATTGGTCATAAAACGGGTGTGAACAGATGCCCCTCCTTCACGTCCTCTTTACAGGGGAGCGAGCAGAGGTGAAGCAAAAATGACATGGAACATGGAGATGAAGCGAAAATGAAGCAGAGTCGACTGAAAAGCGGGCGTTAAGGTAAACCGACACCCGTCCTCAACCAACGAGCGATAGGAATCTTCCAAAAAACTTCAAACCAATCACAAGGAACGGCAAAACCAAACGACGCATGCCTGGAGGAACTAACAACTAAAGGAACTAAAGTCATGACCAACCTCCTCACTGGAACGCACAGCTGATAGGCGGTCAGAGCAAACGAGAAAGTAAAGAGACGAGCTACTAAAACTCTAGACATGAATCTCTAGCAAACCAAACCGAGCAAACAGACCAAAGGAAACCTTCCAACTCAGAGTAGAATGATTATCCTTACTCAAAACCAGGGGTACATATCTATCCACCATTACTGAGACACTTCAGACAGATGAGGGCTCATGAATGCTCAAAAAGATGCGCATGATTCATGCTGGGCTAAAATAAAAGAAATCATCAAAACGAATGCGAAGAAATAATAAAAATAAGAAGATACTCGACAATAGTATTGCTAGACCGGAGAAATCAGGGTCAAGACACTATCTGCAACCACGGCGTGCAAGATAGAACCATCGTCCCCCAACTATTCCAACCTAACGGCTTATCCAGCGATTAAACATGTGCACCTAGGTCATCATCATTTTTGTTAAAGGGGAACATCAGATCCCAGAACACATGAATGACCAGTCGGTTCTCGAGATAATATATCATAGATACCATATAGTAATGCATTAAGGGACCAAGGAATCGAGATACTTACCTGACTTACCTGCCTGACAAGAACTGATGGCATAATGGTGTTCAAGCTTTGACAATAAAAAGGGTTAGCCATCAATAATCATATTCATAAATAATCATGAGGCATGAACCATATCAAAAATAGAGCTAAGAATCAAGTAGATATATCATTCCGAATTATCAGCAATATGCAACCAGAAACAGTCTAATGATAGACCGCATGAAAATCCCTAACGGTCTAGTGATGGACCGCATAGGCACAGACGGTTCACATTCTTCGATGAGAGTGCTCAGACGGAAAACAGTCTAAGGGAAGACCGCCAAGAGAGACCAAATGGTCTTGCGATAGACCGCATGGCCCTGAGCGAATTCAAAAAAATAGAACGGGCATTTCATTCTCCCATTCTCCTCAATCTCGTTTCAATCCATCCAACCCACACTCCGGCCACTCCGACGATCAAACCTACCTGCGACCACCGCGGACCACCTCAGCCCATCCCCAAAATGGTGAAGAGAAAGGCGATAAAGCGCTTGCAGTGGCAGATAGAGGAGGAAGAAACACCTCCGGCGGTGGTGAGTCCACCGGAGGGAGAAGAAGGGCCATCGACCCAAATGGCGATGGAGGAGGTTCCTACCACTGAAGAAGGCACTAAAGAAGCCCCTGGGAATAAGGAAGGAGAACCCACAGTCGAGGAGGCCACGGGGGTGGCAGCGGGACGCCCGTCATCGGAGGTAGGCCGAAGCCCGAAAACCTATTTTTGATTGCTTTAGATGCATGCATGTATGGGAATGGGTCTGGGGACCCCAAAAAATTGTTATGTAGGCCTTTTTGGCCATTTTGAAAGCTTGGGGAAACGAGGCAAACAATGCCCGTTCGCTGGGTGCCTAGCGGTCCTTCCAGCGACCGCTAGGGAACCAGGCGGTCTAGGGCACGACTGCTAGGGGATAAGAAATGGTCTAGGGACGACCGTTTGGAAAGCAGAATGATTATTTGTTTTTTTTGTTTTAAAATGCAATGCAATGTTTGAATCATAAACTGTATGAATGACTGACCCTGATTTTTAAATGGACGCAGGGGAAGAGGTGAACCCAGATTTCTTTGCTGTAAGTCCAAATAGTATACTTGGCACTGCCGAACTACCAGAGAGAGAGATTGGTAGCGATGGGCTTTAGCGAGCTGTTGAGCATTGAGGTTATGAGGATCGACACAACATTGCTATATGCACTTCATGAGAGATGGGACCCGATCAGTAGAGCTTTCCTATTCCTGTAGGGACACATGATCCCGATGCTCGAGGACATCGCGAGGATCACGGGATTAAGAGTGCATGGAGCGCCGGTGACCGGGACCACACACGCTGATTATCGAGAGATGGCGTAGGAGTTACTCGGATTGGAGCTACTGAGACCAGGGCGCCACTCGTCGATGCTAGGATGGGCGACCCTTCAGGAGAGTTTGGGATTGAGGGGAGCGGTGACAGCCGTGGGAGAGTTATCAGAGGAGCATCTTGGGAGGTTGACAAACGGAGCCCGAGAGAGAGTGTCCGTGGGACCGGGACCGGAGGGGGATATCACCCTTTGCCGCTTCCTGATGCCGCTGTTCGGGAAGCTATTGTTCACGACGATGGCGGACGGAGTAAGCGTCAAACTCCTCCCATTACTGTAGGACTTAGACGGAGTTGGAGGATATGCATGGGGCACCGTAGTGATGTCGTTCCTCTTCGACTCGCTTAGCACCACCGACCGGCAGACGATGCTGGGCGGGCTTCTCACCCTTACTTCAGGTAAATGCTCGACTCTAAATGCTTATGGTAATGCTTATGATTATGATTATGACATGCTGATATTTGACTAATGCAGGTATGGAGCTACCTGTACCTGCCCGGCCTAGGGCGGGAAAGAGAGGTACATCCGGACCGGGTACCCATCGCGAGGCGGTGGATGGTGGTTCGGGACACAGGGTCGCTACGGCACCTAGCCTGGGTGATCCAAGATGACATGAACACGTTCCCATATGCATCAGTAAGTCTCTAAAACCTAAAACTATTAAATGTGCTTAAATGCTTTTATGAAATGCCGATACTAACTTAACTGCATGCCTTTTCAGGTGCGCTGGACACCGTACCGTGACGAGGGGCACGAGGGACAGCCCAGGGTGGAGGCAGCCTAGGCGTACGTGGGACGAGAGATATGGCTCCATTGCCTGAACATTATCGAGCCACTCCACCATCGCCTGATCATGAGGACAAGAGGCGTGCACCAGCCGGATGTGGAGTTCCCTGTGCGTGATGACGAGCGGGTTGGACGGCCCTCGAAAGGCCTGAGCGGGGAGATCGACTAGGTGACCAAGGCGATCGACCAGGTACGAGACTGGTCCCGGAGAGGTCGGGCAGTGCGGGCCCGAGCCAACAGCGATGATGCCTACCTGAAGGCCTACGCCAGGAGGTACGGTGACCAGGTCTTCCATGGCGCGCGACGATCGGTACGACTTCTAAACTCAAACTTCTAAATTATTTCCAAATGCATTGATTACCTATAATGATGCACTGACTATTTGACTTCTATATGCAGATGGACCCCCAGGGCCGGATAGCGAAACTTCATGGACTCCTCCACTCCCTTGTAGAGTAGAGGGATGACCTCCAGCATTCTTTGGACCTCTTGGTAAGTTCTAATCCTTAAATTTAATGATGCAGGACGGACATGGGAGACGACACTATATGGTGCCACCCTCGAACTCTAGATGAGGACACGACCAGCAACACACACCAGGGAGACACTAAGCCTGACACTACGAGCTCCTAGTGGCAAAACGTCGCTAACAGAAGTGGAAGCTCACTCGTCGTCCCAAGCGACGGAAAGCGCGGACCGTGCGCGGTTAAGGAACCGGCGGAGGTCAAGGGTAGTCCGACTCAACTTCCTGATGCGGGACAAGACCACAGACACAACAAGCTCATGACTGCCCCTTAACGAGGGAAGCGTCGGACGTGCGCGGTTGAGAAACCGGCAGTGAGCTAGGGTGATCGGCTCTCTCGTGTGCCCGGATCGGGTCACGGGACGGTCTCGCACTCTCTCGCAGCAGCGGTGAATGATAATATAGCGAGTTAACGGACCTAAAGCATGCTCTCTAGCAGCGACATAAACGAGTATATATGAAAATAAGCAAATGCTGAGTGTAGGGAGCGAGAACGATACCTCCACGCGCTCGGCGTGGGGAAGACGGACCCAGCCGAAAACTCGTACTCCCGGGAAACTTAACACACAATAATTACAGCAATGGGAACATGCCCACTCCACACAGGGAGGTAAAGGGTTATACAAATGGGCCCGGGAGGACCGAATTCGGGTTGACGGGCAGCTTCGTGTGTTGATTCGGCTACACGCGTGTTCACGACCGTGGGGCCCACGTGCTGTCCGGAGGGGCCGTGTGGGACCTGGTGGTACCGCTGTAGTGGAGACACTTGGAGAAGCGCTCCCCGGGCTGGCGGCACGCTGGTTTGCCAGCCGGAGGGCGGGCGGCTCCATTCGGCACCGGTCGGAAAAACTAATCGGAAATCTGCCGGTTCTGTATTTCAGCGCGTGCTCCGGCGGGAACAGACGCTGCGATCAGCACCGGTGTCGGAATGCGACGAGATCAGAGCCGTTGGAAAGCTGCTTCGAAGTACTACAATCTAGTGGCCTTCAGAAAAATTCACCAGATTTGTACTTTGTGTTGGCGAATTTTATATGCTGCTATTGTACAGTAACCGAAGACTCAGATCTACAGAGAACTTTCCTGTTGATTGCCTTTGACCATTAAGTAGATGTCTGAATTTGAAGATGTGTTCTTCAGCAAGGTTGTAGGAAATCAAACAAGAAAACCAGGACTATTTTTGGATCTGGATTTGGAGGTGGTGGTGATTTTTTCGGATTTTGGAAGTGGAGGGTGGTTGGATCTAGGATCTGACTAAAAATGCTGTATCAGAGGAAGAGCACGAATTTCTAAAAATAGATAGAAGGCTGATAAGAAATTAAAAAAAATTTTGGAGGTAGGAGGTGATGGACAGAACTCCCAGTAAAATTGGGAGGGTTTGCATAAATCAAAAAGATGGTCGGAGGGGGAGAACTCAGAGATTCTGTCACTGTAGATAGAAACCTGGCAGATCTGGGATGACAGGTTGGACGAAAATATAAAAATACTAAAAGATGGAATTTTGGCGTGAAACTTTAGGTGGATCTTGGAATACAAGGGATGAACACACCATAGAAAATTCAGATCAATCCAAGCTCGTGGCTGAGACAGACAATTCATGGAAGCTGCTGTGGTCGGATGAAGACAGAACTGCAGAGGCGGCTCGATGGCGGCACGAACGGCGGCGGCGGCGGCACAGACGATCACCGGAGGTTGAGAGGAGATGATAGAAGGTAGAATCAGTCTAGAACTTGAGGTTGGAGGAGAGGAACCAGGGGGAGAGGAGCTGGGGGCACACCAAGGCTTCAAGCATTCAACAAAAATTCTGATTTTTCATTGCTTTTCTCATAAAAATACAAGCTTATATATGTTTTACATCAAATGCAATGCGGACCCTTGGATCTAGGGAAGGGGATTGAAGGGCTAGGATTAAGTGTGAATCACACACACAAATTAATAATCTAATAAGGGAGAGGGGCGCCCCCTTGACCATATAGTAGAAGGTTGAATGGGTGGTTGAATGGTAGGTGGCCTACCTTGGACAAAATGGGCCACTTGTCTACCCATGTGGCATATGACTAGTCCAACCTTCTAGATGTCCACCTAGGATGGTTGACCAGCCCCACAAGATGACATGGACCAATGGGAAAGGGCTGAGGGCCCCCTTGCTGGTCCTACTGACAAATTACATAGAAACCCACACAATCTAAGGGAGTGACGCATTGGCCGATAAAGCCGTACAATTGCGCGTATACTTTCCCGTGGATATAAAAATAAACTAAAGGATATAAATGCAATATGAAAAGGTACTGGCTCGGTGTCGATTCCCATCACTTTCGGACTCGGATCGAGTCGCGGGACGGGTCACTCTCACTCTCACAGCGGTGACATGGACACACGGGCTAGTACCTACACTCTCGGCAGTGGCAAAAGACCGTATACTAGCTAAGCAAATGAACGCCAAGAGGTTCGGACCATTACCTCCACACACCCGGCGTGGCGAAGACAACCCCGGCCGAATCACGGACTCCCGGTTAAACAATATCACAGCAATACAAAGATTTGACCCACTCCACGCAGGGAGGTAAATGGTCACATGTGGAGCCCGGGAATCACGCAACTCGGGTTGACGGGCAGCATCTTGATGTCACCCGGCGGTGCCGAACCCCGCGTTTTCGTGCTTTCCGAACGGCAGGTTCTACGGGCCCGTGGGGCCCACGGGTGGCGCTGGCCTCCGGATCAGTGGGGGTGGGACCCACTGTGATGGGGACCCCTAGTGGTGCGCCTCCACGGACGGCGGTCGGCCGGAAACACCGATCGGGGGTCGATCGGCCCCGATTCCCAATTGATGAACTAGCTGTCCATGGATTTTCGTTGCTGTCTTCCGGCGCGCGCTCCGGCGAAAATAGCCGCTGTGAGCAATCCCAACGTCGGATCGGGACGCATGAGCTATCGTTGGAAAGCTCTCTTCAAATGCTTCGATCTAGACCCAGAGAGATTGATCTGCTGGATCTGGTCGGATGAGAACTTTATTGAATTTACAAGTCCCTATTGTACAGTAACTGAAATCTCTGATCTGCAGGGCACTTGTCTGAGAACCACCGTTGACCGCCTAGTAAACCTCCGATTCAGCTCTTGAGCTCTTCTTAGGAGTTGTAGGGAATCAAACCACGGAACTGTGACTATTTTTAGAATTTGATTTGGAGGTGGAGGCGATTTGTTATGATTTTTGGGGTGACTGGTGGTCGGATCTGGGAACAGGTGGACAGAACTGTAGATGGGTCTGAGAACGAATTTTAGAAAATATGGGATGGGCGAATCAAAAATTGAGAAAAATTGTGGATGAGGGGGTAGATGGGTGGAATCCCCAATAAAATTGGGCGAACCAACATAAATCAAAAAGTGGACCTAAGACATGAAACTCAGGGCGGGGATGAATCTGGACAGAACTCTGACAGAACCGAAATGGAAGAGTGGAAGAAAATCAAAAAATATGAAACGAGATCTGAATGGCAAACCAAAATTTGTGGGATGTCCTTGACACCTCTGGAATATCCACTAAAATTCCCAGATCTATCTGACCTCGTGGCTGGGACAAGAAATTCGTGGAAGCTTCTATGATACTGCGCGGGCAGAACTCCGTTGATGGCGGTGGCGGTGCGGTGGCGGCTCGTGGCGGCGGCGGCGATCGTCGGAACCGATACACGAGGCATCACACCTCAGAATGGAAGCCTTCACAGCTTCAAGGGGGAGAGGGAGGAGAGAGGAGGGGGGCGCACCAGCCCTTGCTCTTGAATTTATTTGAATCAAATGGCATTAATTCCTGAAAATGGGAAATTACAAGTATTTATGTGTTACATCTCAAATCCATTGGCAACCGTTGGATCTAGGGGATGGGAATGAGTGGCCTGGATTGAGTGTGACACACACACATAAATAATATATAAAAACAAGGAGGGGGGCGGCCCTTGGACCAAGGAGTAGAAGGTGGACTTGGTAGGTGGGGGTGGGTGGCCAAATGTGGACTTTCCAAGTCCCTTGTCCCCCACTTGGCCCACCCATCTAGAAGCCTCCATTTGACATGTTGACTGACCCCACATGGGGCCCATGGGTGAGGTGGCTCAATGGGATGGGGCCTGGGGGGCCCGTGGGGCCCACGGGGTCCCAATTGCACATAAGCCCCTCTTACAATCAAAATGGCAAACCGCATATAATGAAATAAACACAAATTACACACACATAAAGTCTAACTAAATATGATAAATGCCGGGACTCAGGGGGGCGTCTCCAGGCTGTCTCCGAGCCAAATAGATGTTGAGGTGGCTCGAGTCGTGCTTCGTGTGCGGTACCGGTGGCTCGGCGTATCGCGCCGCTCAACTGCTCGGGTGTCCGCACCAATTCTCCCCGGGTGGGAGAAACTCGACCCTGTCGAGTAAGGGTCTGCATCGCTCCTGTATCGCTCCAAAAGGTCCGGATCGATCCCCTGCAACTCACCATGTGTGATCCATGTGTCCTCAGTAGCGGGCCGTCCTCTCCATCGCACTAGGTAGCGCGGGTAAGATCCACTCCTGGTAACTGTCACTTGCTCGTCCAGTATACGATCTATATGCTCACGCTGCCGTGAAAAAGGGGCTGGAGGTGGAAGTGGACACTCAGGTGTGGGATCACTCTCAAGGGGAGGAGATGGCTCAAAAGGCTCACTAGGGATCACCGCTGGGTCCCTATAAGCAACAAGATCCGATACATTGAAGGTAGAGCTTATACCATATTCCTCGGGAAAGTCCACAACGTACGCATTGGATCCAACGCGTTTCAACACTCTAAAGGGACCGGCTCCGCGAGCTTGCAACTTTTTAACGGTTCCAGAGGGAAACCGTTCAGGTCTTACCCTGATCATGACATATTCACCCTCTTGGAACTCTCGGTGGTGTCGATGGGCATCGGCTAGCTCTTTGTAACGTGCATTGCTGGCCTCACTCATGCAGACTCCTAACATGCCTAGAACCCGACTCGGCAGACTCACTATGCACTCCTAAAATGCATAGCAAAATAAAAACACACGGATGCACACACAACCCTAAACAAACCTAATGTTAGTTCGACCCAATCATATGCAAGGTGGTCCAGGACATCCGAAGGTGTGCCATGCATACCCTAAGTGTGACTGAATGTCGGTACAACCATAAGATGGTCCTTTGGATTTGGGAGGTTTGGGTGGAACAGGAGGGTCGGGTGTCTCTCGCCCGTGAACGGACTCGGTGGGTGCCGATGGCCCGGTCCATGGGGGAGGGGTATAATGGTGACCTCCCCTAAAGAAGTGGAATGGAGATTGTGTACCAAGGGGCCCACTAAGAAAGGGATCGAAGGGATCAAAGAATGTGTGACCCCTCGATATGGATTCCCTCATCTCAAGATCCCATGTATGGAAGTCTAGAAGGTGTTGTTGATCTCCTTCATTCATGAAGGGAGATGAGACGGTGTGGGTATGACGGTGGACCCTCTTAAAAAGGTGGAGTAAATATGGTGGGTCACGGGGTCCACAAGAGAATGGGTCGAAGGGATCAAAGAAGGTATGACCCCTCTGACTAGGCTTCCACAAATCACTGTCCCACATTTGGAAATCTTGGAGGTGTAAATGATCACCTTCATTCATTGTGAGAGGTGGGACAGCAGTCGTAGGTAGAAAGTAAGATTCCTCCCTTGGGCAAATGGGAATGAAGTTGGGCTCGGTCGGCATAGGGAGGAGTAGAAGAACCTCCGTGGTAACATGACCCACGGTGTACACGGAGGTGATGGACCCTAAAGCGGGATGAGTGAAACTACGACCTGTGGGTCGGTCGAAGCCTGGAGCCAACAAGTGCGTAAACGTCAATTGCTGGTCTAACCCCTTAAGAAGGTCATCCAATGTATCCACATAGTGACTAGACCAGAAAGTGGTGTGAAATGAATTGATGGACACCAGAGGTAGGATAGGGTCCATAGATGGGAAGGGAAGTGGGACGAAGCTATCCTTGAGCCAACTAAGTAGTGGCTCGGCTATGTAATGTGTACCCGTTAGAAATACGGGTGGCTCGGGCTTGGGTAGCTCCCAATGAGATGGTTCCGAATAGAGTTCGGAAGTAGAGGGTGGTAGCATGGGAGCTCTCGTGGGTGGGGAATGAGGATCCACCATGATGGGGAGAGGGCTTGGGGACTCCGTTGATGGGGCCGGGTTAAGACTACCGGCGATGACCTCCTTAGGCTCGGGTAGGAGTACATCACTAGGAGTACGTGTCCTATCCACCCCATCCAACCGGTCCAAAATCATTTGCATAAGTTCGGCAACGGAGTGGGTTGGAATAAGGATATCATGGTGGACTCATCCGTAGTCAACCGTCCTAGGATTGGGTCTTGGCTCATCTACGTGTGGGGCTCTTTGCCTCCGACTAGGACCCACTTGGTTGGAAGTGATTGGGTGGGGCCGGTTGGGGCACGTAGACCTTCCTAAGCTCTCTCTTCATGTCCCACCATGATTCAATGGGCCATTGCCTCCTAACCTCTCTCAAGCGCTCAATGTGGTCCCACTTTTCGGTGGCCTCGTGTAGAAGCCTCTCCTTGGCAAAATAGAATTGCCCGGCTTCGGACATGGTATAACAATCAAAGTATGTGTCCATGGCGGCCTCCCACTTGAGGTAGTCGCCCGGGCCATTGGAGCCATAAAAATCCGAGCCTTCGGGCCTACGGAAGTGGAGTGGGTGGTTGCCAAGCCCATGGGTGGACCAACGGCCATATTGCCCGGGTGATGGGGATTCCATGTGAATTTGGCAGAACTACATGCTAGACATGCCGACACGTGGAGAAGACCGACTAACTCTTATTGGACCACACATGAACTAGGAGACAAAACTGATGCAAACACCGACTAATGCATCTAGACCTAAACCAATATCCAGTACGTGGCGGAGTTAATCGATCCGAAGATCACTCCCGCAAGTGTGCGACCTCCCGATAGGCGTAGCCTAACGTTCGGACAACACCTTTTAAGATACCGAATTATCGGGATGAAATGCAATGTTAAAACACTTTTTTTTTCTTTTGAAATGATGATCCTAGACTCGACTTATACTATGCAAGACATATGCAACGACTACCCTAGACTCGACTCGCTCTGATACCAAACTGATGCGGGACGGACACGGGAGACGACACTATATGGTGCCACCCTCGGACTCTAGATGAGGACACGACCAGCAACACACACCAGGGAGACACTAAGCCCGACACTACGAGCTCCTAGTGGCGAAACGTCGCTAACAAAAGTGGAAGCTCACTCATCGTCCCAAGCGAGGGAAAGCGCGGACCGTGCGCGGTTAAGGAACCGGCGGAGGTCAAGGGTAGTCTGACTCAACTTCCGGACTCGGATCGAGTCGCGGGACGGGTCACTCTCACTCTTATAGCGGTGACATGGACACACGGGCTAGTACCTACACTCTCGGCAGTGGCAAAAGACCGTATACTAGCTAAGCAAATGAACGCCAAGAGGTTCGGACCATTACCTCCACGTACCCGGCGTGGCGAAGACAACCCCGGCCGAATCACGGACTCCCGGTTAAACAATATCACAGCAATACAAAGATTTGACCCACTCCACGCAGGGAGGTAAAAGGTCACATGTGGACCCCGGGAATCATGCAACTCGGGTTGACGAGCAACATCTTGATGTCGCCCGGCGGTGCCGAACCCCACGTTTTCGTGCTTTCCGAACGGCGGGTTCTGCGGGCCCGTGGGGCCCACGGGTGGCGCTGGCCTCCGGATCAGTGGGGGTGGGACCCACTGTGATGGGGACCCCTGGTGGCGCACCTCCATGGACGGCGGTCGGCCGGAAACACCCATCGGGGGTCGATCGGCCCCGATTCCCAATTGATGAACTAGCTGTCCACGGATTTTGGTTGCTGTCTTCCGGTGCGCGCTCCGGCGAAAATGGCCGCTGCGAGCAATCCCAACATCGGATCGGGACGCATGAGCTATCGTTGGAAAGATCTCTTCAAATGCTTCGATCTAGACCCAGAGAGATCTGCTGGATCTGGTCGGATCAGAACTTTATTGAATTTACAAGTCCCTGTTGTACAATAACTGAAATCTCAGATCTGCAGGGCACTTGTCTGAGAACCACCGTTGACCACCTAGTAAATCTCCGATTCAGCTCTTAAGCACTTCTTAGGAGTTGTAGGGAATCAAACCATGGAACTGAGACTATTTTTAGAATTTGATTTGGAGGTGGAGGCGATTTGTTATGATTTTTGGGGTGACTGGTGATCGGATCTGGGAACAGGTGGACAGACCTATAGATGGGTCTGAGAACGAATTTTAGAAAATATGGGATGGGCGAATCAAAAATTGAGAAAACGTGTGGATGAAGGAGTGGATGGGTGGAATCCGCAATAAAATTGGGCGAACCAACATAAATCAAAAAGTGGACCTAAGACATGAAACTCAGGGCGGGGATGAATCTGGACAGAACTCTGGCAGAACCGAAATGGAAGAGTGGACGAAAATCAAAAATAATGAAACGAGATCTGAATGGCAAAACAAAATTTGTGGGATGTCCTTGACACCTCTGGAACATCCACTAAAATTCCCAGATCTATCTGAGCTCGTGGCTGGGACAAGAAATTCATGGAAGCTTCTGTGGTACTGCGCGGGCAGAACTCCGTTGATGGCGGTGGCGGTGCGGTGGCGGCTCGTGGCGGCGGCGGCGATCGTCGAAACCGATACACGAGGCATCACACCTCAGAATGGAAGCCTTCACAGCTTCAAGGGGGAGAGGGAGGAGAGAGGAGGGGGGTGCACCAGCCCTTGCTCTTGAATTTGTTTGAATCAAATGGCATTAATTCCTGAAAATGGGAAATTACAAGTATTTATGTGTTACATCTCAAATCCATTGGCAACCGTTGGATCTAGGGGATGGGAATGAGTGGCCTGGATTGAGTGTGACACACACACAAAAATAATATATAAAAACAAGGAGGGGGGCGGCCCTTGGACCAAGGAGTAGAAGGTGGACTTGGTAGGTGGGGGTGGGTGGCCAAATGTGGACTTTCCAAGTCCCTTGTCCCCCACTTGGCCCACCCATCTAGAAGCCTCCATTTGACATGTTGACTGACCCCACATGGGGCCCATGGGTAAGGTGGCTCAATGGGATGGGACCTGGGGGGCCCGTGGGGCCCACGGGGTCCCAATTGCACATAAGCCCCTCTTACAATCAAAATGGCAAACCGCATACAATGAAATAAACACAAATTACACACACATAAAGTCTAACTAAATATGATAAATGCCGAGACTTAGGGGGGCGTCTCCAGGCTGTCTCCGAGCCAAATAGATGCTGAGGTGGCTCGAGTCGTGCTCCGTGTGCGGTACCGGTGGCTCGGCGTATCGCGCCGCTCAACTGCTCGGGTGTCCGCACCACTTAAATGCTTATGCATGTGACTAACTTGATTACTAAGTGTAGCGAGCCGAGGGAGCAGGATGACAAGGACCTGATGCTCCATCCTCATCTTCCAAGCCAGCGGGCCAAGTAGAGCGGGAGGCAGACTTCGCACGGGAAGTTGCTCGGGCTGAGGAGGCCGAGGCCACTCTCGCGGAGAGGGTAAGCAACTGACCGACTTCTTTTTAATACTATATGAAAATGCATTTTTGACTAACATGATGAATGCTTATGCAGACGAGGGAGTTGACTGCAGCAATTAGCGAGGCAGAGCGGGCCAGAGCAGAGGCGGAGTAGGCGAGAGCAGAGGTGGTTCGATTGTAGGCGGAGGCGGCAGCGGCAACAGATCTCCGTGCAGAGGTAGAGAGCCTCAAACCTAGGGCAACAGCAACGGCAGAGCTGAGAGTCGAGATCTGAGTATTGGAGAGGACACTTCGGCTAGTGGGTGGACTATCCTCCCACAGCGTGTCGCAGAGTGGCGCGTGCAGCGTGCACCGGGATTATCTTAAGGGTTCTTCCGGCCATCAGAGGAACGAGGAGGAGGAGCGGCGGCGACGTCGTCGAGAGGAGGGGAGCACCTCCATGGCCCCGGAGGTGAAGAGGCATGAGGGGATCGGGGATAGCGATGGTCCAAGAGAGGGACCAGCCTGAGAGCAGCATGTACCTTTATCCTTTGGACATATGCATGTATATGACTCTTACATTAGTAATATACGATCTTTTTGGCTTTTTGTCTATGCAAATGTGGATGCTGACACACTAACAATGATTCCTAAGAGTGACCATGAGATTAGGAGAGCGAGGTAATGAGAGCAAGCGGGAAAAAACTAGTGATCAAAAACAGGGCAGACAGAGGCAAATGGTCCTATGGATGACCGCGAGGAGGGATAAACGGTCTAAGACATGACCGTTAGGCGAGTAGGAGGAAGGCGGTGAAGGAAGAAATAAAATGGTCATTTGGACGACCGTTTGAGAGAACCTGGCAGTCTCTCGATAGACCGCAAGGGAGAAGATGCAGTGAATTCCCAGCTGGACTCTCCGTGAGTGTCCCAACCTGTGGCTAGAAGGACCTAATCTACACTAAGACCTATCCTAACCCAAATTGAGGCTCCCTAACCTCAATCCTAGTGCATTAGAACCCAAATTAGAGCCTTATAAGTAAGAATGCACCCAGAATTAGTAGCTCATAGAAATCTCTGGTTTAAACCTTGAAAACTCTCTCAAAATCACCCCAAATCATCATGAAAAGGAGCTTTGAAGCTAGTACCATGGGAGAGGTGGCCTATACCGGGCCAAAGCTAGCTAGAAGAGAGCATGGGAGCTGCAGCGACTAACTTTAATCCCCAAACACCTGAGCACAAGCTCTTCGAGAGAGGTAAGTTCAAATAAATCTTCAAAATTCTAAATTTTCTTTAATTCTCTTCTCATGGCATCATTTTTCTTTTTTTACTCTCTTTTTCTTCCTTTTCTTAGCTCCTTCCTGGCCCAAGATGCTATTCTTCCTTGAAGTGGGTGGCTCTCATGATAAAAGAACTTCCTTTAGAGGTTACCTCAATCCTAAGGGCATGGCACCTTCACCCTTTATTAGTTCTAGCCAAATATTTTCAGAAAATTTCGTATGATTGGCCTAGCATTTCAGCCCTTGTGGAGTTATGGGACCCTCAAACACATACTTTCATGTTCCCAACCTTTGAAGCTACAGTCCTTATAGAAGAGGTAGAGACCTACCTAACCCTTCCTAAGACTAAGGTGGGGGATGAAGACTTGGTGTGTCATACGGTTGAACCAATAGACCCATCACTCATTTTGGGAGATTTCCTACCCAATTCAAAAGATGTGAAAACCATGATTAGACCTTGCCATATCCATTTGATACCCTTGGCTCAATGGATCACTTATCATTGCAAGAACAAGTATGGGAAATATGAAGCCATAGCAAAAGCCATATCCATTTACTTGTACGAGGTTTTACTCTTTTCTACCACTGACCACCTCTTAGATATCCAAAATCTCAGCATTATTAGTGGGCTGTGGCGGGGTTTATCCATCTCTCAAGCCATCCTTTCATACCTCTATGAAGGCCTTAGTTCAGCTTCTTTAGGGGGACCCCTCTTTGGGTCTATGATCATCCTTGAGTGTTGGATGAGAATTAGACTCAAATTCATACCCAAGGAAGACATGCCTTCAACTAGCCCCATATTTGGGAGCCACCCTATCTACTTCATAGGAGGTGCATTTGGATTCTCTTCACAGGTTGAATGCCGGACTGCAGAGAAGAAAACACGGGATGATTGGCACCTCTTCCTCAACACTTTGCCAATTGACAAATTCGTGATGCGACCCCGGGCTCTTCAAGGCACTACTCTCATATTACCCCGATGATTGGGCCTAGAACTGCAGCTAGTGGGGAACACTACCTTAGTGATCTACAACCCGCACCGGTGCTACTTACAAATCGGGCTACCTCGCACTATGGTTCAAGCACTATCTCACTACCCTCCCCTTCAAGCTAGAAAGATCGGGACCGAGGAGGATGAACGGGCAATTCGGAGTGCTCTGACCATGTGGGAGATCAGCCGAGTCCGATCCTTGCAAGCAGAAGTAAAAGAGAGCGATGAGGTGTATCGTGCTTATGTGAAGGAATTGCGCAAGATTTGGCCACGTGCAGACATGAAATTGAATGTACTTTGAATTTCTCGATTATGTATGTGATTTTATTGCATGAATGATGTATCATGAGCCTTGGATGAATAAAACAGAAGTTTGACTTGAAAGATGTGCAATGGAATGACAATTTTGGCTTGATAAATCAAAAGAACAGGGTTCTCTGTTTGACAAACGGCCTAGCGTAAGGCTGCTAGGTTTGATAAACGGTCTAGAGATAGACCGCCTGAGCAAGGACTCAGAAAAACTGAGAGTTTTTAAGCTCTCGGGAAGAGCATGCGATCGTATATTAGACCGCTAAGGAAGGACAAGCGGTCTATCGAAGGACCGCTAGGGACGAGAAGCAGAGAAACACTAAGAGTTGGGGGTCTCGGGTGACGTTAGCGGTCATCCTTAGACCGCTAGGAATGCATAAGCGGTCTAGTGTAAGACCGCTAAGGGACTAAGATCAGAGAAACCTGAAAGCTTTGCGTTCTAGGCAATGGAACATGTGTCTGCACATACTTAAAACAAGAAACAAGTTAGATCCGTTCTTAGGCTCAACCCCTTGCCTGGAGTGAGTTAGAGAATGACAAATTTCTTGGTATTTGGTCAAGGGGTGAAGCCTTATTAAATAAGTGAAATAGAATAAAAGTATGAATGCAAATGCATGCTATGCAAGGATGATTGTATATTTGAGTTTTGAAAATATTTGGTTTTTGTGGATTTTGAAATATCTAACTTTTTTAGATTTTGAAAATATTTATTTTTTTTTGGATTTTGAAATATTTGATTTTTTTTAGATTTTGGAATATTTGAATTTTTTGGATTTTAAAATATTTGATTTTTGTGGATTTTGAAATATTTGTTTTTTTTTTAAATATTCGATGATGCTTTTTTTTAGATTTTGGAAGCCAATTCTGTCCCAGCAACAAGAGCCCTACATGTCTCACTAGGAACCTCCTGAGATCAGCGTGCTTTTGAGGTGACAAATCCTGGCCAGGGCCAACCTGTGTGACGGTGCTTCTACCGAGGCCATACCCAGGGCATAGTTTTTTAGTCCTAAAAGAAAAAAAAATTGGGAGGTAAGCTTAGACAAGGTATAGAGGTTTTTAGGGCTTGAATTGTTCCCATGACAAACCCTTCAGAGATTCAGTCTGTTGCGTCGGGGCTTTGGGTCCGTCATCGAACATTTATCCACCCTAGGCACGTATACGACCGGGATCATAACGTCCTGCGGGAAAACTATACTGCCACTCTTGCCATGCCTAGTTTCATTCTTTTGGAGCTTTTGATCTTTTGAAATGGTCTTTCGGCTTTACTTCTCTTTTCCTTTTTCTTTTTCTTTTCTTTACTGCCGCTGTTGCTAGTGGAATCAGGTCATAACGGACAGCCCCTATTTGAGACTTCCTCTCGTCAAGGTGTCTAGATCAGTCATCGCCCCCTTATTTACCTCTTGCCCCTAGATTCAGCCGATGGAAGAAACGGATAGGGACTTTAACTTCCCCCAAAGCATGGCCGAGGGAGAAACGGTGTTTACACAAGATTGGGAAGCCCGACCAGGGATGTCGTGAAGTGTGTGGTTGCCAACCTCGGAATCCTCCTTCGTGGTTAAGGAAAGGACACCTTGCTACCGGACTTTCATTGGCATGACCCCAAGGAAAAAAATGTTTAAGATACAACCCATTCCATGCGTGAGACAGCTCCTCACCTTCTGCGTTGACTAGGGGATATGCATTTCCCGGATAAGCTTCTTTAACGACGAACGGCCCTTCCCAGTTGTGTTGTAATTTTGACCTAGGACCTCCAGACCTAATGAATTTGTATTTCAAAACCATATCACCTACTTGAAATTTGTGCTCAATTACCTTCTTTTGAAAATAACGTGAAACTCTCTTTTCATAAACAGACACGTGATCGGTCGCATTCATCCTCTTCTCATCCAAGAGTTCTAGCTAGACGAGCAATGCCTCTCGACGTTCATCGAGATTAAGTTCCTTATCAAGCTGTACCCTTAGGTAAGGGATTAAGATATCATATGGGAGCACCGCCTCCATCCCATAAATAAGAGCATAGGCGGTTTGCCCCGTAAGAGTACGGACGGAGGTGCGGTAAGCCCATAGAGCTTCCACTAATCATTCAGGCCAATCAGAGAATTTCTGAGATTCACATGTTTTCTTTATGATTTTAAGAAGGGATTTATTAGTAGCTTCGGCTTGACCGTTGCCTTGAGGATAATTTAGAGATGAATGATGTAATGTAATATTGAACTTCTTACAAAGGTCTTGGAGCTCTTGAGAGATGAACTGGGGTCCATTGTCGGTGATGATGCTGCTTGGTACCCCGAACCGCGAGATGATATTCTTTAAGATGAAGCGTCACACCATAGTAGCTTTGATCTCCGCATATGCCTCTGCTTCAGCCCACTTGGTGAAGTACTCAATGGCGGTAGGGATAAATGATTTCTGCTTGGTTTGAGAGTTGGGATCACCGAGCGGGCCAGCAATGTCGAAAGCCCACATAGAGAATGGCCAAGGAGCAGAGAGAGGATGAAGAGTTGAAGTAGGAGCATATATTTTATCAGTGTGGAGCTGGCATTTAAGACACCTCCAGACATAGAGGGAGCAATCTTCCTCTAGAGTGGGCCAATAGTAACCCTGCCTAAGGATTTTTTTTGCTAGAGCCTGGCCATTGACATGACCTCCACACGCACTTGAATGCGCCGCTTCGGCCACCTTCCAAGCTTCATCATCATCGAGACATCTCATGAGCATCCTATTAAGAGCGCGCCTGTACAATTATCTAGAAATGATAGTGTATTTCGAGGCGGCTCTTCTAATAGCCTTACGCTATTCAGCATTTGCCCTTTCTGGGAACGATCCATCTCTGTAATATAGCTCGATTTCATGATACCTTGGCAATTCTTCTTCCTCCAAGATCTCTTCTAGCTCTATTAAAGACACTTCTCTCAAGTCTTCCTTTTCAGCCTTCGCCTCTATAGTTTTCCTAAGGTTGTTGTACCAAGGATCCTGAAGAGAGGGTGCATCCAATCTCTGGACGACGATGGTCTCAGAACTCCGACTGAGAGGAAAGGATAATGTAACGCCCCAAGATCCGATTCTCAAATTTATGGCATATTTTTTTTATTTCCCATCGGACCTCGAGACATTACTTCGTACGTATCGCGGAAGCATAATATATAACATGCATACATTCGCATGACACACACAGAGAGAGAGAGAGAGAGAGAGAGAGAGAGAGAGAGAGAGAAACCACAATTACATGAAATGTAAAAAACATCACAACCATTCATAATTTCCAAAGAAGAGTACATGTCTATTGTTCCAAAATAAACATGAGTCCACATAGGCTCGCCACCCCATAACCTTACATATAAGAGAGACATTCATCCATAACATACCCAAACGAGCTAAGCACTAGCACTACTCCTCAGCTGTAGCCTCCTCCTCAACCTCCTGCTCTATGTCTCTTGAAAACGTGTGTCACAAAGGGGTGAGTGTGACGCCCAGTAGGCAGCCTAAAAAAATCGGGGTTAACTCGCATCTATATAGCTAATTTATATACATAATTTAGATGTTACTAATAGCATAACACATTCATTATCATCTACTTGAAATAACTCGTATGAGGAAAATACATAATCTTCCACTAACATATAAGGTACCCATGCATGCATTAAAATCACGGTGAATGAGCAGTTTACACACTATCGCCTTTTCACATTTTCACATTTTCAGAATTCTGTTATTCTTGGAAACAAACAGCTACCATAACGCAGGTGGCCCCACACACACAAACGAACGAACGAACGAACGAAGGCTACTGCGCAGACCCGAGAGCGAACTCTCACCTAGATTCTTGTGACCCACACAGTTATGCCATTCTAAAGAACAATTCACCGAATCATAGGTTTTTCACCTAGACTCCTGCTGCCCGGGGCGTTACGTACCGCCGTCCCCCGGGTTCTATGGCACTCCAATCGCCGTCCCTCAAAACGAACCAGTCGAATCAATAGGAATTTTAACCACCTAGATTCTTGTGTCCCCGTGATGATACGCAACGTCATAACACAAGGGCCGCCCCACAATGGGACCGAAGACAGAATCAATAGGATTTTAAACATTGGCTGTACCATAAAGGGACCGAAGTCCTATCTCACAGAATGTTGTTATTTCCATTCATAACATTCACATCGTATTCGCATTCACATTCATACTCATTTTCACAAATATTAGTATGATACTCTATCATAACAAGCATGCTTCCAAATGATTTAAGCGGACAAATCACAATCATAAGCCTATTTGTTGCGGAACCGAACATGATCATGTTACCGAAAAAGAAGACAGGTTGATTTCTAGGTTACACATGCGTAGAAAATAAATCATAACTTCAAGTGCAGAATTTCTGTGGGCATGAAATTTTCACGGTAGGTTACTAACTTAGCCTTCTACCATTTTCTAATTTTTCAGATTTTTTTGAATTAAAATGACCCCCCAAAACACTCTTTTTCCATATTTCTAGAAATTGGGAACAGAGTCACAGGGTGTCGACATGTCCAAGGGAAGTGTCGACTTGTCAACCCTACACATGCATAGAAAATGAACCATAACTACAAGTGTAGATTTTCTGTGAGCATGAAATTTTTACTGTGGGTTACCAACATACCCTTCTACTATTTTCTAATTTTTCAGATTTTTCTAAATTAATATGACCACTCAAAACTCTATTTTTCCACGTTTCTAGAAATTGGGGACAGGGTTCTCATGGTGTCGACACATCCAGGGTATGTGTCGAGACATCCGTGTGAAGTGTCAGCACGTCCATGGATAGTGTCAGCACATCCGACAGTTTCTAAAGAGGAAGTGTCGACACATCCAGGATATGTGTCGACACATTCAGGGGGAAGTGTCAGCACGTCCATGGGCAGTGTCAGCACATCCGACAGTTTCTAAAGAGGAAGTGTCGACACATCCAGGGTATGTGTCGACACATTCAAGGGGAAGTGTCAGCACGTTCATGGGCAGTGTCAGCACATCCGACAGTTTCTAAAGAGGAAGTGTCGACACATCCAGGGTATGTGTCGACACATTCAGGGGGGAGTGTCAGCACGTTCATGGGATGTGTCAGCACATTCATGGGAATGTGTCAGCGCATTCATGAGAATGTGTCAACACGGCCGGCAGTTTCTAAAGGGGAAGTGTCGACACATCCATGGGAAGTGTCGGCACATTCGAATATTTTCAGTTAAAATTCTAAGAAACCTCTCAAAACACATAACTTTATGGAAAGACCAGAAAATAATCATGGTAGTTAATCTCATATGCTCTTAATCCCTCTTTGGCATATAGAAACTACTTTGAAATCATTTTAATGCATCATTGACCCCTAAGATTTGAGGATATGTGCCTACCTTCGAAATGTTAAACCGATGATCAGGGGATGATATCCACACCCCAGATCCACCTATGCTTTTCCTTTCAATCCGGGGATGAGATCCATACCCTAGATCCTACCAAGGCTTTGCCTGTCATCCTCCAATAGCCGGATCGTCCACCCACGAACCGGATGGTCCGCCCATGAAGAGACGGAGTCCCTCACTCTCCTCTTACTTAAGAAGGCTAGAAGGTGGTGGAGGGTTGATAGAAATGGTTTGCTAAAGGCTTGCCACCCTTGAAACTCACATCCTTATATAGTTTTCAGCCTCCCAAGGGTTTACCCACGTCCCTCAAGGCTCCAACAAGCTCCAAGGTCGCAGGTTTTGAAGAGGAGTTAATGCTAAGCACCTCTTCGGGTTTGAACATGTGTGACCTTTCGACCTCCGATCATAAATTCTAATCGACGCACTCGTACATCGAGATTCAGGCCGAGATATCCTCAGATGAAATCAAGAGGACTTCTTGATCTAAATTTGGGTCATAGTTTCATCACATTTCATTATGCCTATCACGAGTTATGATTTTCACAATATTAATATTTATTCTCCCTCGTTCCAACTGTGACCTTTCGGTAGCCCGAGGTAATTCAGGTATACATATAGTATCCAGATGGTATTTGGCCTCACCGTAAATAGAGAAGTTGTAGCTAATACCCCATTAAAAATTATAGCTTTGGTTTCAGGTCATTTTATCAACTAATGACGAAGTTATGATTTTTCCATTAATTACGTGCGAATTCACCCAATAGTCACACCTCTCAGTGACAGCTGGTAGCAAAAGGACTCAAAACCTTGAGTTCTAGTGCGAATTGGATTTCCATGTCAACAGAAGAGTTTGGGATAAGGGCCCAAGCTTTCTAATGAGCTTAGTTTCATTCCATTTGGTTGATTGTGGACCAATATATCGTTATTTTAACGGGTGACTACATTTTCTGTAACTATTCTGGCCCATTATCATAACTCCTCCTTATTTCCTATTAGGCCTATTTTTCAAAAGTTACACTCTTCATCAAAGTTGTTCCTTACCTAATGGTCGTTGCATGGGCTTTAGCTTTACCTAATTCTGACCTCCCTATAGTAAGTTACTAATTTCCTAAGGATCCTTCAATAATCTGTCTAGATTTCTAGCTCATTGAGTTCATGGGCCCGAATTGTACTTGATTGGGCCAGTGCTCAATTGGTGGTTATAACATTCTCTCCCCCTTAAAAATAATTTCATCCTCGAAATTAACTTGAGAAATTTCTTTTTGAGAAAAATTGCTCACCGAATAGTTGAGGGTATTCCTGGTGCACCCTGTCCTCCGTCTCCCATGTTGCTTCCTTGGAATGAGAATTCCTCCATAATACTTTCACCAGCCGGATGGTTTTATTCCTCAATACCTGTTCCTTTCAATCTATGATCTCATTAGGCTGCTCCAGATAGGACAAATTTGCTCGAACTTCTAGGGGATCATATTCTATAACATGTGAGGCGTCTCTGACCTATTTCTTGGGCATGGAGACGTGAAAGACCGGATGTACATGCGATAGAGCATGCAGAAGTGCAAGTCAATAAGACACCTCGCTAGCCTTTTACAAAATCTTGAAAGGCCCATTATATTTAGGACCAAGCTTGCCCTTCTCCCTAAATCGCATGACTCCCATGGAAGAGACACCTTTAGGATCGCATGGTCCCCCTTCCTGAATTTTTCTTAAACATATGAACTGAAACGACTGAGCTTTACAAAGCCCGTAACTCCATATTAAAGCCTACACACTCATCAATCTGAAAAAATGAGTGAACGATTTCATACCGCATCCAACTCAGGACTTCAAAACTAGATTGGTGAGGAAGCCAGACTACCGATCAATGCTGAATGGACATTATCATTCATGGCAAAACTATCACTATAGACCATAGCAGAACCCCCTTCTAAACTTTGATAAGCATTTTGCAGCTAGTTGAGGAGCAATGTCATCAGTCTAGAGTATGCAACTGAGCATTTTTGCCTGGAATCCATGGCATCAACATAACGAGATATCCTAATAGGCATTAAATGTGTCAGAGACAGGAAAAGTATGACCCTAGATATCAATTTCTTGAAGTTTAGGGCTGACGAATATCTTAACCAGACCTTGATGGTATCTTGGGCAGCCCTCTTTGCCACAACTAAAATGGTTTAAGCTTGTTTGTCTTGCTTCTGAATTCAGACATTAATGATCAATTGACCTTATGTTCTGGAGAAGAAACTTACACGTGTAATGCACAAGCTGTGCTTTAGGGGCTCATCGAATATCATCTCACTTAAAATAGTTGTAACCTACAACATATGCTACAGTGTATGCTTTTAGTTTTTTTATCAATTCAATTCTGAGATTTGGCTTGTTATGTTACTTGTAAACTAAAATGGCTCATCGCTCTGCATAATTAGTTATTCCAATTCCTTGCTCCGTACCTTGAAAAGGGGAAGTGCTTAGTAGTGGATGGAACAGAAGATTGTATATCTTTTATCAATTCAGAAGGCCTAACTGACCAGAAGTTGGGATAACTATGAGTAGATGACAACCTCTTTCATCTACACTCAAGAATCTATGATGCTGAAAATAGCATCCGGCATCTTCTGATTTCCATCAGATTTCACTCTCCCACTGATCCCATACGAGTCAGCTTTAGTCATCTCTCCCTTTTAAATTTCACGTCATCTGGTACACAGTTCCTTCCTTGGAACATGATCAGCCCGTCAATTAATCCACACATGGAAATCCTCAGATCGATCTTGGAGAAGACCTTAGCAGATGACAGTTGGTCAAATAATTCTTCAATCCTCGATAGAGGATACTTGTTTTTAATGGTGGCCTAATTAAGCTTGTCGTAATCGATGCACAGCCGCATAGTCCCATCTTTTTTCCGCACAAATAAGACTGGTGCTTGTCTATCCAATCCTTTCCTAGAATGAGGTCAAAGTCGTTCATATCTAGGAGGTATGTTTCCCCTAGCAATATCCTCCCATTGATGTTGACTTCTAGAGTAAGGATCACCAGCTTGGTGTACTAACTACCATCTCCCTGAAGAATGTGTCCTGGGGTCTGTTTTAAATGGGTCCTAATATACTTTACCCTTTTTCACTCTAGCCTATCTCTTCTTCTACTACCTGGACAATCAGAATGATTATAACCATGATTTGTCTCTCATGCTCTGATACCACTCTGTAACACCCCGACATCCGATTCTCAAATTTATGGCATTTTTTTTTCTTTCCCATCGGACCTCGAGACATTACTTCGTACGTATCACGGAAGCACAATATATAACATGCATACATTTGCATGAGAGAGAGAGAGAGAGAGAGAGAGAAACCACAATTACATCATATGTAAATAACATCTCAACTATTCATAATTTCCAAAGAAGAGTACATGCCCATTGTTCCAAAATAAACCTGAGTCCTCATAGGCTCGCCACCCCATAACCTTACATATAAGAGAGACATTCATTCATAGCATACCCAAACGAGCTAAGCACTAGCACTACTCCTCAGCTACAGCCTCCTCCTCAACCTCCTGCTCTATGTCTCCTGAAAACGTGTGTCACAAAGGGGTGAGTGTGACGCCCAGTAGGCAGCCTAAACAAATCGGGGTTAACTCGCATCTATATAGCCAATTTATATACATAATTCAGATGTTACTAATAGCATAATCCATTCATTATCATCTACTTGAAATAACTCGTATAAGGAAAATACATATTCTTCCACTAACATATAAGGTACCCATGCATGCATTAAAACCACGGTGAATGAGCAGTTTACACATTACCGCCTTTTCACATTTTCACAATTTTGTTATTCTTGAAAACAAACAGCTACCATAATGCAGGTGGCCCCACACACACAAATGAATGAACGAACGAACGAAGAGTATTGTGCAGACCCGAGAGTTAACTCGCACCTAGATTCTTGTGGCTCACACAGTTTTGCCGTTCTACAAAACAATCGACCGAATCATAGGTTTTTCACCTAGACTCCTGCTGCACGGGGCGTTACGTATCGCCGTCCCCCAGGTTCTGTGGCGCTCCAATCGCCATCCCTCAGAATGAACCAGCCGAATCAATAGGATTTTTAACCACCTAGATTCTTGTGGCCCCGTGACGATACGCAACGCCACAACACAAGGGCCGCCCCACAATGGGACCAAAGACAGAATCAATAGGATTTTAAACAATGACCGTCCCACAAAGGGACTGAAGTCCTATCTCACAGAATGCTGTTATTTTCATTCATAACATTCACATCGTATTCACATTCACATTCATACTCATTTTCACAAATATTAGTATGATACTTTATCATAACAAGCATGCTTCCAAATGGTTTAAGCGTACAAATTAAAATCATAAGCCTATTTGCTGTGGAACCGAACATGATCATGTTACCGAAAAAGAAGACAGGTTGATTTCTAGGTTACACATGTGTAGAAAATAATTCATAACCACAAGTGCAGAATTTCTGAGTGCATGAAATTTTCACGGTAGGCTACTAACTTAGTCTTCTACCATTTTCTAATTTTTCAGATTTTTCTGAATTAAAATGACCCCTCAAAACTCTCTTTTTCCATGTTTCTGGAAATTGGGAACAGAGTCCCAGGGTGTCGACCTATCCAAGGGAAGTGTCGACCTGTCAACCTTACACATGCATAAAAAATGAACCATAACTACAAGTGCAGATTTTCTATGAGCATGAAATTTTTACTGTGGGTTACCAACACACCCTTCTACTATTTTCCATTTTTTTAGATTTTACTAAATTAATATGACCACTCAAAACTCTCTTTTTCCACATTTCTAGAAATTCATGACAAGGTTCTCAGGGTGTCGACACATCCGTGGGAAGTGTCAGCACATCCATGGGTAGTGTCACACATTCAGGGGGAAGTGTCAGCACGTCCATGGGCAGTGTCAGTGCATCCGACAGTTTCTAAAGAGAAAGTGTCGACACATCCAGGGTATGTGTTGACACATTCAGGGGGAAGTGTCAGCACGTCCATGGGCAGTGTCAGCACATCCGACGGTTTCTAAAGAGGAAGTGTAGAGCCCCAAAATTTATAAAAGTAATTTCTAGTTATTTAAATAATATTCTGGCATTAATTGGGCTAAATAATCAATATATGGCCAAAATTATGTTAATCAATTAACCCAACCCACTTAATTGAAGTCCAAAGGGTTTAGGACCTAGACCATTAGGTTTGGCCCATATTCTAGAAGGTATTTAAGCCGATCCACGGATATTAAGGATAAATACTAGAAATATAAGATAATTATTTAGATATTTAACAAAAGAGTTGTTATAAATTGAAACTCTAAGCTACGATGACTGTAACGGTCTATCGTAAGACCGCCACATCCATGTAACGCATGGGAACTCGACCGTTACATGCCTGTAAGTTTCGTGAGTGAAGGAACTCATGAAAAGATTGGAACTTGATGTTCCTATCCACTATGGATCGACTTGGGAAGGATTGTAAAAACTCTAAGGACTCTTAGAGATTAGGATTTGATGAAATAAGGACTCTAAACTCGATCTAATCCTCAAACCCTAGCCTAAACTATATAAATAAGGCATAGTTCAGAACTGTGCGACCCTTACTTTTTGGGCGTAAGGAAGTAAGGTAAGGAGTCATTATCTCAGGTAAGTTCTTTAGAGGTATTTATTTACAATACTTTAGACTAACTTCCCTCCGAATTTCACATCTTTAGGTCAAGAGGGCGTGGAGTTAGAGCCTAAAGAAGTTGCTGAAAAAGTCACAAGAGAAGGATGGGATCTAGGGCAGGGTTCTCAACCAAATTCAGAAACTACAGTCTAAGTAAGAGGTAGGTTATCTCATGAACGGTAAAAATAGCATGATAGGACTAAAACCCCTCTGGTTTGATTGAATTCCATGCATTATAGAGCATTGATTTCATGTTTTATTTGTTCTATGCACATCATGCACCTCTTAGCCAAATTAAGAAATTAAAACATGACTATTCATCTATTCATGATTACCTATGCATGTAGATGGCCTTACTTCATTAACATGACTAGAAACTCATCATGTTTTGATAAAAGACATGATGTGAGTTGATCTCTTAGTTTCTATGATTATTTTCTGTTAGCAGATATTGTAACGCACTAGCATAGGACCGCCACTTTCAAGTAACGGCCCTACTACAGACCGTTACAAACTCTGTAGTATTTGAATTGCACTGATATTTCTAACGCGCTTGGACAGACGCGTTACATTCAAGTAACGGCTTGATCATGACCGTCACTTTCACTGTGACGCCCCCTCTTAAGACCGTTATATCCTGCGTTCTGTCAACCCTAAGATAGAAAATAACTTGCCAATATTATTTATTGATTAAGCATAGTTACTTGAGTTTTAACTTGATTACATGATTTTTAGGATATCTGATTGTGCATGATAGGTATTGCATGTTTTGATATCTTAGTGATATTTTAAGGATATGTTAATTTCATGCCAAAATTCTATAGTTTTGTACTATAAAGCAGGACTTTTTTAACATCGTATTGACGGAGTTTTTATCATGATGTTCACATTGAATATACATATCTCTCTCTGTCAATAGAGTCAATTCTATACGTACATGGCACATATTCCGGTATGTTGTCATTAGTTCACACTTTGCACTATAGGAACACAATCTTAGACATGAGGACCTCTCTATTAGATATTCCTTCCAATGGACAAGGAAATTATTGTTTCAAGGCCTCCGTAATTCTCCGCGAGCCTGGGATTCCCACTAGGACGCCGAGTTGGTTGTATCAATGAAAGCCCATTAATTAGAACACTCTATCGTGATTTTGATTCTTGAAATGTAACGGCCTTGAACTGGACCGTCAGGCTCACGTAACGGCCCAGTGCCAGACCGTCACCTTCCTCTGAGTCTATTTTTATCCTTCTGGACTCGGATCACTTTAACGACCCATTACTGGTGCGTTACATAATGTAACGGCCCAACAAATGACCGTTACATAGCTTGTTTATGTTAACCCAAGGTTTGACCAAGGGTTGATATTCCAATGATTCTAGACAAACCTTGATGATCTAGAACTTGTCATATTGCTTAAATTGATCTAAAAGAAATGGAAGTTAAGGAAAATACCGTTATGCTGTCGATTTATTCTATAAGCATAACTTAGTTTAAATGTCATTCTTGATCTCATATATTCAAAATTGAAGCATTCATTTATTGATTATTGTTACCATGGATTTATTGGAAGTGCTATATTCTTGGCCATACTTTACTGTTATACTACGTGGAAATAGCTTAATTTATAACTGAAGATGCGATCGAGCACTGATTGTGTTCAAGGGCTCTATGCTAGTCCCCTCGACTGATTACCGGAAACATACTATTTTATAAACCATGGGGTATGATGTTACTGGCGTCGCATTGCGCTAGGAGTACTATTTCTATAAATAAGTGAAGATCCACGGCACGACATGACATTCTTGCTTGATATTCCACCGAAATTCACGAAGCACTTACTCTTAAGCATAAGATGCTAAAGTGAGGAATATGTGGCTTGCTAGTACAATCTCATTATATTCTTGTTCATGGAAGGCAAATATCATGTTCTTGTTATATTCTTACTAGCTCATTCTTGATCATTCTATCCTACATGGTTATCTTGTTTCTATTGATTTGATCGCATGATTGATTCACATTCGCATGATTTTACCTTATTTCTTTAGAGCAAAAATGATAATTACTTAAATAGTGCCTTCATGTTGATACGAAGATACCTACTGGGCAAGTGTGCTCATGACCTATTTTCCAATATTTTTCAGGAGATGGAAATAGTTCGAATTCGGATTCGGGCTATACTAGTAGCGGGTCCGGAAGCGAGTGAAAGTGTTATAAAGCTGAGAGTGAAGACTTAGGAAGTTAAAGTGTCTAGATTGAGTCAATGTAATTTTCCTATTTCTTGAGTCTAGTAGAATGGAAATCAAATTAGTGATTGTATCTGGAATATTGAGCGTTATGAAATAAAGCTGAAGTTTGATTAAAATCTTGTGTAATTGCATTTATTTATGTGATTGTCTTGCTCTCTGATTGATTCTTGCTTGCAAGAGACTTACCATGCCGGCTGTTCGCGCTCCCCGAGCGAGTCTTCCGCTGTAATAAAGGCTCGGGACGTGACAGTTAAGTTGGTATCAAAGCCTAAGTCTCAGGACTTAAGGAAAAGAGTCATGTCATAGGATAAGTCCAAGGTTAAGGACCCCTACCTATGAACTAAGGCAAAATTCCACACCCATGTGAGGATTGGGTAGAACCCGGGATAAGATAACTAATTAGCCTTAAGAATTATTTTGCTTATTCCAATTTCATGAGAAATAACAAGTTGTTATTTTCTCTCAGGTACCCTAATTTCCAAATGGCTCATCATGTAGATTGGGACGGTATGCAACAAACTGTTGCCGGCCTCACCCAGGCACTACAAACTATAGCATAAGGTGGTGCGGGGGCAAGGGCAGGAGACCTTCATCGCAATTTTCGGAGTCTAAACCCTCCGCGTTTCTATGGATCTTCCAATCCAGACGAAGCAGAAAATTGGATCGACGAGATGAATGGGATATTTGATGTTATTCAATGCACTGATCAGGAGAAAGTCCGTCTAGCTACGTTCCAATTAAACAAGGATGCTCGCACTTGGTGGAAATCGGTTCCGGCACCTCCAGCCGATGCGCCATATACATGGAATGTTTTTCTCACTTTATTCCGTGCCAAATATTTCTCCGAGCATGTAAAGGAAAGGAAGGATATGGAGTTTGCCTCCCTTCATCAAGGGATGATGTCCGTGGCAGAATATGAGTTGCAGTTTTCAAGGCTAGCACCGTATGCACCACATTTGATTAGTACAGACTTATTAAAAGCAAACCGATTTATGGACGGGTTACGGCACGGTTTCATTCAACAACTGGGGACACAGAATATCAGCACTTATGCGGAGATGGTTCAAAGGGTATATTTATGCAAGAGGACCTTAAAGAAGGTCAAAAGGTTGAAAGGAAAGGGAGAAGAATCTAGCCGGCGCTCTGATCGACATTATAAGAAGGAGAAGTTCAGCATCACGGAACCATACAAAAGCTGTGATAATAAGAAAAGATCAAGGAACGGGAACGGTGGAAGTTCTCAAAAGAGTAGTAAAAAGGTGAAGGAAGAAAAGGAGCAAGTCGCCTCGGCGTGCACCTTTTGTGAGAAATTCGGCCACTCGGCTGAAGAATGCTGGAAGCGCCTAGGTGCTTGTTTACGTTGTGGGAGTAGGGAGCATCGTGTGCCAGATTGCCCCCTTATGAAAGACCAACCAAATAATGGAGGACGTAGGAGGCAGGCTCGCCTCAATGCAGTTATAGATGAAGAAGAAGCGCCCAGGGATCAAAATGATGGGCTCATGGAAGGTACTCTTCAAATATGTTCTCATCATGCATTCGTGCTATTTGATATTGGTGCTTCTCATTCTTTTATCTCCACCACTTTTGCAAAAACCTTACCAACTGCATCAATTCCCCTACCTTCAGATCTCGCTATTACTACACCTTTAGGATCTGGAACTAAGCTTGCCAACTATTATCCTAATTGTGAGGTAGTGGTAGAAGGACACAATCTCCTTGCAAACTTAGTATGCCTTGATATGAAAGGATATGATGCCATTTTAGGGGTAGATTGGCTTGTAGACCATGATGCTTGCATCAACTGCCGAAATAAGATTATATCTTTCCGAAAGCCCGGTCTTCCAAGATTTTCCTTTCTTGGCATCAAATACAAGAAGCATCCTACCATTATATCTTCTCTACACGCCTGCAAACTTATCTCGAAAGGATGTGAAGTTTTTCTTGCTTCAGTCATTGTCACCGAGTCTAAGGAAATTATCCTAGCAGACATTCCTATTGCAAATGAATTCCCGGACGTGTTCCCATCTGAACTACCTAATTTACCGTCCGAGAGGGAAGTAAACTTTACCATTGAACTCATTCCAGGTGCGGCACCTGTTTCTATAGCCCCTTACAGGATGTCCCCCATAGAACTCAAGGAATTAAAGAAGTAATTACAGGAACTTCTAGACAAGGGTTTTATCAGACCTAGCACATCCCCTTGGGGTGCACCGGTTCTATTTGTCAAGAAGAAGGATGGTTCTCTCAGGTTATGTATTGACTACCGGCGATTGAATCAACTTACAATCAAGAACAAATACCTATTTCCGCGTATTGATGAGCTCTTCGATCAGCTTTCGGGAGCAGAATATTTTTCTAAGATTGACCTAAGATCAGGTTATCATCAGCTTAGAATCAAAGAAGAGGGCATTTACAAATCGTCTTTTCGAAGTCGTTATGGCCACTATGAATTCGTGGTAATGCCGTTTGGGTTAACTAATGCCCCAGCAGCGTTCATGCAACTTATGAACAGTGTCTTCCAGCCATATTTAGATCAGTTCATCGTCGTCTTCATCGATGATATCCTGATATACTCCAAAACAAAAGAAGAATATGAAGAACATCTAAGGATAGCCTTGCAAACACTTAGAGAACATAAACTTTATGCCAAACTCAATAAATGTGAATTCTAGCTCAAGGAAGTCTCATTCCTAGGCCACATTATTTCAAAAGAAGGTATTGCTGTGGACCCTTCTAAGGTAGAAGCTGTCAGAGATTGGAGCCGACCAACGACTATATCTGAAGTTAGAAGCTTTTTGGGTGTAGCAGGTTATTATAGAAGATTCATAAAGGACTTTTCAAAGATCACGGTTCCTTTAACTAGACTTACCAGAAAAGAAAATCCTTTTATCTGGTCGAAGGACTGTGAAAAGAGTTTTCAAAATCTTAAGAATCATCTTACAACAGCCCCTGTTTTGTCACTACCAATAGAGGGTGCTGGATTTGAAGTATATACGGATGCATCTGGAATTGGCTTGGGATGTGTCCTTATGCAAGATGGAAATGTGATTTGCTATTCTTCAAGACAATTGAAACGTCATGAAGAAAATTATCTTGTACATGATTTGGAATTAGCAGCAGTTATTTTCGCCTTGAAAATTTGGCGTCATTATCTTTATGGAGAAAAGTTCACTGTCTATTCGGACCATAAGAGTTTGAAATATTTATTTTCTCAAAAAGAGCTTAACATGAGGCAGAGGAGATGGTTGGAATATCTTAAAGACTTCGATTTCGTTATTCAATATCACCCTGGCAAGGCAAATGCTGTAGCAGATGCACTCAGTAGGAAACCAATGGGTATGTTATCAAGTCTCATGATTAGTATGACTAACCTTGTTCCTCAATTTGCTCAATTGAATCTAGATGTTGACATTAAGGAAGATAATTGTTTCATGGCAAATATACGAGCTCAACCAACATTGATTGAGGATTTGGCCAAGTTACAGGAGGATGACCCAATTTTACTGGAAATTAAGGCCAATATTGAACAAAGACCGGATTTTTCTATATCCGAAGATGGAAGAATGCTATTCAAGGGCCGAATGTGTATACCCGATCATGAAATTGATCTTAGAGGAAGCACATAAATCAAAGTATACCATTCATCCAGGAGGTACAAAAATGTATCAGGATCTCAAAAGAAACTTTTGGTGGCCCAATATGAAGAAGGAAGTAGCTGACTTCGTATCTCGGTGTCTCACATGTCAACAAGTGAAGGCGAAACATTTCAGACCCGCAGGTAAATTACATCCCTTAAGTATCTCGGAATGGAAATGGGAAAGCATAGGAATGGATTTCATTATGGGACTACCTAAGACAAGAGGTGGACACGATGGAATATGGGTAATTATAGACCGATTGACTAAAGCTGCACATTTCATACCAATAAAAAGTCGATGGTCTGTACATATTCTAGCTACACTATACATAAAAGAAATTATCAAGTTACATGGAGTCCCTGTCGCTATTGTATCAGATAGAGATCCCCGATTCACATCACAATTCTGGAAGAGCTTACAACATTCACTTGGGACTAGATTGAATTTTAGCACCGCTTTCCATCCACAAACTGATGGTCAAACAGAAAGGACAAATCAAGTGGTAGAAGATATGCTCAGGGCTTGTGTCATTGATTTTTGAGGAAGTTGACATGATCACTTACCTTTGGTAGAATTTGCATATAACAACAGCTATCAAGCAAGCATACAAATGGCACCTTTTGAAGCTCTATATGTGAAAAGTTGTCGATCACCAATATGTTGGAATGAAATAGGGGAAAGGCAATTTCTAGGCCCCGATTTAATCATGGATTCTACAGAGAAAATCAAGCTCATTCAGGAAAGGATGAAAATGGCACAAGATAGGCAGAAATCTTATGCTGACAATCGAAGGCGTGACTTAGAATTTCAAGTAGGAGAACATGTATATCTAAAGGTTTCTCTGGGTCGTGGTATTCGAAGATTTGGCATTAAAGGAAAGCTAACTCCAAGATTTATCGGTCCATTTAAAGTCCTCAAAAGGATCGGTGAAGTGGCTTATAAATTGGCTTTGCCACCACAGTTAGAAGGAGTTCATGACGTATTTCACGTCTCGTTGTTGAAGAAGTATGTGTATGATCCAGATCACATTATCACTTATGACAATCTGGAGATTCAGAAGGACTTGACATATGAACAAACGCCAATGACGATTTTGGAACGAGAAGTACGTCAACTCAGAAATAAGGTCATTCCTATGGTGAAGATTTAATGGAAGAAAGCATGGCCTTATGAAGCAACATGGGAAATCGAATCAGCTACGAAGAAAAGATTCCCAGAATTATTTAATTGTAAGTACACTCTCCTCAATCCATGAATTGAATTTGGGGACCAAATTCTTCTAAGTGGGGGAGGGTGTAGAGCCCCAAAATTTATAAAAGTAATTTCTAGTTATTTAAATAATATTCTGACATTAATTGGGCTAAATAATCAATATAAGGCCAAAATTGTGTTAATCAATTAACCCAACCCACTTAATTGAAGTCCAAAAGGGTTTAGGACCTAGACCATTAGGTTTGGCCCATATTCTAGAAGGTATTTAAGCCTATCCACGGATATTAAGGATAAATACTAATAATATAAGATAATTATTTAGATAATTAATAAAAGAGTTGTTATAAATTGAAACTCTAAGCTACGATGACTGTAACGGTCTATCGTAAGACCGCCACATCCATGTAACGCATGGGAACTCGACCGTTACATGTCTGTAAGTTTCGTGAGTGAAGGAACTCATGAAAAGATTGAAACTTGATGTTCCTATCCACTATGGATCGACTTGGGAGGGATTGTAAAAACTCTAAGGACTCTTAGAGATTAGGATTTGATGAAATAAGGACTCTAAACTTGATCTAATCCTCAAACCCTAGCCTAAACTTTATAAATAGGACATAGTTCTGAACTGTGCGACCCTTACTTTTTGGGCGTAAGGAAGCAAGGTAAGGAGTCATTATCTCGGGTAAGTTCTTTAAAGGTATTTGTTTACAATACTTTAGACTAACTCCCCTCCGAATTTCACATCTTTAAGTCAAGAGGGCGTGGAGTTAGAGCCTAAAGAAGTTGCTGAAAAAGTCACAAGAGAAGGAAGGGATCTAAGGTAGGGTTCTCAACCAAATTCAGAAACTACAGTCTAAGTAAGAGGTAGGTTATCTCATGAACGACAAAAATAGCATGATAGGGCTAAAAGCCCTCTGGTTTGATTGAATTACATGCATTATAGAGCATTGATTTCATGTTTTATTTGTTCTATGCACATCATGCACCTCTTAGCCAAATTAAGAAATTAAAACATGACTATTCATCTATTCATGATTACCTATGCATGTAGATGGTCTTACTTCGTTAACATGACTAGAAACTCATCATGTTTTGATAAAAGACATGATGTGAGTTGATCTCTTAGTTTCTATGATTATTTTCTATTAGCAGATACTGTAACGCACTAGCATTGGACCGTCACTTTCAAGTAACGGCCCTACTACAGACAGTTACAAACTCTGTAGTATTTCAATTGCACTGATGTTTCTAACGCGCTTGGACAGACGTGTTACATTCAAGTAACGGCTTGATCATGACCGTCACTTTCATTGTGACGCCCCCTCTTAAGACCGTTATATCCTGTGTTCTGTCAACCCTAAGATAGAAAATAACTTGCCAATATTATTTATTGATTAAGCATAGTTACTTGAGTTTTAACTTGATTACATGATTTTTAGGATATCTGATTGTGCATGATAGGTATTGCATGTTTTGATATCTTAGTGATATTTTAAGGATATGTTAATTTCATGTCAAAATTCTATAGTTTTGTACTATAAAGCATGACTTTTTTAACATCGTATTGACGGAGTTTTTATCATGATGTTCACATTGAATATACATATCTCTCTCTGTCAATAGAGTCAATTCTATACGTACATGGCACATATTCCGGTATGTTGTCATTAGTTCACACTTTACACTATAGGAACACAATCTTGGACATGAGGACCTCTCTATTGGATATTCCTTCCAATGGACTAGGAAATCATTGTTTCAAGGCCTCCGTAATACTCCGAGAGTCTGGGATTCCCACTAGGACGCCGAGTTGGTTGTATCAATGAAAGCCAATTAATTAGAACACTCTATCGTGGTTTTGATTCTTGAAATGTAACGGCCTTGAACTGGACTGTCAGGCTCACGTAACGGCCCAGTGCCAGACCGTCACCTTCCTCTAAGTCTATTTTTATCCTTCTGGACTCGGATCACTTTAACGGCCCATTACTGTTGCGTTACATAATGTAACGGCCCCGCAAATGACCGTTACATAGCTTGTTTATGTTAACCCAAGGTTTGACCAAGGGTTGATATTCCAATGATTCTAGACAAACCTTGATGATCTAGAACTTGTCATATTGCTTAAATTGATCTAAAAGAAATGGAAGTTAAGGAAAATACCGTTATGCTGTCGATTTATTCTATAAGCATAACTTAGTTTAAATGTCATTCTTGATCTCATATATTCAAAATTGAAGCATTCATTCATTGATTATTGTTACCATGGAATTATTGGAAGTGCTATATTCTTGGCCATACTTTACTGTTATACTGCGTGGAAGTAGCTTAATTTATAACTAAAGAGGCGATCGAGCACTGATTGTGTTCAAGGGCTCTATGCTAGTCCCCTCGGCTGATTGCCGGAAACATACTATTTTATAAACCATGGGGAATGATGCTACTGGCGTCGCATTGCGCTGGGAGTACTATTTCTATAAATAAGTGAAGATCCACGGCACGACATGACATTCTTGCTTGATATTCCGCAGAAATTCACGAAGCACTTGCTCTTAAGCATAAGATGCTAAAGTGAGGAATATGTGGCTTGCTAGTACAATCTCGTTACATTCTTGTTCATGGATGGCCAATATCATGTTCTTATTATATTCTTGCTAGCTCATTCTTGATCATTCTATCTTACATGGTTATCTTGTTTCTATTGATTTGATCGCATGATTGATTCGTATTCGCATGATTTTACCTTATTTCTTTAGAACAAAAATGATAATTACTTAAATAGTGCCTTCATGTTGATACGAAGATACCTACTGGGCAAGTGTGCTCATGACCTATTTTCCAATGTTTTTCAGGAGATGGAAATAGTTCGGATTCGGATTCGGGCTATACTAGTAGCGGGTCCGGAAGCGAGTGAAAGTGTTATAAAGATGAGAGTGAAGACTTAGGAAGTTAAAGTGTCTAGATTGAGTCAATGTAATTTTCCTATTTCTTGAGTCTAGTAGAATGGAAATCAAATTAGTGATTGTATCTGGAATATTAAGCGTTATGAAATAAAGTTGAAGTTTGATTAAAATCTTGTGCAATTGCATTTATTTATGTGATTGTCTTGCGCTCTGATTGATTCTTGCTTGCAAGAGGCTTACCATGCCGACTGTTCGTGCTCCCCGAGCGAGTCTTCCGCTGTAATAAAGGCTCGGGGTGTGACAGGAAGTGTCGACACATCCAGGGTATGTGTCGACACATTCAGGGGGAAGTGTCAGAAAGGTCATGGGATGTGTCAGCACATTCATGGGAATATGTCAGCACATTCATGAGAATGTGTCAACACGTCTGGCAGTTTCTAAAGGGGAAGTGTCGACACATCCATGGGAAGTGTCGGCACATTCGAATATTTTTAGTTAAAATTCTAAGAAACCTCTCAAAAGCACATAACTTTATGGAAAGACTAGAAAATAATCATGGTAGTTAATCTCATATGCCCTTAGTCCCTCTTTGACATATAGAAACTACTTTGAAATCATTTTAATGCATCATTGACCCCTAAGATTTGAGGATAGGTGCCTACCTTCGAAATGTTATACCGATGATCAAGGGATGATATCCACACCCCATATCTACCTAATCTTTTCCTTTCGATCCGGGGATGAGATCCATACCCCAGATCCTCCCAAGGCTTCGCTCGTCATCCTCCAATAGCCGGATCGTCCACCCACGAACCGGATGGTCCACCCACGAAGAGACGGAGTCCCTCACTCTCCTCTTACTTAAGAAAGCTAGAAGGTGGTAGAGGGTTGATAGAAATTGTTTGCTAAAGGCTTTCCACCCTTGAAACTCACCTCCTTATATAGTTTTCAACCTCCCAAGGGTTTACCCACATCCCTCAAGACTCCAACAAGCTCCAAGGTCGCAGGTTTTGAAGAGGAGTTAATGCTAAGCACCTCTTCGAGTTTGAAAAGGTGTGACCTTTCGACCTCCGGTCATAAATTCTATTGGACGTGCTCGTACGTCGAGATTCAGGCTAGGACATCTGCAGATGAAATCAAGAGGACTTCTTGATATAACTTTGAGTCATGGTTTCATCGAATTACGTTATTTCGTGCCTGAGTTATGACTTTTCAAACATTAACATTTATTTTTCCCTATTTTAGTCCCGACCCTTGGTCTTCCTAGTCATAAATGCGAGTGGGCGTGCTCTTCCATCGAGATTCAGGCCAGGATATCCTCAGATGAAATCAAGAGGACTTCTTGATCTAAATTTGGGTCACAGTTTCATCACATTTCATTATCCCTATCACGAGTTATGATTTTCGCAATATTAATATTTATTCTCCCTCGTTCCAGCCGTGACCTTTCGGTAGCCCGAGGTAATTCGGGTATAACTATATTGTCCAAGCAGAATTTGGCCTCGCCTCAAAAGAGAAGTTGTAGCTAACACCCCATTACAAATTATGGCTTTGGTTTCAGGTCATTTCATCAACTAAAGATGAAGTTATGATTTTTCCATTAATTACGTGCGAATTCACACAACAGTCACACCTCTCAGTGATAGCTGGCTGCAAAAGGACTCAAAACCTTGGGCTCTAGTGCGAATTGGGTTTCCATGTTAACAGAAGAGTTTGGGATAAGGGCCCAAGCTTTCTAATGAGCTTAGTTTCATTCCATTTGGTTGACTGTGGACCAATATATTGTTATTTTAACGGGTGACTATATTTTCTGTAAATGTTTCGGCCCATTATCATAACTCCTTATTTCCTATTAGGCCTATTTTTCAGAAGTTACACTCTTCATCAAAGTTGTTCCTTACCTAATGGTCGTTGCATGGGCTTTGGTTTTACCTATTTCTGACCTCCCTATAATAAGTTACTAATTTCCTAAGGATCCTTCAATAATCTGTCTAGATTTCTAGCTCATTGTGTTCATAGGCCCGAATTGTACTCGATTGAGCCAGTGCCCAATTGGTGGTCATAACAGATAAGGAGGAAGCGAGCGATGCTAAGGCATCTGCAATGATATTCTGAGATCAAGGAGTATGGATGTAGATTTGTTTGCGAAATTGCCTAGCCGAGAGAGTGACCAAATCCTGATATGGCTTGAGCTTCAAGTCACAAGTGCGGTAAGTGGACAGAACTTGCCGCAGAACGAGCTGAGAATCTCCTATGATGTTCAAATAGCGTGTGCCCAAGAGGTAGGCGTGCTTCAATCCATCCAGGAGAGCCTCATATTCGGCGATGTTATTGGTTGCAGGAAAACGTAGCTGATATGCAAAGGGAATTGTTACCGCTTCCGGAGTAAGCAGAACTGCACCTATCCCTCAGCCTTGGGAATTGAGGGCACCATCGAAGTGCAGAGACCAGAAGGGATGATGAGTAAGGATGGAGAGATGCTCATCAGGGAAATTGTCTTGAATAGAGTCTGTGCAGGGGATAGGAAGATGGGCGAGATGCTCAGCGATGGCATATCCTTTGATGGACTTCTGAACAACGAATGTGATATCAAACTGAGAGAGGAAGCTCTGCCACCGAGCTAACCTACTAGAAATGATAGACTTTTCTAAGAGATAGTGAATTGGGTCCATTCTAGAGATTAGCCTAACCGGGTGGGCTAGAAAGTAGTGTTTTAGCTTTTGAGCTACCCGAACTAAGGCGGCACAAGTTTTCTCCATGGCTGTGTACTTGGCCTCCGCGGCATTAAATAACCTGGAGAGCTAATAAGCTGCCCGCTCTTTGCCTTCATCATCTACTTGTGCTAGGACAGCTCCTAGGGAGTCCTTAATGACAGAAATATATAGGATCAGGGGTTTCCAGGGACAGGAGGTTACAAAATCAGGGGATTAGAAAAATACACTTTCAAGTCCTCATAGGCCTTATGACAGTCTTCATTCCATTCAAACTTGACCCCCGCCTTTAGTAATTCATAAAATGGGCGGCACCTCTGAGAATGCTGGGATATGAATCTTCTAATGAATTGTAATCGTCCAATCAGTCCTCGGAGTTCCGTGATATTCTTGGGTGGAGGCATGTCCATGACGGCCTTTACTTTGTTAGGATCAATCTGAATCCCCCTTTTACTAACTATGAAGCCTAGCAACTTCCCTGAGAGACTCCGAAAACACATTCTTAGGGTTCATTTTCAGCTGGTACTCCCTAGCTCTCTGAAGCACTTAGCTAGAATGGCGGGGTGTTCTTCTTTAGCCCTTGACTTCACCAAGATGTCATCCACGTAAGCTTCCATATAGACGTGCATCATGTCGTGGAATATAGCCATCATTGCCCTTTGATAAGTGGCACCCACTTTCTTCAAACCAAACAGCATGACCACATAGCAATACGTGCCCAGGGCGTGGTGAAGGAGGTTTTCTCTTGATCTTCCAGAGCGAGACGGATTTGGTTGTAGCCTAAATAACCATTCATGATTGATAATGCTTCGTACCTGGCGGTGTTGTCCACCAATACGTCTATATGAGGCAGCGGGAAATCATCCTTGGGACATGCTTTGTTAAGATCCCTGAAATCAATACAAATTCGCACCTTTTCATCCTTCTTGATGATCGGGACTATATTTGCCACCCACTGAGGATCTAAAACAACTCTAATGAATCTGGCCTTGTGTAATTTATCGACCTCTTCCTTCATCCTCAAGGCCATGTGGGGGTGAAATCTCCTTAGTTTTTGTTTAACGGGTGCTGCCCTTGGTTTAAGCACTAATCGGTGTTCTACCAAGGAGGAGTCAAGACCCAGCATGTCCTCGTAAGACAAGGCGAAAGAATCGCTATACTCCCTTACGACTTTGACTAAATTTTCTTCAACTTCTGGAGGGAGATTAGAAGCAATAATGATGGGCCTGGGGTCTCCTTCAGTTCTTAGATTTATTTCCTTCGTAGGTTCATCCACTGCTGATGATGGCTCATCAAATCTCTTTAAACCCTGCGCATACAAATCGGCAGTGTCGTCTACGTCGCTGTCCTCAAGATCCATCGGATCCTTATCATCTATAACTTCATAGACTCCTAACCAATCATCGCTTGACGCCCCGCCTTGCTCCTCATCTTCTTCGATCACAATCGCCATGGCTACAAACTCCGGGCATTTAAGAAGAGCATGACATCGCTGAGCTAGATCCTGTAAGAACCTATCAGAAATGGATTTAGAATGACGCGCCGGCGGGCGCGGCTCGGGCAAGGAAGGGTTGCATGACTTAGAACAAGACCCTACTTCTCTAGACTTAACAGACCCTTCTACCCTACACTCGACGGACCCGACGCCTAACCTAGGAGAGAGAAAATCTAGTGAGAGGGAGGCAGTAGGGACCTCATGCCCTTGGGAGGAAGATGGAGAGAAGATAGCGTAATCTTCAACTGAAATCTCTGTTTCAAATTTGACGTTTTTTGGAGATCAGTGGAGATGATGCAACAAGATGGAGAGGAAGGCGGAGGAGGGAGCCTAAGGGGATACTTGGAGGGACAAAAATTGTCGAGGAAGGGGCCAGAGGAGAAGAAGAAAGGAGTAGATAGATCGACAGGTGGACATCAATCACAAGTCCTGACGATAAGGAAATCAGTTGGCATTTCAAGCAGCAATGGATTGATCAAGATAGGAGGTGAGCTCGGTACAGATGCCATCTTTTGAAAGAATGAAAACAAGCGGGAAGGAGACCAAGTGAAGATGACGGGTAACCTCCCCCTTTCCTACGAGCGGTAAGCTGGCTTCTTCGGCTCATAATGCACAAGCCGCACCTCTTGGTTTCTCTGGCAACTTTATTCTTCATAAAACAACCTTTTAAATGCTTGGCTGAAATCAATCATATCATCAACCTGGCCCATTGGGCAGCAATAGCAGGCAGTCGACTGTATAAGCTATATTTTCTTCCTTGGGCTGACTTTGTAATGCTTTTAATGTGCCGGGCTGGAGAGGGCCCCCGACAAAATGCTGCCGGTACTCCCAAGTTAACGGTCCAGAGTCACCAAAGATTGAGAGTAAGGATTCTCGATAACCAAGGCCCCTCCTGTTCATCTTCTTGCCCTTGGGGACCGATTTAGCCCGCCCTTGTAATTGTGCGTCGAGGCCTCTCCCCTGCTGATAGCCCAGTTTTAGTATCATATTCCACCCCTTTGAATCTCATATCTAGGGCTTCATTTTGATGTTGACTAGCACAGTTGTGGGCATGCGTGGCGCATAGGCCCATGGGAAGTTCAGATCCAGCACTGAGATGATGGGCCGATTGCTGGGCCATAATGTTGGCAAGATCTTCTCGGAGACGGCTTTGACAGATTGGACGTGGACATGCTCTTTACTTTGACCACCCTCCCTTGAAAAGGGAATTTGAGGCACTGGTGGGCAGTGGATGGTACGGCATTAAGATTATCAATCCACGGACGACCCAAGATAGCTTGAACATAGGGTCGATATCCAGCACATAAAACTCAATCGGCATAGTGAGAGGCTCAAGCTCATCCTGAATGGTGACTACCCCGTGACATGCCCTTTTGGAATTGTCGTATGCTGCAATAGTAGTCGGAGTCGGCCTTAGTAGATCTTCTGACAAATTACAGGCCCTTAAAGTGCTGAGAGGGCAGACATTAATAGAAGCCCCTGTGTCTACCAATGATGTGTCTATGCTGACTTTGTTTAGAGTGATAGAGATACATAGCGGCATCTGTCGAGCCTCAGGGCGTGCCAGTCACGTCTCAGAGAATGTAATCACTGGCCCTTTGGAGATTGTAGCCAAGGCTGTTGGTAAGCTGTCCACAGCCATGTCTTCGTTTACTATCACCTTCTGAAGGAAGTTGCGAAGTGCATCTTGGTGAAGCATGGACCTTTTAATCAATTCCAGCACAGAAATCTTAGCAGGCACCCGGTCTAGATGATGTAGCAAATCATATTGTGTCCCTGGCAGCAGATCTGCCTCCTCTTGATCAGCGGCCTGTTATGAGGACTGGGGAGTGGGTGCAGGTGCACCGGGATAGTTTCTATGGAACAAACACCCGCTCCGTAGGGCAAGGTTTTGGGCTGGCACGGCGTTAGATGGGTTCAAGATAAGTGGCTTGATGGTCTCGGTGGGGTGGATGAATGAAGGAGTAGAGGGCGTAGGGGTGACAGGAGTAGTGGTGATGATAACAGGTGTTGTGGGGGTAGTGGAAGTGACAGGCTGTGGAGGGTTGATGGGTGAAGGGTTTGATGGAGGGATGGTGATGATGGGTACTGGAACTGGCAGTGGAGTGGAGATAAGCAGGACAATGGGTGAAGCGGAAGGTAGGATGAGGGGTTTGGCAAATGCAGGGGATGGAGAGGTTTGATGGTTAAGCGGGAGGATGACGGGGGTAGAAGGTAAAGAAGGGTTATGGTAGCTACGGTGGAGGGCCATGAGCCGCTGTACTGAGGCTTCGTCGTCATAGGACCACCCAACATCAGGAGCCAGGGGTTGAACGAGGTTGACTTGAGCCGGTGCTGGTGGTTGTGGAGCGGGCGGATGGTTTAGCATGGGGTTTTGGTGGATCCCCAAGTCCTGAACGGGCTGTTGCTGCTGTTGTGGCTGCGGGGCTTGTTGCTGTTGCACTTGCGGCCTCGACGCTTGCCTTCTTTTCTATCTCGACAATGGCCTTATGCATCTCGACCCAATCAATGCGCTGCCCTTCATGGAGATCATACACCAGATCTCGGAACTGATAACACCCTTCAATAGTGTGCCCGGGTTGCCGATGGAACATGTAGTATTTAGATTGATCAACGACCGGGTTACAGTTGGGCCATTCTGGAGGAAGCTGAATTGCACTTATTGAAATGAGAGCGGAGAAGATATCCGTAAGGGTTTCAAGCAAAGGAGGATATTGCGCTCTCTTCGGAGCTTGGCATTTATTGGTGTAGCCATTGGGTGGAGGGACGTTGTGGTATTGCAGAGGTTATGGCGGCTGTTGTGGAGCGGGAAAGGCATTTTGTGGAGTGGCGAAGGTAGGCTGAGGATTTTGTGGAGCGGGGAAGATGGGTTGGGTGTTTTGTGGAGTGGAGAATTAGGAATTGCGGGGGTTTTGAGGGAAACGGAATGGTGCGGGCTGGTTGGGGAAGGGGAATGCAAAGGCTTGCACTTGCTCGTTGGTTTGGACTCCTTCGATGATGGGCCCTTGAGATTTCTTACTATATTTGGGATTTTGGGACTCGAAGAGAGAACGTATAGGGGAGTCCTTAAACTGGGTTTGAATGAATCTCGCCTGGCTGTAGAGTTGGTGCATATTTGAAATATCATTCATGGCCAATATGTTGTGAAAGGTGGGGGTAGCATTAGAGATAAGCAACTTGACCTTCTCCTCATCTGGAATATGCTGGGGCACACGGGCGGCCATCTGCCTCCATCGGTCGGCATAAGTAGCAAAGTCCTCATCGGCTTTCATCTTCTCAACCACGAGATATGTAAATGAATATTCTTGGCCGACCCGGTCTTGGAACCTCTAAATGAATTTCTCCTTTACAACTTTGAAGCTCTCCGCATCCTCTTGTGGCAAAGCATAAAACCACTCCAGTACAACTCCATCTAGAGATCGGCGGAATAGATACGCCATAAGGCGATCATCATACTGAAATTGCGCCGATTCATACATAAAATCCCTCACATGAATGAATGGATTACTGTTCCCGTCATACTTGTGGTATGTGGGGAGCTCGGATTTGGAAGGGAATCGGATATTGTGAAAATTGGGAGCCGGAACATCTGCTAGGGATTGTGGGCCAACCCGCTTTTGAAGGAAGTTGAGTTGTTGTTGCTTGGCGGCCCATTTATCTAGGAGTTCTGCTCCCGAGATGGAGTAGGTGGAGTGAAAGGAGCGTGCTCAAGGCGAGGAGATGAAGGATAAACTGAAGGAGGTGGAGGAGGCCCATATGAAGGATATTGGGCCAGAGGATGACCCAAATTGGAGTGGACATGGGCCGCCCCTTGCTAGGGCGAACGAAATCAGCCGGGCCAATGAGGACTTGTGGCGCGATGGGATGGTTCTATAAGAATCAATCTGGGTGGATGAGGGAAGGGTGGTCTTCCCTTTATCAAGGATTTGAGGGGCCGATCCAGAGGACTGGCCTGCTTCCAGATTGGAGAACTGAAGGATCCTGGGCTAGACCGAGGTAAGATTAATAGGAATGGGTGAAACCCCGGGCCCATCAGTCCTAGTTTGTGAGATGGAGGTAGTGGACAGACCCTGTGTAATCGTGGGAGATGGGGCACTGGACCCCTGCAAGGTCTGATAAAGGGCCTGAAGTTGGGCCGGATCTAACTTGGCCATCATCTGCAAGATGTGACTAGTAGGATTGTTGGAGGAGAGGGAGGGTTGCGCACCCTCCATGGAGACAAAAGATGGAGGAGGGGTGGACCCTTCTCCAGATGCGATGTGAATGACCCTGGATGGGTCTTCTAAAAGACCCTGGGAAAGGGATTCCTCGTGGGAATGGGGAAGGTCGTAGGAAGACATGCTGGACTCGAACAAGGGATTGGAATAAGATGTGAAAGAGGAATTGCCCCTACGAGATGAATCTAAGGAATGAAAGCAACTCCACATGCAATGAAGTACCTTAAAACAAAGCAGACAACACAAACAACCACAAATAAGTGACTGGACAAGATGACTCCAAACTTTATGAAAATAAGAGAGAGACGAGACAATCAAAGTCAACCAAGTTAAACTTTACTTATCTCTTCCTTTAGAACCTTAGTGATTTGAATTTAATATGTTCTCTTCAACAATAGGTTCCTAATAGGAAGGATATTTGGGAACTTGGTTAACTCTAGGTGTAAACTCTCCCTTACTTATGCAACCTAGACACGGGGTGGTGAAGGTACAACCGGCCCGGCATCCGTGTGGGAATCCATGGCTCGCGGAGACTTATAGAGGTCCCTGATGCGGTCACCTAGTCGACCCCAAGGAATATGGAGGCGAGAGGATCACACACCAAGGTGGGAATGCAACTATGATATGAGAGATGAATGAACCTATGTGCACCGGAGTGCATGCAATTTCTAGACTATAAACTAACAACCAATATGCAAACAATGATATGTATATATGCAACAACCAAGGAGGAGACCAGATAGCACCCAGGAATAAGAAAATCAGCAAAAATTACAGAACTAATGGCAACCTCGGTGTGCGTACCTGTGACTGGAGAAACGGTCGAATGGGAGGCCGCTAAAGAGATAAGACGGTCTTTGGCTAGACCGCTTTGAAGCCAGAAAAGGCCTGTGAGGAGACTGCTAGGGAACCAGGGAGTAGAAACCAACAAAAAATAAACAGAAAAATCGAGGAAAATAGCAGGGCAACTGGGAATTACTAAGAACAGGAGGTCAAACAAAAACTCAACACGATTGGCACTAGATGTCCCACCGTGATCGCCAAAAAATTAGGGGTGTTGATGTTTTATTTATGATTGATGGGATGTGGGTGAATGTGAATGAAGTGGTGTGAATATGGTGTGATAAAAGTGTGTGTGAGCAAGTGGTGCACTAACTCAAGCAATCAACATAGAAGTAGAGAAAGTGGGCATGTCATCAATGTTGCAGAAGTGAAGAAGGAAAAAAAACACACGCCGGGGCGTGGAGCAAAGGAATAAAGAAAAACACACACCATAGGTGTGGAGCAACTGAAATAAAGAAAAAGAAAGCAATATGATGAACAAGATGACAAAAGCCCAAATAATGGAAAGTGTGATTGCCACCGAAGTAAGTAATGTAGTGAAACCACAATAATTACCTTGGAAAGAGTCAGTTGAAGTCAACCCCCACGGGAGAGAGAAAACCAGATGCTGCAAAGGCAAACGGTCCAACAGATGACTGCTAGGAGATGACAAACGGCCCTATGATAGACCGCCTATGATCCGAAAATGGTCTGCTAAATGACCGCTAGAGCACCCAGAACAGAAGCTTGGAACTTGTATCTCCACCCCTCCTGGCCGGCCAGAAGAGCTGGGCCTCCTGCAATGAGTCATGTAAACCTGCAAAAGAGTGTAGACACAGAGAAAAATGACCCAATTAGCCCTTTGACAAGTGTAGTATCTATATTGCAATTAAGCTAAGATGCATAAAAGGAAGGGTGAATACCTAGGGGTTGGTTGTTTTTTAACCCCTGTGGGGTATGGAAAAAGATAGGAGGATGTTTGAAAACGTGACGTGAGTGCATAGAGCGTCATAGAAGGAGGGGAATATGCTATGGATGCAAAAGGACAATAGACAAAACTAAAGAAAACGACTCAAACATAGGCCAAAGGAACTTGATACTCCCGGGACCAGAAGCCTTGTGGACGTGGAAGTAGCTTCTCCCTGGTTGGAAGTTGCTCCAGAACGTAGCAGCACTTCGTGACAAACTCCAGAAATCTCCTCCTTAAACCATGAAGTCAAGGGTTCTATTTATAGACCCCCAAACCCTAGGTTCGGGTTGGAGGGATAATGACACGAAAATACGCCTGAAACTAGATAAACCTCGAGGATAATACTCCCAAGAGTCCATAGAAACAAACAAAAGCCTTTGAGAGTCTCTATCTAGAGAGAAATCAACAAACCAAGGACTCTAGTTCGACCACGGTGAAGTAGAGAAAATCAGACAGAGCAGGACTCTATATCTTCCCAAACGGTCTTGCGATAGACCGCAAGGCTCAAGAAAACGGTCTAGCGATAGACCGCTAGGCTCATTCATCCAGAAAAGATAAGAACAAAGAGACTCAGCAGGACTCTCTGCCTCCTAACGGTCTAGCAAAGGACCGCCAACGCCCGCCAAACGATCGTACGATAGACCGCTAGGCTAGTAGACGTGGCAAAAGAGATAAAGACTGATAAATCTCCGAGTTAATCCACAAGATAATCCTTTATTAGCCCTTATCCAAGCCCAATAAGCTGAAATGATGAGAAACCAAAGCAACCACGCCCAACCAAGGAGAATAACCCATAAAATAGGCCCAAAAAATGACCCAGCAGTCGGTGAATAACTCGGGACATCATAAAAATAGAGATAAGGAGATGACACAACTCATTGGTCATAAAACGGGTGTCAACAGGGCTCTCTCCAGTTGGGTGAGCCGACTACTTCTGTCGTCGCTACTTCATATTCTTATTCACTTAGCTCCTCTTCTATCATGCTGGGGACCTAGCGCTGGTTTATTATTAGTATGTTGAGGGTTTCATCTGGTGGGACTACTAATGAACTTGCCAGCTTTGCCAGTGCATCCGCTTACGCATTTTGGCCTTGACCAAGATGGTTTATTTCAATAAAGTATAATTCCCCAATGAGCTACTTTACTTTGTTGTGGTAGGGGAGTAATTCGGGTTTCCAGATGATGAACTACCCCTGAACCTATTTGACAATCAGCATTGAATCCCCAAACACTTGCAGCATTCGGATCTACATTTGAAAGGTAACCTGGAGATTGATAATTAGGGCTTCATATTCTTATTCGTTGTTTGTGCAGGCTTTATTAATCGAGTAGGAGGTGTGCAACACTTCCCTTTTTTGGGATTTGAGGATGATGCCTGCCCCAACTCTTACTCTTGTCTAACCTGACGAGGATGTTTATGTTCTTGAAGCTCCGTCAAAGTATAACAGCTAAATGGCTTGTTGGACTTGATCCACTTCTAGGGTCTCATCTTCGGGGAGCTCTGTGATTAATGGGAAAAATTTTCGGGCACCGAATGCGCTGCGAAGAAATATGCAATGGCCTGGCCCTTGATAGCCTTTTGTGGCACGTAAATAATATCAAATTCCATCAGGATGATGGCCCATTTACCCAGTCGCCCTTTTAGTACCGGTTGAGAGAGTATGTATTTGACTGGGTCAGTTCTAGATATTAACCGAACTTCATGCGACAACATGTAGTGCCTCATCTTTTTGACTACAAAGACTAGCGCGAGACAAACCTTTTCAATCAGAGTATATTTTCCTTCCGCCCCAACTAATCTACGACTGAGGTAATATAGAGCATATTCTTTCCTTGATCATTATTTTGGGTGAGCATTGCCCTTAGAGAATATTCAGTGGCAACTATATATAGAATTAGCGGCCGCCCTTTGACAGGTGCCCCCAGCATTGGCGGGGTCTGGAGATATTCCTTCAGTTGGTCAAAAGCTTTCTAGCACTCTTGATTCCAGCAGAAAGGCGTGTCCTTCATCATCGACTTATGAAACGGCTGACACCGCCCAGACAGGTTGGAGATGAATCTACAGATATATGCCAGCCGACCTTGTAATGATCGCAATTCTGTCAAATTTTTAGGAGGAGATAGCTCCTAAGTAGCCTTTTTTTTGGTAGGGTCTATTGAAATTCTCCGATATATAACGATGAAGCCTAGGAATTTGCCACTGGAAACTCTAAAAGTGCACTTCATTAGATTCATTTTCAGCTCATACTACCGTAGCCTTTCAAATATGATCCTAAGATTTCACAGGTGACCTTCTCTTTTATTGGTCTTGACAACTAAGTCATCAATGAACACCATAGGGATGATACAAGAGCCGTAGGAGCATCCTTTCAGCTCCCAGGGTGATTGCGTGTTCCTCCTGCGCACGTTGGCCGCCGGCCATGGCCGGCCTTGGGGGGGGGCCGCCCCCTCCCCCTCCCCCGTTGTTGGAACCCCCTGGTGCTGTTGCTCGGTGTGCAGGCCTGCAGGTTGGCCCTTCTTCTTCCGTCTGTGAGCCTTCTTTTTCTGCTGGCGTCCCCACGCGTGCAGACGGTGCTACCGTGCCCTCTGCCGCTTTTGGGGCCCTTGCCGCTCGCGACGGCCCTATTCGTCTTGCTGATGAGTCTAGGGATGCTACTGTGGCTGGGGACCTTGGGTCTTCGACCATGCACGATGCTGCTCCCGCGGCTGGGGCCCTTCGTGCTCCTGCCTTTGATGGCCGATTGTCCCCTTCTGCACCCTCCCAGGTGCCTTTGTCTTTCTCCCACGTGGTGTGCCCATCCATCCGTCCTTCGGCTCTCCCTTTTGTGGTCCATCCACCTACCTTCACAGATGCAGGAGAGCCCGATGTCTTCTTCTCCAATGAGGAGATCAAGGTGTCATGTTCGCCCTTTAATTTGGCCGTCATTGCAAAAACTCCCCAAGGGCGTCCCCTGTTTCAGGTTATCAGATCACATTTGGCGCAATGATTTTCATTCCTCCAAGACTTTTCCATCAGTGCTTTGGATGACCGCCATCTTATGATCAGGTTTCAGAATGAGGATGATTATCTTCAGGTGCTGCTCAAAGAATCGTTGCTTGTTCAAGGCCGCCTATTTCAATTCTCCGAATGGATGATCAACTTCATCCCTAGTTCTGATTCTCCCATCGTACCTGTATCGCTTGAACTGCCTGGACTGTCAGTTAATTTCTACCATGCAGCCATGCTTCGGTCTATTACAGGCAGCCTTGGTCCCGTCCTGAAGATTGATCAGAATACGTCCTCTCTACTTAGGACCCATGCTGCGTGTGTGTGTGTCCAGATGGATGTCTCCTTGCCCCTGTCGGGCCGCGTCTAGATTGGCACCAGTGTTGATGGCTATTGGCAGCCAATTGTTTACCCGAAGCCTCCTTTGCACTGCTAGTGCTGCCACCACCTCGGCCACCTTGTTGACAATTGTAAGATAGAACCTCTGATGGCTGGGGGGGCACCTGGCCCCGGTGCTGGCCCTAATGGCCCCATTGCTACTCCTGCTCTGGCCCTTGCTCAGGTTTGGAGGCCTCTTCGCGCTGGTGATCGTGTCCCTACTGTCGATCCTCAAGTGCTCGATCATATGCCTCCCAAGGCCCCTGTCCAACTCCCTTCGAATGCTGCTGGTGGCTATGATCCGCCTTTTGTTTGTGATAATGCTGGTCCCTCCCAGGCCCATGATCAGGCTGTCGACCCTCATGTGTATGATCAATTGCCCCTGCTGGCCCCTGATCAGATTCCCTTGGTCGTTGCTGGCCCCTCTGCCTTGCCATCTGTTTGTGGTTTTGCTGCTGGTTCCGTTGCCTTGCCTGTGGCTTTTATGCCTCTAGCTGCCGAGGCCTTGCCTCCTCATGTGGTTGCCGCTAGCCTTGGTGTTTCCCATGCTACTCCTTCTCTTGCTGAGGCGTCTGGCACTCCTCCTCCAGCCTTGATGGATGAGTGTGTGGTAGCCTCGGTTGCTGCTCCCTCCGTTGGTGCTCTTCCATATGCTGCTCGGCTCCCGCAAGTGCTTGCCTCTATCCACATTAGTATGTCGTCTCCTGTGGAGGTTATGGCTGCCTCTCAGCCTCTGGATATTATCCAGCCGGCTACCTCTCTTGCTAGTGCCGCCACTCGTGCTACTCAAGGCGCTGCTACTGTTGGTCCTTCTAGCTCGCTACCACCTAGTCATCCTACTGTTGCTGGTTCATCCCAGCCGTCCCTTTCGGCTGACTGCTCCACTGCATCTGATGTTGCCTCGGGCTTTGCGGAGGGCTCGCCTTCCTCCAGGCCCTCGCCATCGCTCAACCCGGGTGCTCGCTGTTGGCCTCCCTCTCAACCGCCCTCACCCGATGCTGCCCCGACCACACCCTGCCTCTCCTTTGCGTAAGCTGTGCGTAAGGCCGCCAAAGGCAAGCCTATCCCTACTTCTGCACTGCCCTCCGTTCAGCCCGTGCCATGCTCCCTCCGTCTCCTCCCCCTTGGCTGGATCTCCAAGTGATGCTTCGCTGTCCCCTCCAGCTGATGGCTTCATCAATCTCCCTTTTCTCCTTCAGCCTCTTACTATCCCTGGCATCTAGCCGTCTGGCCCCGTCGACTTCATTACTGTGCATACCAACTGCATCGGCATGCAAGACCAGGACCGTTCCCGTCCTCCTTCCAGGGCCGATCGTGTCAACACCAGGAGTTCTCTACGCAGATCCAACTCTACAAGCTCTACTCGATATCGAGACTTTGTTTAGTTTTTGGCCTCTTTGGCCTCTTTTTGTTTTGGGGCCATCGGGCTAATTGTTGTTCTCCACCCCCTGCTTGGGTGCTGTCCCTACCCATGTACTCTCTATGTTCTTACTACTTTCATTAATGGAAAATCGCTTGCCTGATGGTCGAGGTGGCACGTCCTTTCCCTTCCGCTATGAATGGATGAACAGACTCCCTCTTGTCCCACCTTGCAAGTATTACCCCCATAAAAAAAAACTAAGTCATCAATGTACCATTCGACTTTATCATAAGGCGGCTCGTCGAATATTTTTGTCATCACCCTCTGATAAGTGGCACCCGTGTTTTTTTGGCCAAAAGGCATTCTCTTATAATGAAATATCCCTTTAGGCGACTGGAAGGCCGTGTGGATTCTTTCATTTTCAGCTATCCATATCTGGTTGTAGCCGGATGACCCATCCATGAATGATAGGGCTTCATGTCTGGTAGTAGTGTCGATCATCACTTCAATTATTGGCACTAGAAAATCGTCTAGTGGACATGCTTTATTAAGATTCTGGAAGTCCACACATATCCTGATCTGGCCATTTTCTTCTTAACGAGCACAATGTTAGCCAACCATGTGGTATATTGGTTTTCTGCTATGAAGTCGACGTCTATGAGCTTGTCGACCTCTTTGCAAATTTGACTTATTAATTTCGGCCTCATTCACTGGGACGGCTATTTTACTGGCTCGACTTTTGGGTTAATGGCCAGTATATGCTGTGCCATTGTAGGGTTGAGGACCGACATTTCGTTATAGTTCCAAGCAAAACAGACTTGGAACTCTTGAATTACTTTCATGTACTGCCCCCTCTCTTCCGGAAGGAGAAGTGCACTAAAGAAAGTCGGCATGGGATCATCTTCTATGCCGAGGTTTACTTCGACCAGCTCATCAATAGTAGCTTGGCCGCCATCTTCTATCTCTGGGGGAGCCGGCTGTAAATCGATGAAATCTTCGTCATCTTCTTCGGCTTCGAGGACATCATAGAGATGTTCCTATTTTACTTCGCTTGCAGGCAAAATTTTGAATTTCCTTTCTTCTGAGTCGATTGGTGTGTAACCTTGCCAGGGAGATAGTCCTGATGGTGACAATAGACTCCGGGCAGCCTGCGCATTGACCCGTTTATAAAGCATCCTTGGGAGTGGAAGAAATCTTTCCAACAGTTAGGCCATGTGAATCATCGCCGGAAGTTTTGGGAGCTTCTACGGAGACCGATTCCCAGCATCTGCACTGAACATTAGTTTCTTGATTTTCATGTGTCTGCAGTTGAGTCAAGTAGAGATTCTTCGACCCATCAAATGGCCCAACCACTTCGTAATCTCCAGGGTATTCATCACAAATTGCCCCCATGGAGTTTTTGCTTGTAGAGGTGGAAATAGAGATCATGTCTGCTTCATAAAAATCTTCCACAGAGAAACCTAGACCCGGATGTTGAGTGATATGTAGTAGCTCCTTATCCCTGTTTGGCGGATACCATATTTTTTTAAATATTTTCTTCTGACTTGAAGGCTGGTAGAAAGGGATGTGTTGCTTTCTAGCCATCTTGACCACACTGCTAGTTATGTTAGGGAGCCCCATAATCGGGACGAGCGGGTCATATGTCTCTTCAGGGAATCTACAATCATCATCCACTTTTACCGGTTGCTCCTTGGCCATATAGAGCATAGTGAGGTGGCCATTAGGATTAGGAACCTCTAGGGTCTTTAATAATTTGACTATCTGACAGTCTATATCTGTAATGGACTTGATGATCCCTGGAGGGACCTTGACATACCCGAGCAAATCTTTGAGTCTCGATGCCCCCTCCTTGGGGTAGATATCAGATGGGACCGCCCTGAGCACCCCTTCTGCTTCAAAGATATGCGAAATTTCTTGCTGGGCTGCATAATCAAGCTGTAGCGAAGGGAACCAATCACCGGACCCCTCCTTGCTTTTCTCTTTACTCTGTGCTATCTGGGGAGCCTACTTCGGCCCTCCATATAGAGTGAAGCATCTAACAGATGGCATTCGAACACCTCAAAAGGTTGTAGGTTGGCAACTATTCATTCTTCTTTTCCATTATGGGGGTACTTAATGCACTGGTCAAGAGTAGAAGGTATCACCCAATTTTGATGGAGCCGAGGTCAAGCCAGCAGCGCCATGTATGAAGTGTTTGAGTTAATTACATGGAACTCCACCTTAGTGGTGAGATCCCCGAGCAAGAGGTCAAACTTTGCGACGCCCAGGGAGACTTCAAATTTTTGATTGAAGCCCGCTATTCTCATGTCTCTGACCTCGATCAGGTGCACATCAAAATAATGCTTCTAGTAGACTCGGTAGAGGACTATATTGACTGCTACCCCCAGGTCAATTAGAATTCTATTCATTGGCTGATCATTTAATTGCCCCCTCATATAGAGCGGTCTACTATGGCTGATGGAGGGTAGGAGCATGTCTTCCTCTATAAAAGTTATGGCTGCCCCAGACTGCATCTCAGCAAAGCAGCTTTTAAAATACACTGGGGTTTGTAAGGCCGCAATGACGGCATGTCTGGTTTCTTCATCTAGAGACAGTATCTCCCAGAAGGTGAATCTTGCAGGGATTCTTTTTAACTACTTCATTGTTCTATTGCTGGCCCTAACATTAGCCAATTTCATCTCTTCGGCTTTGCTTCATTTGCTATCCTTCTATGCTTGGGGAGCAAACTCACAGGGCAGTTCACCTCCTTTGGGTGCTGCCCGGACCTGCTGTATCTACTTGGCTGACTCTTTTATTTGCGCAGATTTAGTAAGAGATGGGACGCCGGTATGGCCTTCACCTGTTGGAGGAGGGATAGCCGAGGGTAAGGCTAAAATATTTATAACCTTCAGTTCAGCTTGCAGGCATGGCTGCTTGCCTTTTTGCAATAATAGAAATTCAGCGAATGAGGGGACCCCTTGGCCGCTTATATCTTCAGAGTAAAGACCGGGTGGCGGCGGGACTTCTACGCCATTAACCTTAGGCTCGGAGATTTGATAGGGTTGTTCGCCCCTGAACATGATGTTATGATTAGCTGGGGGAGGGCGTCCCCATTTTCTCCTTGGTCGGGTAGCATGGTGGGAGGTGGAGGCTTCGGCCAGATTCACCTCCACTGGCGCGAAGCATATTTCTTCATCTTCTTCTTTAGAAATCTGGGCCATGTTAAACAAGGCCGACAGTGTATTGAAATAAATAGTTACGTACCTACTTTTATTTTTTGCCTTCTTCTTTTTATTCTCCTTTGTGATGGGCATTTTCCCTTCTAGAAGGTCATTCAGGGCGCTTGGCTTTTCCGCTTTAGCTTCAACTTCCTGTGTTAGCTTGAGAGATTCAAGATGCTCCTAGGGGACATATTCATTCAACCGCACAAGCTGAACTTTGGGTTGTTCATACTCATCTATCCCGTTTATGATGGCCTACAGCCACTCGACTATCGGACTAGCTTCTTTGTGTACCCGCAACGGGGTTTGATTCTTTTTGTTGTTAGTGGGCCTTCTAAAAACCATGCGAGAGGTTGTCCCATGCCAGACGGAGGTCACGATAGGTGGAGTTGGCTGAGGTGTAACACCATGGCTCTAGGCCTTTGATGTAAAGCGAGGTGCTGGCCTCCTTCTTGTTCTTGTCGGCACCATCTGCCAATTTTCTTGGTCCTTTGCGGGTGTCAGAATATAGGCTTCGTAAGTGTGCAGGGTACAGGCCTCTGACACTTCTTCAGGCAGTTGTTGATATAAATATATCATATTAACTGTTGCCCCTAGAGTGGGCATCTCAAGTAGGCACGGAGGGTCAACTTTGTACTCTCCCATCTGCAACTCCCCCTTCTTGATTAGTGCTTCGATGATGTCTTTGAAGATATAGCATTCTTCAATGGAATGCCCGAGCATTTGGTGATACAAGCAAAAGCGAGCATCATCCATTCTCTTGATGTCATTTGGCCTCCTTGGTTCTGGATGGGTGACCTTTTTGTATTGTATGGCCCACTCGAACAGGACTCGAGTCTTGTCTCTGGGAAATGAATAGATCGGGCTCGGGCGGGCGGGGGTCGTAGTAGGAAGTATAACGGCATCAGCGACCGACTGGAGACCGAAGTTAAATAATAGCGACCGATTAGCGACCGATATACATTCGGTCGCTGAAACGGTCTCGGTTATGCGACCGATTATTTCGGTCTCCGAATTGGTCTCTATTTGGGACCGACTGGAGACCGATTAAATCGGTCGCTAATTCGGTCGCTATAGCCACTTTTTCTTGTAGTGAGAGCTTCTTCATCTTTTCCTGCAGGAAGGGACCTTCCCATCGTTCGACAAGCTTGACCGGAGGAGGATTAGCTACCCCTTTGTTCTTTTCTTTCTGCCACTAAAAGGCCTTGAAGTCAACTGTGTGAACTTTTTTAGGCGCCGACCACTTGTCAACTAGCCGGGCCTTCTGGCTTGAGATAGCATGGGCAAAGGAATATCTTGGGAGGAAGGTCTCAATTTCTACCACAACATTGTTCAGCCGGTCGAAGGATTTATTTTTGATACCAATTGTCCTTTCCAGCACTTCCTTCCTCAGATTCTGTTTGCAAATCTGAACAGCATCATCCTGGTGCGACAGGCGCCTGCATCTCATACTGAGATTTCTCGATCTTTTTACATAGTCAAGGGTAGACTCTTCATTATTGTGCCTAGTTGAGTATAATTCCACAACTGTCACCTCCCTCTCAGTGTTGTGGAATCTTTCTTTGGACTTTCTTTACATATCAGGCCAATCAACAATAGACCCGACCGGCAAACTTGAGTACCACTCAAATGCGAGCCTTGTCAACGAGGACCCGAAGAACTTCAGCATGTATGACTCATCGGTGGCCAAGTCACCCATCACATTAATATAGTAGGCAATGTGCTCTCTGGGAGATCCTTTATAAGACCCGCGAAGTCTGGATTCTTATCGATTTCAGAAATTGGAAAACTCTTTTGAATTTGGTTGGTTTTTGTGGGCTTTTTAGGTGAGTTATAAGCTTAATAACCCACTTACATATAGATTATATGGAAATTTGAGGGCATTATTGTTATATTGCTTTCTATAAGGGCTTTTTGAAATAAAAAGTTTATTAAATAAACAAAAATATCAAAACCTAATATCTACCCACGGTGGAGGAACCCTCCCAAGGTTCTCTCTCTCTCCTCGCGCACGACCCCTCTCTCTCCCTTGTTCTTCCAGTGATCCCCCTTCACCTGGCCGTGGTCGGCTTGGAGGAGGAGCTTTCGGCCGGCTCGAGACAACGGCGGAGTGGTCGTGAGGCCAAGGAAGGAAGCTCATGGGGTGGTTGGAGTCTTCCCACGTGGAAGGCGGTTTGGCGCTGAGCAACGCGTTTGAACGGCTTGGTTTCGGGATTCGAGGTTGGGGGATGGATTCTTCCTCACCTTTTCGTGATTCCCTTTCATTTCGAGTCATTAAAAGCATGCTAAAATGGCTATTTGGTGTGAAAATTGCATGTGGAATGTGATCCCTTAAACCCTTGTTGTTTAATCTTGTTTATAGCCCTGTTTCTTGTGCTTTGGGGGTTTCAACCTTGTAAGAATGATGTATGACAATAGGAAACATGTCATTTTTATGTAATCCCATCGATTTGATTGATTTGGGAAGGGTTTAGAACTGATAGGGCATGTTTCGGTTCGTCCGGACAGGTAGCAATCCCCATCTGGCCACTACCTGGCCTCCGGAAGGGTGGCGGCCTCCACAGAAAATGCCTCCCGTGAGGCAAGGCGGTGGGCAAGTAGCGGTCAGAGATATGACCGCCACTTTCAACTAGCGGTCACCCCCATGATCGCCATTTGACAGTGGCGGCCCAGACCGCACCGCCACTTATTTCCAGCCCGTTTTTACCCGTGTCTTGTTCGGCCATGTGTTTAGGGTTACACCCTTAGTATTTTCACACGCTGTGATGATTTGTAATATGCATTTATGTCCCATTTGAGTTAGTTTCTCTTTCCTATGTGACTGACCCACTAGTCGTAGCCTGACGACCCTAGTGTCAGCCCACCTGGGAGTGGTGGCGGGGTAGTCCCGGTAGACGATTTTTAGGCTAATTTTTGTGGGCCCCCTTGCCTTGCAGTAGAGTCCATTGGGGGGGAAACTAGCTAGAGGTCAGGCTCAAGGCATTGAGTCTGTGTGTGCACACGTAGTCAGGGGCGTTGGACCCACGCTGACTAGCGTGACCTTGACTAGTTCTTGTTCTTTGGTTCCTATTACAGTGTCTCAGTTACCGCATTCGAAGCGAGTGGGAGACATCGAGACGCAGTATAAGACGTCAGTGGATGCATCTGGTCTTGCTTCTAGTGGATTACTTCTCCTGTCACTTGGAATGAAGAAATTTGACTCTAATGGTAATTGAATTATTCTTGTATTTGATTATATGGTATGGTTTGGTATATATATATATGTTTCATGTGGTATTTATATTCAACTGTGTTGTTTAATTGTTCATCTATCGATATTCCTACACAGCTTTATCACTTGATATTTCTACAATGCCATTCCTTTATTTATTGTGATCACTTGTTTAGTTTGTAGTTTTGCTGCGAGGTAGGGATCTGCGGGACCCCTACTGAGTCAATGAAATGAGACTCACCCCTTTTGTTTTCAGGTGAAGAGTAGCAGTCTTCAATTTTCCCACGTGGTTTTAGTGAGCAGTCATAGCTTTGCCAGCATTTGTTAGCTGGGGTATGCCCCAAGGCTTTGTACTCTTCTTTTGTTGAGTTGTACTTCTGGGTCTTGTTCATCTGGATTGGTGCTCAATCATGTAAATTATGTAAATCGTTGTATAAAGAAAACATTAAATTTTAGTTCTTTCATTTCTGCACTTATTTTAGATTTTTGTACATTCCCGCAACGCCTTTTTCAACCCTTCAGAGCTTTACCGCTCTTGGGTGGTGTCACAGGGTCCAAGTGGTATCGGGTTCTCCCGATATCCGGGTTCTGGGTTGTTATAGATGGTATCAGAGTAGTGTTGCGGTGGTGTATAGGAATGTAGAATATAAGTAGCGTTTACCAGTCCAGAAGTCCCTTACACTCAACTTCTGGCTAGGGTTATTTGAGATTCTGTCTGAATTGTTTCTTTTATATATTTAAGGCCCGTATGGCGCAGAGGGGGGAGGTACGACCTCCTGTGGAGCAAGCAACTGGGGCTCAAGTAGAGCAAGGCAAAATACGACCCTTGCCCACAGCTGTACTTCTAGAGGTATTGGGACCGACTCAATTCTTCTTGCGGTTGTCTCAATTTCTGGCATTGCGGCAGGAGGGATTCCCAGTCGCCATTTATTGGGCCAAATTTCGGGAGCTGAGCAGGTTCGCACCACCTGTCATGGCGAATCAAGTGATGTTGACCCAGCAATTCATTACAGGGTTGAGGTTAGAGAATTGTTGTATTCTTATGATGGCTGGTGTGAGTAACTTGGAGACAACTTTTCAGACAGCGGCAATCTTGGAGATGGATTTTTTGAGGGTCCAGGAGTAGGCTCGAATGGCACAACATCATCAGGGTGACCCACAGCAGCTTCCCATTCAGCAAGCGGCGTTACCTAGACCCCCTTCACCTGCTCTTAGACAACCTCGGAGAGAAAATCGAAGGCAGAGGATTAGGCGGATGAGAGATCTTCGGCGCCGTCAGAATAGGCGGCAGGCGCGGCGGTGGGCTTCAACTGAGAGTGTACTTCAACCAGTGGATCAGGTATCACAACCAAGGTTACTAGCTTAGAGAGAACAGTGTCAGATATGTTGTGGTCCCCACCTCAGTCAGGCTTGCCTGAAAATCGTTACAGTCAGGAGTTGTTTTGCGTGCGCTCAGGTGGGCCACATTGCCAGCCAATGCCCATTTCGCAGGTGCTATGAATGTGGTCAGGCAGGACACTATCGTCATGTGTGTCCTCGGCCGTCTCCTTAGCGTGGTCTGGTGGTAATGGAGGCGAAAAATATTTTATCGTGTAGGCGTGGGTGTTCATCCCAGAAGGTTTGGTTATGGTTTTTGTTTGATTTCGTCCAGTTTGTGCTTTTAGGCGTATGTTTAGGTTTTGCCTTAGCTGTTGTGGATCGTCTCTAATGTTGAGAGATACTACAGGTACACTCAGGCAAGGCTTTTGGCATTTGGTTGTCTCGGGGTGCTGCCTTGGCAACTACACCGATTTTGATATGTGAGGCTATATTATCGGTGCTGCAAGAAGGTATCTTATCATATGGTAGGTATGGTTTTGAGTTAATGATTGATGCTTGGAGTGCATCTCTCTTGAATTTTATGGTATTCTATTTTATTTAATTTGTACCTATGAGTCACTGATGCGGGACAGACGCGCGACCTGGGACTTAAGCTCGCGATCGCCCTTAAGCAAGGGAAGAAGTGGGATCGTGCGCGGTTGAGAAACCGGCAGTGAGTCTCGGGTATCGGCTTTCCGCGTGTACACGGATCGAGTCACGGGATGGGTCACACTCACTCTCTCGCAACGGTGATAAAAATAGATATCGAGCTAGTTACCTATCACAAGCAGCGACATATACGAATAAATACGAGTAAAGCAAACGCCGAGTAAGAGAGCGAACACGATACCTCCACGCTCCGGGCGTGGGGAGGACGACCCCGGCCAGTTACGGTAACTCCCGGTACAATGGTAAAACTTAATTACAACAGTAAATTTTAATGCCCACTCCACGTAGGGAGGTAAAGAGCTACAAGTGGGCCCGGGAGGACCGACCCTGGGTTGACGGGCAGCAAGTTGGAGGGGCGTTTGGGGCGAACTCGGCTTGCTGGTCTGACTCGGTACTGTGCCGACTCGGTGCTGTGCCGACTCGGTTCTGACTCCCTGGACAGCAAGCCTTGGCCTCCAAAGGAACATCGCCTTCCTGAGATCTTCTGGAGGCACCGCTTGGCTGGAACGTTAGCAGGACGTCCCTGGTCGACTCCTAGGAGTGGCGGCTCCTGAAGTTGATTTTTGATATTTATTTGTAAATTTTTCCCGGACTGCAATTTCGGACCTGCACAAGGAATAGATTTGCGTTCCCCGGTGGTAAGAATTAATTCTCTCAGATCCGGAATCAGATCGAGGTGAGACCAGCGGCGTTGGAAAGAGGACTCCCAGATATACAACATATAATTTTTGTAAGTCGTTCCAACTAAGGGATGAGAAATGTGAGGCTCTGCAACACTGTGTTTGTTTCTATGGATCTGATTACTGACACTCAGAAGATAAAAAGATCTGCCTGAAACTAACCTTTGACCGATGGGTAGGGGAATTTTATGGGTGCTGCGAACATTACTGGTGGAAGGGGTGGATGTTAGGAACACCTGAGAATTTTTATGGATTTTTTGAAAATTGATAAGGGGGTGGGAAAAAATACAAAAAGGGAACACTGTCCCGTGGATCTGCAGAATGGCAGATCACAGGGGGGAACAAGAAATATGGAAAAAAAACTAAACGATGTCCAAATGGCATGAAATTTAAACTGGAGACTAGGGGATGTTAAACAGGAGGACGGTGAGCTAGAAGGGGAGGGGATGAATAGATCACCGTTTAAAAAATATTTGTCCTAGCCGAGGTAATCTTAGAAGATGAGATGGGCTAGGAAGACTGACTATATGTAAAATAATCCGAAACCTCAACCAAGATAAAGCAGGTCAGGAGCGCAGAACATATATCACTCAGAATTTCATCAGCACATATGCACAAGCACTAAGCGAGCAGTCAGACCAAGGTTTCGATCATCAACAATCACACTTACTTCATGAAACCAGACAAAAGCATAAAGAGAAAAGATGCGCACAATCACACCACGAAGAACAAGAGGTTTAGATGGTTCAGTCTGCAACCTGCAGACTTACGTCCATCCCTCACTCAAGTCGAGTGAGGCTTCCCTTTCACAAGAAAGAACCGCAGACTCAGTCTGCCAACAACACGCTGATCCACAGCTTGGGGATCGAAATCCCTACAGACGCTGAACTCACAGCTTGCACCCAGGTCTCACACCACAAGACCTGACCCGGAGATAACTCTCCCTTCCTCTTAGACAAGAGGGAACCCAGCAGTGACCCACACTCACTGCAAATCAGAGACGCTGTCTCTCTTCCTCCACAGCCGGAGGGAACAACCCAGATAGCCTCCTCACTATCTGAACACAACAACCCCAGAGACCACCTCCCTTCCTCTGATCTGATTCAGAGGGAACCACAATGCAACCCAGAGGATTCACCTCTCTTCCTCTACACCTAGAGGGAACGATAAAACAGAGTATCGGAATTTAAGAACAAACAACTGAAAACATAAAGAAATATCGAAGATAATCGAACGGAGAAACAATGTAGCTTCTTAAAGAAGCATAGACAAAACATAGCAGAAAACCATCCTCTCCTTCATCACTCTCTCTCTTCCAGGTACGATCAACGAATGGATCAGGATGGCTTCTCCTCTCCTTCCTCTCGCTCTGGCCTCACCCTTTTCCTTGTGGCTTCGGCAGCTTTTCAGGAGCAGAAACCTTCATATATATATCCAACCTCACGAGTGAGTGAGGGTTTGGGGGACACGTGCGAAGTAATGCTTCCAGATGAACCGAGCCACGTATTAGATGATTATTCACTCGGATCACGTGCTCTCATGATTGGAATAAAGTTCCAATTTGTCTTTATGTCCCTATAAGGTTTCAGAGAACATTCAGTCAATCTCAGAAATATTCAAGTCATACATTGTTCACACAGATTGCACGGGACTTATCAAAGGACTGAAGAACGCGTCAACGCACTAAAGCCAAGGCGTTAACGTAATGGATATAATGGAGAACAGGTCCCTTGAGAAAACACACTAATGCGTCAACGCATTAGTGACAGCGTCGACGCATCTGCTTGGTTGTTGATCATAAGACCTTGGGTCATAAGCTCAAGGCGTCGACACTTCCATTGTGTAGCGTCGCCTCACTCCTTGGGTGAGACGCACAATCTCTTGGTAACAAGTCAATGTGTCAACGCTTCAGGTGACAGCGTCGACTCAGCTTCATAGGCGAGACGCTCAAGCCCTTGGCACCAAGCCAATGCGTCAACGCTTCCATCGTGCAGCGTCGACTCAACTGCTTAAACGAAATGCTCATGCCCCTGGCAACAGGCCAATGTGTCAACGCATCCAGTGACAGCGTCGACGCAGTGGACAAAACAGCAAGCGAAAGATGCACTATTGCGTCTACGCAGCCAACCAAGTGCGTCAACGCACTAAATGCACAGAACCCATATAAACAAGACAAATAAGTATGAGCTCATGGGTGAACATGATAGAGGAGCATTAAATCAGAAAAGCATGATGAAAAAGCGTTTGATCCATAGATGTGCATGCAAGACAACAACATTAGATCCTAAGAATATTTAGACAATGCAGGATCTTTATCATTCATCAAGGAGCATCAAAATAATTATCATAAAAATAATTTGATTTATAGTGTTAGTCATCATCAAAACTACAGCGATGCAACAATCTCCCCATTTTTGATGATGGCAACACCATGAGTCAAATTCAATGAAGGAAGAAACACCAACTTAAAACATTCTCAATAAAGGCAGCAATGGTGACCTCTCAAGGCCTGAACAGGCCTGAACTCATAGCACTCATCATCTTTTACCAAAAACCATTCCAAAACCTTCCTTCCACTAGCTAGCTACAAGATCACCTCTTTACTCCCCCTTTCAACCTCTTCACTCCCCCTTTCAGACTTTTCAACCTTCTCCCCCTTTGACATCATCAAAACAAGGAGAAGAGAGATGTTGACGCTGGACTGATGAGAAAAGATGGAGAGAGTTCCAACAGTAGAAACTCATTGTCAAATCTTAGATGCTTAAGTGGGGCTGTAAGGTCAGTGAAGAATCTTGGAGTTCTGGTAAGAGAAAGAGATTCAGAATAAACTTGAAGTTTATCAACTTACTATGATTATAAGAGAAGAGCAAGTGGCAACAAGTATGACTGAGGTAGCTGTTAAGGCTTGTCAAAGAGACAACAAGAGTTTGAACCATTAAGACAGCCTGTAGGCATTGAGGACAAACAGTCCAGGCAGAGAAAGCACTGTTATAGAGTGTATTTGGCCAGTTACACTTTTGACATTAAGTATGCACCTTGGTCAGAGGCCAGCATCCTCAGTTACTCAGTGTAAGAGCCTCATCACTTCTCAATTAGAGAACAGAGATAGTGACCATTGGTTGTTACATGAGGAGACACCTTGATCAGATGCCAGAATCCCCAGTTACTCACCATATTGTCATCATTGCTCTGCCAAGCATAATTTTGAATTGTATTTCTTTCTTTTGATTTTGTTTATGAGAACTGATACCTCATGACATAGGAAATTCTCATTTCATTGATGGGATTCCTAGTTTCTCAGTATGCAGTTTTAAGCACAGATAAGTTTAACTAGCTCAACAAGGGGTTGTTTGAAGACAAAACCCAGGGCAAATATTAGAGGTCTTATCAAGATGTCCAATGAGAACCTCATAAACAGAAACCATTTCTTACAAGTCTAGCTTGTTCATGAGTCATGCAACAAAGTAAGAGGATATACTTGTGAAGGTTAATCTTAGCCTCTTAAGACTTACTAGAAGAGGATTCTAGCTGGACTTTAATTGCACAAACTTAAGAATGTAGGAAATGAATGAGGTTCTATTAAGAGGAATATTCAAGATCAATTCTAACATTTAATCCAGCAACAACAACCATCTTTCAAGCGTTTCTAATTAGTCAAGCTCCCCCTCTCTAGTAGCTCTATCTCCATTCTACCCAGAAAACAGCAGAGAAGCAGAATTGACTTTACTCAAAGCACACACCCGCTCCCCCTCACATAGGGACCCCCACCAGAAAAAGTATGACAAAACTACCACTAAATTTATGGAAATACATGAACCAGAATTCATTGCCTCAAATCAGTCAGAGTTTGTAAATACCAAGTTCTCTTCTCAAAGAAGTGAATTTTTCAGTATCTAGAGGTTTTGTAAAAATATCAGCAATTTGATCTGCAGTCCCAACATGAATTAATTCAAATGTTTTATTTGCAATTTCATTTCTGATAAAGTGGTGCCTGATTTCAATGTGTTTTGTTCGTGAGTGTAAAACATGATTCTTTGCAATGTTTATGGCACTAGTGTTATCACAAAAGATGGGAGTGCAACCTGTCTCTACTTGGTAATCCTGAAGCTGATGCTTGATCCAGATAACCTGAGTGCCACAGCTGCTTGCAGCCACGTATTCAGCCTCAGCAGTGGAAAGAGCCACTGAATGTTGTTTCTTTGAACTCCAAGAAACTAGGCATCCTCCTAAGAATTGGCAGTGGCCACTGGTGCTCTTCCTATCTAGTTTGCATCCAGCAAAGTCTGCATCAGTGTATGCAACTAAATCTAATGTGCGTGAAGCAGGATACCATAAGCCTAATGTATGTGTGGCAGACAGATATCTAAAGATTCTTTTTACAGCAGACAAATGTAGTTCAGTAGGCCTAGACTGATATCTTGCACATAAACCAACACTGAATTGTATGTCTGGCCTAGAGGCTGTTAAGTACAAGAGGGATCCGATCATACCTCTGTAGAGTTTTTCATCCACTTGTTTACCTGACTCATCTGCATTAAGGGTCATGCTTGTGCTCATTGGGGTGGATATTTGCTTCAGGTTAGTCATCCCAAACCTTTTTAGGATATCCAGCGTGTACTTGGTTTGGTGGAAGAAGCAGCCATCTGACATTTGATTTATCTGCAAGCCAAGAAATAAGTCAGTTCTCCAACTAAGCTCATCTCAAATTCAGCTGACATAAGTTGTGAAAATTCTTTACACAGTTCAGGATTTGTTGATCCAAAGATGATGTCGTCTACATATACCTGAACTATGATGAGATCTTGTCTTGAATTCTTAGTGAATAAGGTTTGGTCAACTTTACCTCTATCATATCCTTTATTCAGTAAGAAACTGGTCAGCCTTTCATACCAGGCCCGAGGAGCCTGCTTTAGTCCATAAAGAGCTTTGTTTAACCTGAAAACTTGATCAGGTTTAGTCGAAAACTGAAAACCAGGAGGTTGTTCAACATAAACTTCTTCTTTTAGAATTCCATTCAAGAAAGCACTCTTAACATCCATTTGTTGAAGTTTTATGTTGTTTGAACAAGCAAATGCTAATAGAATTCTGATAGCCTCCATTCTAGCTACTGGAGCAAAGGATTCATCAAAATCTACTCCATACTCCTGACTGTAGCCTTTAGCTACAAGTCTAGCTTTATTCCTAGAGATGACACCTTCTTCATTCAGTTTGTTCTTAAAAACCCATTTTGTTCCTATTACATTGAAATTTTCAGGTCTAGGTACAAGTTCCCAGACATTGTTTCTATCAAATTGCCCTAGTTCTTCACACATGGCAGTTACCCAATTCTCATCACTTAAGGCTTCTTCAATGGTCTTAGGCTCAATTTGAGAAACTAAAGCAATTAAGTCCTGATTCTGAACATTTCTGAAATGGGATCTTGTCCTAGGGGGATCATGAAGACTACCAATAATATTGGTTACAGGGTGGTCTTTTAAAATTCTGACATTTGTTGAGGACTCACCTTGTTCGGCTGTACTTACTGGGTTCAGATCAGTGGGTTCTTCAGCCGGTTGTACTTCCTCCTCTTGCATTTGATTCAGGAACTCTCCATCATGACTTGTAGACCTGTTATCATCATTTAGACTGTTAGAGATTTTTGTTTCATCAAAAATGACATGAGGGGTTTCCTCTACAGTTCTATCAGTTTTATTAAAGACCCTGAAGGCCCTAGATGTTTCAGAGTATCCTAGGAATATTCCTGAATACTTCTGGCATCAAATTTATCTAAGTCTCTCTTGTTGTTATTATGAATAAAGCATTTTGAACCAAAAATTTTGAAATATGAGACATTAGGCGTCTTACCTTTCAGGAGTTCATATGGTGTTTTCTTATGTATGGGTCTTACCAAAGCTCTATTAAGTATGTAGCAGGCTGTGTTTGCCGCTTCTGCCCAAAAACTCTTAGGTAGCTGACTCTCCATTAGTAGTGTTCTTGCCATTTCCACTATTGTTCGATTCCTTCTCTCCACAATTCCATTATGTTCTGGGGTCCTGGGAGAAGAAAATTTGTGAGTCAGTCCCTCCTTGTCACAGAAGCTAGAAAATGAGGAGTTCTCAAACTCTCCTCCATGATCTGATTGGATAACAGTGATCTTGTGCCCTATATGTTTTTGCTTATTGAAAAAATGTTCAAATTTTTGAAAAGCATCACTCTTATTTGCCAAGAAAAACAGCCATGCAAATCTAGAGTAGTCATCGACAATGACAAAACCAAATCTCTTACCATTTAGACTCTGGGTTCTGGTAGGACCAAAGAGATCCATGTGCAAGTGTTCCATGATCTTTGTTGACAAGCTCTCAGACCTAATTTTAAAAGAAGCTCGAGTTTGCTTGCCTAGAGCACAGGCCTCGCAATTCTTCGAAACTGATTTGAACTTCAAGCTAGGCATGCCTCTAACTAAATCAAATTTAGCTAATTTATGCAAGGTGTTAAAGCTAGCATGGCCTAGTCGCCTATGCCAGTCAAACATGTTATTCTCTGAATCAGCAGTGAGACACAGATTAGACTCAGACTCAACATCAAGATCCACAATATAGACATTATTGACTCTATTTGCAATGAACTTTATTTTATCGGAGTTTGGTTCTAAAATTTTGCAAGCATGCTCATCAAAAAGAACCTTGTGACCCTTGTCACATAACTGACTAATACTCAATAAATTGTGTTGCAGACCTTCAACCAACAAGACTTTTTCAACAGAGTTGGAGGTTTTCTTACCGATGGTTCCGGTCCCAATGATTTGGCCTTTGTTTTTACCTCCAAACTTAACTGACCCTCCTGCTTTCAATTCAAGCTTGCTGAACTTTCTTTGATCCCCTGTCATGTGCCTCGAGCAGCCACTGTCGAGATACCACTTGTTGTTCTCGGCTGCTAGGCTCACCTGCACAATAACAATTTAAGTTGTGTGCTTTGGAACCCAAGGTAAGTTGGGTCCAAAAATACCGTTCAATTCATTAAGCACAGTCTTGGGAATCCAGATCTGTTTCAACCCCTTTTTCTTTCTGTGCTGAGAGTTGACAGTTTTGTTATTGATGTGCATTTCATTTGTTTCTTTTGTTTCTCAAGGTGTGTCCAGTTTCTGTTGATAAAGGTTTGGGTCCCAGCCAGACCATAATTTTTAACCTGTCTAGATGAAGGCATTTTATTGACAGTATTCTGTGTGTAGTTAGACGTTCCCATGTTTCTTTTAAAATAGCCCATTCTTTTATTAGAGTCATAGTTGTTGAATTGACAGACACCTTGCTTCTGGTGCGTGGGCTTGTTGAATTTCTTGAAGATATTTTTTCCAAAATCAGCCTGTTGTCTATGGATGTTCTTTTGTTGTTCAGTAGTTTTGGAACTGGATGGAATGTCCAGTTTCTCTTTTCCTTTCTCAGTGCAGAAAGTAGTGGTTTTTACCCCAAATGCTTCCTTCTTACTTGGGTTGAAACCCAACCCCTCTCTGTTAAAGTTTACTTTGGTGCCTAACAAGGCATTCAAATTACTCTCTCCCAAAACAAACCTCTCAAGAGTTTTCTTCTTATCTTCCAACTCCTTCCGCAGACATATATTGTTTTCCAGCAATTCATCATTGACCTTTTAACAGCTTCATACCCTTCCTGAGTAAGTCATTTTGTCTCAGGTTTTCTTCAGTATGTTGATTGGTTTCATCAAGCTGTTTTCTAAGTTTTTCAAGCTCATTTTTAACAAGATTGTTCTCATTTCTTACATTTTCCATTTGAGCTAATTCAGCTATCAGTTTGGAATTTTCTGTCTTGATGAGTTCTTGTTCTTCATTAACCACATTGAGTTTGCGTTTGGTGACTCTATGTTCTTTAGCTAAGGCATTGTACATATCTAGCAGTTCACCATACTTATCTTCCCAGTCATCAATAGAGTAAGTCACAAAGGGATTGATTACCTCATTTTCCTCGTCGGCCATCAGACATACTCCTTCAGTCTCCTTTCCTGAGGAATTAGTCTCTGAGTCTTCTTCTTCATCGCTCCAAGTGCATACCATAGCTTTTGGCTTTTTCTTGTACACTTTGGAGCCTTTCTTATGGTAATCCAGTGTCTTCTTCTGAAGCTCAGGGCAATCTTGCTTCATGTGCCCAAAGTTCCTGCAATGATAACACATCACACTTTTAGCATTCCTATCCTTGTCATTGCCATTGTTCGGATATTTACCTGATGAGTAGTTTCTTCTTCTCCCATATGATTTTCCCTTCATTTTCAGAAATTTCCTGAACTGTCGTGTGAGCAGAGCTTTTTCACTCCTGTCAAGGTCTGGAATTCCATCAGAGTCTCCACTGCTGCTGCTGCTGCTGCTGCTGCTGCTGTGTCGTTCAACTTTAAGAGCAACATTCTTGCCCTTTCTGTCACTTCCTTCTCCTGTTTTCTTGAGATTTATCTCATAGGTCATAAGAGACCCTATGAGTTCAGTGACAGTCATGGTTGTTAAATCCTTCGATTCCTCTATCACAGTGGCCTTTGTGTGCCACGCTGGAGTCAAAGATCTAAGATCTTCCTGACTATATCCCCTTCAGATATTTCCTTTCCAAATCCCTTGAGGCTGTTTGTGATCAGTGACAGCCTAGCGTACATATCAGTCGCGCTCTCCTCTGACTTCATCTTGAATAATTCATACTCAGAGGTTAGGTAGTTTACCTTGGTAGCTCTGACCTGAGAGGTACCCTCGTAAATCAGCGCTAGTTCATCCCACATCTTCTTAGCTGTCTTGCACGCCGAAATTCGGGCATATTCTTCAGGGTGAACTGCGCACTGGATGATGTTGAGCGCAGACCAGTTCAGTCCGGATAATTTGACTTGTTCTTCAGACCACATCTCCTCATTCGGAGGTAAATCATAAGGTCCAGTTGTAATGACTCTCCACAGCTTGTGGCTCTGAGATCGGATGAAAACTTCCATCCTGTTTTTCCAAAAGAAATAATTAGAACCATCAAAATATGGGGGACGGGAGATTGACTGTCCTTCAGCTATGTAGCTGCGAGGACCACTGGTTCCAGGATTACCCTGGTCGTTGGACCACATCTCGGGTAAACCTGCTCTGATACCAACTGTTAAACAGGAGGACGGTGAGCTAGAAGGGGAGGGGATGAATAGATCACCGTTTAAAAAATATTTGTCTAGCCGAGGAGATCTTAGAAGATGAGATTGGCTAGGAAGACTGACTATATGTAAAATGATCCGAACCTAACCAAGATAAAGTAGGTCACGAGCGCAGAACATATATCACTCAGAATTTCATCAGCACATATGCACAAGCACTAAGCGAGCAGTCAGACCAAGGTTTCGATCATCAACAATCACACTTACTTCATGAAGCCAGACGGAAGCATAAAGAAAATAGATGCGCACAACACACCACAGAGAACAAGAGGTTTAGATGGTTCAGTCTGCAACCTGCAGACTTACGTCCATCCCTCACTCAAGTCAGAGTGAGGCTTCCCTTTCACAAGAAAGAATCGCAGACTCAGTCTGCCAACAACACGCTGATCCACAGCTTGGGGATCGAAATCCCTACAGACGCTGAACTCACAGCTTGCACCCAGGTCTCAGACCACAAGACCTGACCTGGAGATAACTCTCCCTTCCTCTTAGACAAGAGGGAACCCAGCAGTGACCCACCCTCACTGCAACTCAGAGACGCTGTCTCTCTTCCTCCTCAGCCAGAGGGAAAACCCAGATAGCCTCTCACTATCTGAACACAACAACCCCGGAGACCACCTCCCTTCCTCTGATCTGAATCAGAGGGATCCACAATGCAACCCAGAGGATTCACCTCTCTTCCTCTACACCTAGAGGGAACGATAAAACAGAGTATCAGAATTTAAGAACGAACAACGAAGACATAAAGAAATATTGAAGACAATCGAACGGAGAAACAATGTAGCTTCTTAAAGAAGCATAGACAAAACGTAGCAGAAAACCATCCTCTCCTTCATCACTCTCTCTCTTCCAGGTACGCTCAACGAATGGATCAGGATGGCTTCTCCTCTCCTTCCTCTCGCTCTGGCCTCACCCTTTTCTTGTGGCTTCAGCAACATTTCAGGAGCAGAAACCTTCCTATATATCCAGACTCACGAGAGACTGAGGGTGTGGGAGACACGCGCGAAGAAGATGCTTCCAGATGAGCTGAGCCATGTGTTAGATGATTATTCCCTCAAATCACGTGCTCACATGATTGGAATAAGGTTCCAATTTGTCTTTAAGTCCCTGTAAGGTTTCAGAGAACATTCAGTCAATCTCAGAAATATTCAAGTCATACGTTTGTTCACACAGATTGCACGGAACTAATCAAGGGACTGAAGAACGCGGCAACGCAGTAAAGCCAAGGCGTTAACGCAATGAGTTTATAATGGAGAGCAGGACCCTTCACAATACACACCAATGCGTCAATGCATTAGTGACAGCGTCGACGCATCGGCTTGGTTGTTGATCAAAGGACCTTTGGACATCAGCCCAAGGCGTCAACGCTTCCATCGTGCAGCGTCGCCTCACTCCTCAAGCGAGATCTCACTCCTTGGCAACTGGTTCGACTCAGCTTCATAGGCGAGACGCTCAAGCCCTTGGCACCAAGCCAATGCGTCAACGCTTCCATCGTGCAGCGTCGACTCAACTGCTTAAACGAAATGCTCACGCCCCTGGCAACAGGCCAATGTGTCAACGCATCCAGTGACAGCGTCGATGTAGTGGACAAAACAGCAAGTGAAAGATGCACTATTGTGTCTACGCAGCCAACCAAGTGCGTCAACGCACTAAATGCACAGAACCCATATAAACAAGACAAATAAGTATGAGCTCATGGGTGAACATGATAGAGGAGCATTAAATCAAAAAAGCATGATGAAAAAAGCGTTTGATCCATAGATGTGCATGCAAGACAACAACATTAGATCCTAAAAATATTTAGACAATGCAGGATCTTTATCATTCATCAAGGAGCATCAAAATAATTATCATAAAAATAATTTGATTCGTAGTGTTAGTCATCATCAAAACTACAGAGATGCAACAGGGGAGACAGGTAGAACAAGCCCTCAAAAGTGTGGGCTCAATCGGACAATAATAACAAAAGATAAAATTACGAGATTGAGGTTCTATCCTAATTTTGAGAGAACTCCGACGATGGTGGTGGCGGCGCGATTGCAGTGCGATGGCAGCAGCAGAAATAGAATTCAGAGGATAAGATGGAGAGATAGAATGGGTCTCACACCCTGGAAGGCTAGAGGAGGAAGAAACATAGTAGGGAGAGAGGGGAGAGGGGCGCACCCTTCAAGGAGCTCCAACCAAATTCACAAATTTTTCTTTATTCATCATTAAACCTTACAAAACACTATACATGGGTTTATATAGAGAAGGGTGTTGCATCCCTACGATTTTGATGATGTCTTACACTATAAATCAATCTTCTATCTCTAGATTAATTCATGTTTCACCATGTAAATGAGTGCAGTTCGTATGGTTGTCAGATAAAAAGCTCTACTTGATTCTGTCTACACTCTGTCTGCAGAGTCTGGATAGTGGTGGGTCAACCCCTCCTTGCTGATGAGTCGACCCCTCAGTACATTAATCATCTTAGTCAGTCCATTCATTGGCCTTTCTATCTAAGTCCATACAACAGGACTGTAGCCTATTTATCTGAAAGTCTATACATCCGGAAAGGGGCCATGTCTATACATTCTTCCGTTGAATACATTCAAAGTCTATACATCGGTTTGATTGAGTAAGTCTGTACAGCATGCCTTGTTGTTCATAGCCTTTAAAGTCTGTACATTGGCTTCGCATTACGAGTCTGTACATCAGCTTCGCATCTGCAAGTCTGTACATCGACTTCAACTCTCCAAGTTTGTACATCGCCTTCAGACTTTCAAGTCTATACACTCCATGCTCATTCAAGTCTATACATCCATAGTGTAACTTCAAAGTTTGAACATCGTCTCACTCCGTCAAAGTCCATACATTCTCAGCTGAACCCCATGTCTATACAGTGGCCTCGAGCTTCTCAAGTCTACACACTGTCTTCGGCCTCAAAGTCTATACATTCGCTGCACTGTACAAGTCCATACACTGGCAGCCCTGCAGAAGTCTATACATTGGCTCAAACATTCCAACTCTGTACAATGGTCCTTCGAACACTCCAAGTCTATACAGTCTGCTTTCACGATTCAGAGTCTATACATCGTTCCTCAAAGGCTAAGTGTATACACTGCTCAACGTCTCATTCAACGTCTCACGCTTACAAAGTCTATACACTGGTCGGTGGAAGCAAGCCTATACATTCGACTGTTTAGCCTGTGTTCAAGTCTGTACAGCCAGGGAGACCATTAAGTCTATACACTCAATCACTATAGCTTGCACGGGGTGAAGTCTGAACATTGGCATGGCTTTCCAAGTCTGTACATCCTTCTGTTGAAAGTTCAAGTCTGTACATCGGACTGGTTGAGCATGTTTGTACATCATTTGCATTTTTCAGTAAGTCTATACATTGGGACTACTACCTACGTTCTGAACTGAACTGAGTAAGTCTATACATTCCTCATATCTTTTACCTACGCTCAGTTCAATAAGTGTGTACACTGGGAACTTTACTGACGTTGCTTTGCCAAAGTCTACACACTGTGAACCTTCAAGTCTGAACAGACTTCACTTGCTCAAGTCTGTACACTGTCCAGCTCTTTGGGAAGTCTACACATCACTAAGTCTAGAAACTCAGTTATCCTTCAACCCTATACACTCGATATCACCTGCAAGTCTATACACTCTCATGTTGTTTTCAAGAGTATACACTCTCTCATTTGAAACACTTGCTTAACTGCTATTTCAATGTCTACACATTCGATGCCTTCAAGCATTGTTCTCTTTGAAGTCTATACATCAACGTCTATACATTGAAGTCCATACAGTACATCCATTGTCTTGTCTACTGAATAAAGTCTACACATTGAGATCGCATGAACACTTGCAAGTCCATACACTGAGCTCGCTGAAGAACCTCAACTCTATACACTCTCACACTGTGACACACTTGCCTATTTGGCATCCCTAAGTCTATACACTCGAAGGGCCTCATACACTTCACAAAAGTCCATACATTTCATCCTTTGTGCTAATGCATTCTTCACCAAGTCTATACACAGAGTTTGCTTGAAGTCTAACAAGTCTATACACTCCTTCAGTGTTCACACTTACTTAATTTGATATCCTAAAGTCTATACATTCGTATCTGACTGAACTAACTAATCATAGTCCTGTGTCTCAGCCTGCAGGTGATACAGGTCAATGATTGGGCACGTGAACCAAGGATGATACTTGGCACGTGATCTGAGAAGACTCTAGAAAGGGAGGGAACGAGACTCCCTCGTGTGAAGGCCTGAAACTCAGGTCGAAAGCCATATAAAAGGTGCCCTCTGCGAAGAGATGGAGCGAACTGGAGAAAAAGCCTAAGAGCAGAATTCCTGAGCAGAAGAAGAAAAGAGAGAGAGCCTCCACGTTCCAGAAAGAAGATAGAGAGAAAAGATTAGAGAGCAGTCCTGTGAGAGAAAAGTCTGAGTGAGAGAGAAGAGTCTATTTGCTTCTTCGGAAGCTACATTTTGTATTTGATTTTTCTGAAACGATTTGTGTTCTTCGTTGTTCTTGTTTGCATTTCTGTTTTTCCTTTTATTTCTTCATATATCTGATCTCGAGTTGTTACCCTCCAGTGTTTGGAGGAAGGGAGTGTTACTCCGGTTTCCCTCTGGGCTGAAGAGGAAGAGAGATCGTAGATCTCTAGTTCTGCTAGTGACGGGTTGTCATTAGCAGGTTCCCTCCAGGTTGGAGGAAGGGAGAGCTATCTCCGGTTCTGTTCTAGCTGGTAGCTGGAACAGGTTTCAAGCTCTGTGGGTAGCAGAGTTTGGTTGAGGGATTTGTTTCCCTTGGTTATTCAAGCTGTGTGGCAGCACTTTGTTCGCAGACTGAGTCTGCAGGTTTCTAGCATTGGCTAGTGGAATCCTTACTCTAGTTGGAGTGAGGGGTGGATGTAGATTGTGGATTACAATCGAACCACCTTAAAATCTCTTGTCTCCTCTGTGGTTTGCTGCAATCGTTGATGCTCTCTATCTGCTTGGTAATGTGCTTGTGTGTGGATGGCCTATTCTAATCGCATTTTATTACTCTGTCTTAATTTCTCACTGCATTGACTAATTTGTTTAGCTATATTCGGTAGGGTGATTTTCGAAGGAGTGATTTTCCGCTGAAGTTATTTAAATAGGGAGTGATCTATTCATCCCCCCTTCTATATCACTCTTGCTGCGCTAACATTTGGTATCAGAGCAGGTTCGCATCATGTGGGCAAATGGTCAGGGAAATGCTAATGGTCCTAGAAGCTTCATGGCTGAAGGTCAATCCATTAGTCGCCCTCCATTTTTTGATGGTAATAATTATATGTTTTGGAAGAACAGGATGGGAGTGTTTATTAGAGCACAGAGCCACAAGCTGTGGAGGGTAATCACGGTTGGCCCATATGATCTGCCACCGAACGAGGATGCGTAGACAGATGACCATGTCAAGCTATCTTCACTCAACTGGACGGCGCTGAACATCATCCAGTGTGCTGTTCACCCAGAGGAATATGCCCGTATATCTGCCTACAGGACTGCCAAGCGAATGTGGGATGAGCTGCAATTAATCTACGAAGGTACAGCTCAAGTGAAAGCCTCGAAGGTAAACCTCTACACCTCTAAGTATGAACTGTTTAGGATGAATGCAGAGGAGAATATTACTGAGATGTATGCCAGGTTGTCCTCATCACGAACACACTCAAGGGGCTAGGGAAGGATCTAGCTGAGGCAGACATAGTCAGGAAAATTCTTAGATCCTTATCCCCAGCATGGCACACTAAGGCCATCGTGATTGAAGAGTCAAAAGATCTGACGACCTTGACAGTGAATGAACTCATAGGATCCCTCATGACCTATGAGATGAATTTCAAAGGAGGTGGTGAAGGAAGTGATAGGAAGGCTAAGAATGTAGCACTCAAGGCATCTCGCAACAAGAGTAGCAGTAGCAGTAGCAGCAGCAGCAGCAGCAGCAGAAGTAGCGGTGAGTCTGATGGCTTCTCAGATCTCGACCAGAAGGAGCAGGCAATGCTCACACGTCAGTTCAGTAAATTTTTAAGGAGAAAGGGGAAGACCTTTAGGAGGAAAAAGCCATACTCCTTTAACAAGAATGTTGAATCTACCAATTATAGGGATAGAAATCCTAAGAGACTGACCTGTTATCATTGTAACAAACAGGGACACATGAAAGGCGAATGCCCAGATCTTCAGAAGAAGGTTCCCTACTTCCAGAAGAAGAACACAAAAGTGCAGAAGAAGAAGAAGCCACAGGCGATGGTATGCACATGGAGCGAGGAGGAAGAAGATCCTGAAGATACTTCCTCAGAGGAGCATGAAGAAGGAATTTGCCTTATGGCAAACAGTGAAGAGGAGGTAACCAATGTTTTTGAAAATTTTACGATTGATGACTGGGAAGATGCTTATGCTGAGTTATTAGATAAGTTCAATTCTCTTAGTAAAGAGCATAGGGTTCTGAAAAGAAAATTTAATACTAATGTTGAAGAACAAACCCAGGTCTGTGAGGAAAATCAGAAACTAAAAGAGCAACTAGAAGAAATGACCTCACTAAGAAAAGAAAATGATAAGCTCAAGGGAGAAAACCAAGAAAGTCAAAATCAGCTCAATGAACTCAAAATAAGAATCGAAGAAAGCTTGAATGAAAGTAGAGTGAACTCAGAAAAATATGAAGCTGTTAAGAAAGTCAATGGTGAACTTCTAAAAAATTCTGAGTCCCTTCAAAAGGAGCTGGAAGACAAACAGAAAGTTTTGGAAAACTTTGTCCAAGGAAAATCTAGTCTGGATGCTATACTGGGGGCTAGGGTTAACTTCAATAAGGAAGGTCTAGGCTACGACCCAACTAACAAAAGACCCCTACAATTCAAAACCATTACCTTCTGCCCAGAGAAGGGAAAAGAAAAGCTGGACACACCATCCAGCTCAAACAGCAGCAAGGGAACTCAAAGTCAGAAGGAAGGTCCTAAAAACAGTGCTGGCCAACCATTTAAGATGGGAATGAATTCTGTGAAGAATTTCACTAAGCCTACCAATCAGAACATAAATGGTAAATGGACCAAGCAAGTGAATCAAAAGAAAAGCTGGAATTACTACAATCAAATGGGTCCAAAGAGGACCTACTGGAGAAATGATCATCATCTTCAAAAATCTGCTGATCAACAAACTTACAGAGATATTCTAGAAATGGCAAGCCTAATGTATGGAATAAAACTTACTTTTCCAGACCAGCCGGCTACAATTTCAATAAAACAGAAGTAAAGGTGCCAGAAAAAACAATGCTGAAGCAAATTTGGATTCCTAAACACTTGATTAGAAATTTAAATAATGTCCTTGGACCCAACTCATCTTGGGTTCCAAATCACTCTGCTTGATGTTATTTGTGTAGGTCGGCCTGGCAGCTGAGGACAACAAGTGGTACCTCGACAGTGGCTGCTTCAGGCACATGACAGGTGACCGATCCAAGTTCAGCAACATAGAGATGAAGGTAGGGGGTCTGGTCAAGTTTGGAGGAAAGAACAAAGGTAAGATTATTGGAGTTGGCACAGTAGGTAAGACTTCCACAAACTCCATTGAAAATGTTCTACTTGTGGAAGGTCTGCAACATAACCTGATTAGCATTAGTCAGTTATGTGACAAGGGTCACAGGGTTGTATTTGATGATAATTCATGCAAAATCTTTGAAATAAATTCTGATGTGGTTAAATTTGTAGCCAACAGGATTAATAATGTCTACATAGTAGACTTAGATGAGGAATCTCAATCTAATATTTGTTTATCTGCCAATTCTGAAAATGATGTTTTTGAATGGCATAGACGTCTAGGTCATGCTAGCTTTACAACTTTAAATAAATTGGTCAAGCATGATTTAGTTAGAGGCATGCCTAGAATTAAATTCAACTCGATATCAAAAGCATGTGATGCCTGTGCTCTAGGCAAACAGACCAGAAATTCCTTTAAATTAAGATCTGAGCCATTGTCTTCTAGACCAATGGAACTTCTTCATATGGACCTTTTCGGTCCCACTAGAACTCAGAGTCTTAATGGAAACAGGTTTGGCTATGTCATCATAGATGACTTCTCTAGATATTCATGGATATTCTTCTTAGCAAATAAAAGTGATGCATTTCAAAAGTTTAATATGTTCTTCAATAAGGTCAAACAAGAAGGAAAACACAAGATCTGTACTATTCAATCTGATCATGGAGGTGAGTTTGAAAACTCCATGTTTTCTGATCTTTGTGAAAGAGAGGGACTAACTCACAGGTTTTCTTCTCCCAGGACACCTGAACAGAATGGGATTGTGGAGAGAAGAAATAGAACTGTGGTGGAGATGGCCCGAACAATGCTGATTGAAAGTAAGTTACCTAGAAGGTTTTGGGCAGAAGCGGCCAATACAGCAACTTACATAATCAACAGGGCCATGGTAAGACCCATTCACAAGAAAACACCCTATGAGCTTCTAAAAGGTAAGAAACCAAACTTGTTTCATTTCAGAATTTTTGGAGCAAAATGTTTTATTCACAATAATGACAAGAAAGATTTAGACAAGTTTGAAGCTAAAAGCTCCCCTGGAATATTTTTGGGATATTCAGAAGTGTCTAGGGAATATAGAGTCTTCAACATAACAGATAAAAAGGTTGAAGAGTCTCCACACATTATATTCAGTGAAAAGAAAGATGTGTCTAACATTGAAAATTTTGACAGGGACTCCAATCATGATGGGGAATTCCTAGAAGACCAAGAAGAAGAGAAGACTCAGCCGAGTGGAACAACAAATCCCCTCAATCAGGAAGGGCCAAGAGAAACAGGTGAGTCTTCAACCAATGTTAGATTTCTTAAAGACCATCCGATAGATAATGTCATAGGCAATCCTGAAGATCCTCTTCGGACTAGGTCTCATTTTACGAATGTGAATAATGAAGACTTAATTGCTTTAGTCTCACAAATTGAACCCAAATCAATAGAAGAGGCCTTGGCTGATCAAGCTTGGGTTAATGCCATGAGTGAGGAATTAGGCCAGTTCGAAAGAAACAATGTCTGGGAACTTGTTCCAAGACCAGATAATGTTAATATCATAGGAACTAAGTGGGTGTTCAAAAATAAAATGAATGAAGATGGAGTCATCTCAAGAATAAGGCCAGATTAGTAGCCAAGGGTTACTGTCAGGAATTTGGTGTAGACTTCGATGAATCCTATGCACCTGTTGCTAGGATGGAAGCCATAAGAATGTTGCTTGCCTTTGCATGTTCAAAGAATATAAAACTCCAACAAATGGATGTTAAAAGTGCCTTTTTAAATGGAGTCATTAAAGAAGAGGTTTTTGTTGAACAACCCCCCGGATTTTAATTCTCTCCTCAACCTAACCAAGTTTTCAGGTTAAACAAAGCCTTGTATGGTCTAAAGCAGGCTCCAAGAGCATGGTATGAAAGATTGACTGAATTTCTGATCAGCAAGGGCTACAAAAGAGGTAAGGTTGATCAAACTCTATTTACCAAGGGTACAAATAGAGATCTCATCATAGTTCAGGTATATGTAGATGACATAGTATTTGGATCAACTAAACATGAACTATGTGATGAATTTTCTAAAATGATGTCTGCTGAATTTGAAATGAGCTTGGTTGGTGACCTAAAATACTTTCTTGGCCTGCAGGTACAGCAGCTAGAAGATGGGTGCTTCATCAACCAGACCAAATACACATTGGAACTGTTCAAGAGGTTTGGCATGAAAAACCTAAAGCACATTACAACACCCATGGGTACCAATACCTCACTGGATGCAGATGAGACAGGTAAAGAAGTAAATGCCAAACTTTATCGAGGTATGATTGGATCTCTTCTTTACTTGACAGCTTCTAGACTTGATATACAATTCAGTGTAGGAACGTGTGCAAGGTATCAGTCTAGACCTACTGAATCACATTTAGCTGCAGTGAAAAGAATTTTTAGATATTTGTCAGCTACTCATTCTCTTGGATTATGGTTTCCTGCATCACACACATTTAACTTAGTTGCATACACATATGCTGATTATGCAGGCTGTAAACTAGACAGGAAAAGCACTAGTGGTCATTGTGAATTTTTGGGTGGGTGTTTAGTGTCTTGGGCTTCCAAGAAACAACATTCTGTGGCACTCTCCACTGCAGAAGCTGAATATGTAGCTGCAGGGAGTTGTGGAACACAAGTCATATGGATTAAACACCAGCTTCAGGACTACCAAGTAGACCTGAGGTGCACACCTATCTATTGTGATAACACAAGTGCCATTAATCTTGCCAAAAATCCTGTTTTGCATTCACGCACCAAACACATAGAGATAAGGCATCATTTCATAAGAGATGAGGTTTCTAAAAGCAATTTTGAACTGATTCATGTAGGCACAGATAATCAGATTGCTGACATCTTCACTAAACCTTTGGATAATGAAAAATTCACAACACTGAGAAGAGAATTAGGCTTATATAAACTCTCTTAAATGTGAAGTCCGTTCTTCTTGTGAGGGGGAGTTCTGTCTATCTGTTGGTTAGCTTTCTGGACTGCTTTGAGTGAGGGGGAGCTGAGTTCTGTGAGAGGAAGAGTTCTTTGACAGATTCAAAAGGTTTGACCAGATATGTGTCTTTGCTGAATTTCATGATAGATCTAGTGTGGTTTTCTCAGACAGTAGAATGTCACTTAATTCTTAAGTCTATAAGTCAGTGATTCTAAAATCCAGTCAGAATCTTTCCTTTAGTATTCTTTCAGAGATCTGGATTAACTGTAAAAGGTATATCTTCCTACATTGTTACTAATTTGGTTCAGGCAAAACTTGTATGTCTTGATATCTGACCCAATCAGCTTGAAATCTAGACTTCAAGACTCACTTCAAGAAATAGTCCTTCTGGTATTGCTTTCAATCATTCTATCTCTTCAACACAAGGGCTTAACTGAACAAACATGTCTTGTTTTGGGCACTGAGAAACTGGGAGTTTCATCAATGAAATGAATATTTCTCCTATGTCATGAGGTGTCAAATGCTTAAAAATGAATGAAAAGATATGACAGAGCAATGGTGGCTTGCTGGTGAGTAACTGGGGACTCTAGCCTCTAATCAAGGTGTTTACTCATGTCAAAAGCCACAGTTACTAACTCTGTTCCTTAATAAAAAAAAGGGGAAGTAATGAGGTACTCACTCTGAGTAACTCGGGATTCAGGCCTCTAATCAAGGTGTCTCTCTAATGTCAAAAGAGTGAATCACCAACTTACTCATTGATCTTCTTGAAAATCATCTCAAAAATTCCTTGTTGTTGTGCAACTAATGGATTGCATGTCCTCAATACCTTGAGAACACCTCTCTAAATTTGTCTTTTGCTGTCTTGTAGGATAGTTGAATGCTCAGCTATATCAGGCCATACTTGTTAACTCCTGCTCTAAATCATACACTTTGTATGCTGATAAACCTTTCTATCATTCTAAGTCTCAATTGAGTACTGGAGTTGACAGAATCTTTACTTGAGTTTAGAACCTCACTTATTCTCTTAAGACCTACTCATGACTTTCTGCACTAAGCAGTTACTGCACTTCATCCTCATGTCTCCAGCACTTTCATACATTCTGCATTTCCTTTTGCTGATGTCAAAGGGGGAGAGAAGTTTAGCAATATCAGTAGATCAGATCATGAGTTTAGGGGGAGATTTGTTCTTGAGCCAAGGAAATAACTTGTCTTGTGAGGAAAAGAGCTGAGAGTGAGTAGTGGGGGAGTGGTTTTTGAGAAAGAAGTGCTTCTGCAGTAGTATTTAATTTGTCTGTGCTTGCACTTTCTTTGAATTGCTTTATTTGTTAAAGCTGCAGTTAATTGCTTGATATGCCATGATATTGCTTGATTCATAGTGTTGCCATCATCAAAAAGGGGGAGATTGTTGTATCCCTACGGTTTTGATGATGTCTCACACTATAAATCAATCTTCTATCTCTAGATTAATTCATGTTTCACCATGTAAATGAGTGCAGTTCATATGGTTGTCAGATAATATGCTCTACTTGATTCTGTCTACACTCTGTCTGCAGAGTCTGGACAGTGGTGGGTCGACCCCTCCTTGCTGATGAGTCGACCCCTCAGTACATTAATAATCTTAGTCAGTCCATTCATTGGCCTTTCTATCCAAGTCCATACAATAGGACTGTAGCCTGTTTATCTGAAAGTCTATACATCCGGAAAGGGGCCATGTCTATACATTCTTCCGTTGAATACATTCAAAGTCTATACATCGGTTTGATTGAGTAAGTCTGTACAGCATGCCTTGTTGTTCATAGCCTTTAAAGTCTGTACATTGGCTTCGCATTACGAGTCTGTACATCAGCTTCGCATCTGCAAGTCTATACATCGGCTTCAACTCTCCAAGTCTGTACATCGCCTTCAGATTTTCAAGTCTATACACTCCATGCTCATTCAAGTCTATACATCCACAGTGTAACTTCAAAGTCTAACATTGTCTCACTCCGCCAAAGTCCATACATTCTCAGCTGAACCCCATGTCTATACAGTGGCCTCGATCTTCTCAAGTCTACACACTGTCTTCGGCCTCAAAGTCTATACACTCGCTGCACTGTACAAGTCCATACACTGGCAGCCCTGCAGAAGTCTATACATTGGCTCAAACATTCCAACTCTGTACAATGGTCCTTCGAACACTCCAAGTCTATACAGTCTGCTTTCACGATTCAGAGTCTATACATCATCGTTCCTTAAAGGCTAAGTCTATACACTGCTCACCGTCTCATTCAGCGTCTCACGCTTACAAAGTCTATACACTGGTCGGTGGAAGCAAGTCTATACATTCGACTGTTCAGCCTGTGCTCAAGTCTGTACGGCCAGGGAGACCATTAAGTCTATACACTCAATCACTGTAGCTTGCACGGGGTGAAGTCTGAACATTGGCATGGCTTTCCAAGTCTGTACATCCTTCTGTTGAAAGTCCAAGTCTGTACATCGGACTGTTGAGCATGTCTGTACAGCGTTTGCATTTTCAGTAAGTCTATACATTGGGACTTCTACCTACGTTCTGAACTGAACTGAGTAATTCTATACATTCCTCATATCTTTTACCGACGCTCAGTTCAGTAAGTCTGTACACTAGGAACTTTACTGACGTTGCTTTGCCAAAGTCTACACACTGTGAACCTTCAAGTCTGAACAGACTTCACTTGCTCAAGTCTGTACGCTGTCCAGCTCTTTGGGAAGTCTACACATCACTAAGTCTAGAAACTCAGTTATCCTTCAACCCTATACACTCGATATCACCTGCAAGTCTATACACTCTCATGCTGTTTTCAAGAGTATACACTCTCTCATTTGAAACACTTGCTTAACTGCTGTTTCAATGTCTACACATTCGATGCCTTCAAGCATTGTTCTCTTCGAAGTCTATACATCAACGTCTATACATTGAAGTCCATACAGTGCATACTGTTGTGCTTCAAGTCTACACACTGCTCCTCTTCATTACAAGCCTTTACACTCATTCTCCTTCTCTTGACCAACTCCATACATCCATTGTCTTGACTGCTGAATGAAGTCTACACATTGAGATCGCATGAACACTTACAAGTCCATACACTAAGCTCGCTGAAGAACCTCAACTCTATACACTCTCACACTGTGACACACTTGCCTATTTGGCATCCCTAAGTCTATACACTCGAGGGCCTCATACACTTCACAGAAGTCCACACATTTCATCCTTTGTGCTAATGCATTCTTCAGCTAGTCTATACACTGAGGTCGCTTGAAGTCTCACAAGTCTATACACTCCCTCAGTGTACACACTTACTTAATCTGATATTCTAATGTCTATACATTCGTATCTGACTGAACTAACTAATCACAGTTCTTTGTCTCAGCCTGCAGGTGATACAGGTCAATGATTGGGCACGTGAACCGAGGATGATACTTGGCACGTGATCCGAGAATGCTCTGGAAAGGGAGGGAACGAGACTCCCTCGTGTGAAGGCCTGAAACTCAGGTCGAAAGCCATATAAAAGGTGCCCTCTGCGATTAGATGGAGTGAACTGGAGAAAAAGCTAAGAGCAGAATTCCTGAGCAGAAGAAGAAAAGAGAGAGAGCCTCCACGTTCCAGAAAGAAGATAGAGAGAAAAGATTAGAGAGCAGTCCTGTGAGAGAAAAGTCTGAGTGAGAGAGAAGAGTCTATTTGCTTCTTCGGAAGCTACATTTGTATTTGATTTTTCTGAAACGATTTGTGTTCATCGTTGGTCTTGTTTACATTTCTGTTTTTCCTTTTATTTCTTCATATATCTGATCTCGAGTTGTTACCCTCCGTGTTTGGAGGAAGGGAGTGTTACTCCGGTTTCCTTCTGGGCTGCAGAGGAAGAGAGATCGTAGATCTCTAGTTTTGCTAGTGACGGGTTGTCATTAGCAGGTTCCCTCCGGGTTGGAGGAAGGGAGAGCTATCTCCGGTTCTGTTCTAGCTGGTAGCTGGAACAGGTTTCAAGCTCTGTGGGTAGCAGAGTTTGGTTGAGGGATTTGTTTCCTTTGGTTATTCAAGCTGTGTGGCAGCACATTGTTCGCAGACTGAGTCTGCAGGTTTCTAGCATTGGCTAGTGGAATCCTTACTCTAGTTGGAGTGAGGGGTGGATGTAGATTGTGGACTACAATCGAACCACCTTAAAATCTCTTGTCTCCTCTATGGTTTGCTGCAATTGTTGATGCTCTCTATCTGCTTGGCAATGTGCTTGTGTGTGGACGGCCTCTTCCAATCGCATCTTATTACTCTGTTTTAGTTTCTCACTGCATTAGCTATTTTGTTTAGCTATATTCGGTAGGGTGATTTTCGAAGTAGTGATTTTCCGCTGAAGTTGTTCAAATCGGGAGTGATCTATTAATCCCCCCCTTCTATATCACTCTTGCTGCGCTAACAATGGGGAGGAAGGGGGAGGGGGTTGGAATTTCATGGGAGAGAGGGGAGGGGTAGCATTTTCTTCTCCCATGTGGTCAATTGGCCAAAAAAAAAAATACAAAATGTCATTTTAATGAGGGGCACTCCCTTGACTTAAGGGGAGGCATCTTGGACATTTTTCACCACTTGTCCCCCTTTGAATGGTCCAACCATCTAGAAGCCACCTAGGATAGTTGACCAGCCTCACATGGACCCCTATGGCTTAGGTGGACCAATGGGAAAGGAGTGGGGGCCCCCTTGCTGGATCAACTGACATTTTGTAAATAAACCCAAAGATCCTTAGGGAATGACACATTGGCTTATAACACCTTACAATTGTAAATATACTTCCCCAAGGATATAAAAGCAAACTAAAAGGACACAAATGCAAATTAAAAATGTCAGTGCTTGGCGTCGATTCCCATCAGTCACCGTGAGTGCGGTGTCCAATATTTGAGTGGCGCAGCGGTAGGGTGGTAGGCTCGTAATGCTAGGACTCAGGTTAGATATCTGGAAGTATTTGAGTTTTGCTTTTGGTTTGGTAGTGCCTTTAGTAGAGTTGTGTGGAGTTTGTGATGGAGGTTTTGTGATAGAAGAATGTTAATCGTTTGCGTGAGTTTCTCCCCATGCCTTCTCTTGTACTCCTAAATTTTGAGGATGAAATTTTATTAGGGGGGAGGGACTGTAAGACCCATGAAGTCTGGATTCTTATCGGTCTTCGAAATCAAAAAACTCTTGTGAATTTGGTTGGTTTTTGTGGGCTTTTTAGGTGAGTTATAAGCTTAATAACCCACATACATATATATTATATGGAAATTTGAGGGCATTATTGTGATATTGCTTTCTATAAGGGCTTTTTGAAATAAAAATGTTATTAAACAAAAAATAATAATATCAAAACCTAATATCTACCCATGGTGGAGGAACCCTCCCACGGTTCTCTCTCTCCCCTCACGCACGACCCCTCTCTCTCCCTTGTTCTTCAGGCGATCCCCCTTCACCCGGCCGCGGTCGGCTTGGAGGAGGAGCTTTCGGAGGGCTCGGGACGACGGCGGAGTGGTCGTGAGGCCGAGGAAGGAAGCTCGTGGGGTGGTTGGAGTCTTCCCACATGGAAGGTGGTTTGGCACGGAGGAACGTGTTTGAACGGCTTGGTTTCGCGATTCGAGGTAGGGGGATGGATTCTACCTCGCCTTTTCGTGATTCCCTTTCATTTCGAACCATTTTTTTAATAATAAACTGCTGTGTACAACGAAGGGAGAGTGCACCCCCTTGCCAGTGGAAGGGAATGGACCCACTCCACCTTCGAGTCATTAAAATCATGCTAAAATGGCTATTTGGTGTGAAAATTGCTTGTGAAATGTGATCCCTTAAACCCTCATTGTTAAATCTTGTTTATAGCCCCGTTTCTTGTGCTTTTGGGGTTTCAACCTTGTAAGAATGATGTATGACAGCAGGGAACATGTCATTTTTATGTAATCCCATCGATTTGATTGATTTGAGAAGGGTTTAGAACTGATAGGGCATGTTTCGGTTCATCTGGATAGGTAGCAATCCCCATCTGGCCACTACCTGGCCTCTGGAAGGGGTGGCAGCCTCCATAGAAACCGCCTCCCGTGAGGCAAGGTGGTGGGCAAGTAGCGGTTAGAGATATGACCGCCATTTTCAACTAGCGGTCACCCCCATGACCGCCATTTGACATTGGCGGCCCAGACTGGACCGCCACTTGTTTCCAGCCTGTTTTTACCCGTGTCTTGTTCGGCCATGTGTTTAAGATTACACCCTTAGTATTTTCACACGCTGTGATGATTTGTAATATGCATTTATGTCCCATTTGAGTTAGTTTGTCTTTCCTATGTGACTGACCCACTACTCGTAGCCTGACGACCCTAGTGTCAGCCCACCTAGGAGTGGTGGCGGGGCAGTCCCAGTATATGATTTTTAGGATACTTTCCATGGGCCCCCTTGTCTTGCAGTAGAGTCCACTGGGGGGAAAAATAGCTAGAGGCCAAGCTCAAGGCATTGAGTTTGTGTATGCACATGTGGTCAGGGGCATTGGACCCGCGCTGACGAGCGTGACCCTGACTAGTTCTTGTTCTTTGGTTCCTATTACAGATTTACAGTGTCTCAGTTACCACATTCGAAGTGAGTGGGAGACACCCGAGATGCAGTATAAGATGTCAGTGGACGCATCTGGTCTTGCTTCTAGTGGATTACTTATCTTGTCACTTGGAATATAGAAATTTGACTCTAATGGTAATTGAATTATTCTTGTATTTGATTGTATGGTTTGGTATATTTATATGTTTCATGTGGTATTTATATTCAGCTGTGTTGTTTAATTGTTCATCTATTGATATTCCTACACAACTTTTATCACTTGATATTGCTACCATGCCATTGCTTTATTTATTGTGATCACTTGTTTAGTTTGTGGTTTTGCTGCGAGGTAGGGATCTGCGGGACCCCTATTGAGTCAATGAAATGAGACTCACCCCTTTTGTTTTCAGGTGAAGCGCAACAGTCTTTGGTTTTCATGCGTGATTTTGGTGGGCAGTCTTAGCGTTGCCAGCATTTGTTAGCCGGGGTATGCCCCGAGGCTTTGTACTCTTCTTTTGTTGAGTTGTACTTCTGGGTCTTGTTCATCTGAACTGGTGCTCAATCATGTAAATTATGTAAATCAGTATATAAAGAAAACTTTAAATTTTAGTTCTTTCATTTCTGCACTTATTTTGGATTTCTGTACATTCCTGCAACGCCTTTTTCAACCCTTCGGAGCGTTACCGCTCTTGGGTGGCGTCTCAGGGTCCACGTGGCATCGGGTTCTCCTGATATCCGGGTTCTGGGTCGTTACATCCTTGCCCATTAAACTTGTCAAACTTTGGAGGCTTATTAATGCCAGGAGGCAACCTTTTAGCAGCATGGTGGGCTAGGTATGGTACCTAGTGTATGTCTAATGAAGTGGAGTCACCATCACCCCTTTTTTCCAGCTTCATTTTTATCTTCTGTTCTACCATCAGCTTGTTAATCACAGTCGAGTCAACCGGGCTCGGGTAAAAGTGTGCCAACACCATCGTCTGAGGCATAGGGGTGGACCCCTGATACTGAGGGGCTTGAGACCGTATCGGGGTCACATATGGTGGTTGTTGAAGAGGAATGCCCCCAGTGTAGTTGGGCACCGACTGGGATGCTGCTATCTATGGAGAGGATTCGAATACCTCGGCGCTGCCCCATGATGTCTCGGGCGGGACCTCGGCCTGCTTGGATGCCGAAGTATTAACATTTTTTCATTCATCTACTTTTTTAATATCTCAATTTCCTGCTGATATTTTTGTAGCAGCATCAGCAGGGTAGAGTCATGCATGGAGGGGCTGGGAGCCTTATTCCCTGCCTCAGCTAAAGTTTCTTCGGTTGATGTGGACAGCATCCCTCTGTCATCTTCGATTGTGACCACATTGGCGGTCACAACCGTCAAATCCATGAGGGTCTGCAACACCTCGTTTGTAGCTTTCTTTCTTCTGGTGAGAGGGGCAGGTCTCTCAGCTAGCTTGGCTATTTCTTCGGGTTATGTGGGCAAGGCCCCATAGTGACTGGACGTTCCAGCCATATTACAGTCGTACACCTGGAACTATCCATTTTCTTGCCTTACCCTTCGGGCCGATGGATGAGGGAAGGTCAGTCTTTTGAACACCAAAATCCTTGGTGTCATCTTTTCTGGGAGGGGAGGCCTATAACAGCCCGACCCTGCATCTTCCAACTCATTGAGGCCGGCTTGGCGTTCCCGACCTTCTTTGTAACATTTACGACTTTGAGCAGTCGTTGTCTCCCTAGGGAGGTGTTCCCAAGACCTTTGAAGTATCCTCGAACAGTCTGGGTGATGTCATCTTGTACATTTGTGGAGGAAATCATGGGTGGAGGTACCCTCTCGTGTACTGGGGCCCTATAGGCGAGCCGTCCCAGCCTGGCCATCCTGCCACGGTTCCTATCATATGAACAAATATTTGCTTGCCGTGCGTAGGCCTGGAAAGTTGGCTGGCGGGATGCCTAGACTGGTATCTCGATCTTCTCCTCTCGCTCCATCTTCTCTCTTCTAGGCATGTCAGCCCTAACAGGTCCTGGTTGAGTCGATGCTGGGGCCTGAATCTGCTTGGGCACCTAGACTTGTTAGAACTTGGTTGGCCTTGGGGCCAACCCACCCTTTGCCTTGGACATAGCACGGTCTGTTCTGTTCAAGGCCAGCACTTGGAAAGTGTTCCAGACCGGCACAGTCGATATTATCCTGTGGGGTATCACTTCGGCCTGTCAGCCGTTCAAGTAAACTCGGACTCCTCCAATCAACAAGGACTTGCCCAAGACTGACAGTCGGCCTTGCATCATACCGACATTCCTTCTGGCAACTATTCTTGCAGCTGTCATGCGCCCTTTGTTGGTTGAGGCGCGAGAGTCAACATGGTGGACATGGCAGCCCACCATCTCGATCTTCTTTGATGTGGCCCGCTCAGTGTCGGAGGTCACGAACTTCATCTCCTTGGCATCCAGGAGCTCCACGAATACTACCCCCAAGAAGTTGGGAAGCCAACGATGCGTGGGAAGTTGCCGAACTTTGTCGGCACCGCCAGGTTGTCGTACCTGGCATGATCACAAACGATGAGTGGTTCGAATGGAACAGAAGCCATTGAAATTGCTAGAATATCACCTACAATTCAAATTGGCAGTTAAAATCTTAGAAGGAGGCCATAGGGCTATTGGTGCTGGCGAGGAGATAAAGGGAAGTCTCAGTCCCACCGGGCGTGCTAGACTTGTGGGACTACTTTTTTTCTTTTTAATTAATTAATTAATTAATTTCATTTATTTACTTCGTTTATTGTGCGCAGGCGTGTCAATCACGACGTGACAGTTTATTTGGACTCGAAAGACCGGAGTGGCCTAGAGTCAATAGTGTGCACATCGTCTGACCAATCAGATGGTAGTGGGTAGCGGGTCGGGACCGAAACTCGCCGTACCATATAGGTCACGACGTTAATTACATCTTCCCAAAAGAGAGAAAATCCTTGATTAGTCTCCAGGAGAAAGGGCCATATAGCCTAAAGTTTGGAATTGTTATATGAAAAGGAAAGGACTAAAAGAAGTGCGGCGAGGCATCCCGTGCCGAGGGCGGAAGTACTCCAACCATCTTGCTTAATCATCGCTCATTCATTTTTATTCTTTTATTCAGAAACCGCTCCAGGTCAAAACACAACACTATTGGAGAGAAACTCTTCGAATAAATGTCTGTCGAAGATGCTGCATAATTTAATATTTGGGGGATGGGACAAGGTAAGGGCGGCTCGAATTCGAAAGATTATTGGCCTATAGCAAGATCAGGCTCTGACCATGATGGGAGGAAAACCCCGAGGGGCTCGGCCCTGACCTACAATAGGCATCGTTTATATTCCCTTTGTTCGGGGTCTGGAGGGTGGAGGCCTCAAAGCCGACATCATTGATTCTAATTTTCTATTTGTGTTTAGGGTTTGATTGCATGTCATTATTCTTTCCCTTCTTATTTATCATTTTTTTACTATTATTTCTTTTTGTTTGTTAGTTTAATGCTTATCGTCATAATTCTAGTTTAAAAGTTAAGGTTTTTTATACTCTTTTTTTTCTACCTTTCCCCCCTTTTTCATTTGTTTTTTTTTACATTTCCCCCTTTCTGGTTGGGTGGGTGCCGGATCGGGTGACTCATGGGCTGGCGGATCAACAGGTCGACGAGTACCGGATCGCGGCACTCAGTGGTGCCAGATCGCGGCACCCAGTCGCACCGGATCAGCCGCACCCCTCCTTTTTTAGATCATTATTATTATTATTACTAATATTCTTATCATATCATGCATCCATACACATATTTAATGGGATCTTTCATGCTCCATTATTACTTTCATTGTTGTGACTTGTATCTATAAATGTTGTATTATTCATTATTATATTTTATTTTATATTTTTTTATCATTTCATTGGTGGCCAGGGTTTTTCATTCGCTCATTCATTTACTAGCTAGATTTCTAGTGAAATTTTGGCAACATTTCCCCTAGACCGGTGGCATTTAGGGGGCGTGTGAAACGAGTGTTCATCCACGAGAACCTGAGATGACCCCTTAATTATTATGGTGTGCCTAAGGCGGCAGCACTCACAGCAATAGTAGGATGAGAGGCCCAATCCAAAGCTAGAATGGTTCACGAACTCACGGTCGGTGCGGAGATACGTAGGGCCTTCGACTCCAAAGAGGAAAGAAAGGGCTGTTGTAGGCACCGGAAGTCGATAGGTGCCGTGCGCTGGCGTGCGTGTGTCCTCCCTCCGAACTATGCTGTTGCTACCTATAGTGCACAAATTAGAAATAAAGAAATAGTGATCGCCAGAGGCTAATACCTGAGCCTCACAGGGGGAGGATACTCGCAATGCCCTTGAAGTGGGAGATGTGGGTTCTTCCTGTCCTCGCTCTCGGCCTGCCAAGAACGCGGAGCTCTACGAGTCAATGATGAAGATCCTACAAATTAACTAGCAAATAGAGAATTGATCATTAGACTGTGGAAGTGCAGTAAATACTCATAGAAGTAAAGAAAACATGCAAATGGGTTCTAGCGTACTGGGAAGGGGGGTGGAAAAGGGGATGGCCGAGACTTTCGACCATCCGCCTTCCCTATGTTTGGATTGGAAAACCTCTTTAAAAATAGGGAGCTAAGAAGATCTAGTATGCATGCAATGCAATAAAAGAAACTAAAATATAGGAAGACGGGGAACAAGGGGAGATGGACAGGGTTTTCCCTATAGAGGGCGGCCATCTATGTGGCCATTGGCCGCCCCCTGCAAACTGGGCTCTCCCGTGGCGGAGCTCCTCAACTTTGGGTTCTGCTGCTAGGGGAAGATCGGGACGGATGCTCTCATGCTCACAGCTCTCTCTCCGGGCTCCGAGCTGCCATAACCTCTCCTCCTCCCGAAAATGCCAAAAAAACTCCTCGTGAGATGGTTCGGAGTGGGGTTTTGTATGTGGGGCTTTCCCCCGCATTTGAAGATAGATTCAAACTCATTTCCCTCCATGTGGAGATGAGGTTGTGTGAGATTACGTGCGCCTCGACCCTTCGAGGTGGGAACGATTGCGGAGGACACACCCGGAGTGGGCAAATCATGGAGTTCACGGGTGGTTGACAGGAGGCGGCCAAGGTTCTGGCCGCCCAAAGGAGCTGGGCGGCTAGGTCGATGGCCTTCTTGAGGGACTGGGTGGCCAGCTGTGTGGCTGCGTTGGGATGTGGGCAGCCAGCTCTCTGGCCACCCTAGAATAGGCTGGGGGGCTAGGTGTCTGGCCGCCTTGGGATCTGGGCGGCCAGCACCTTGGCCGCCCAGAGATCAGGGGGGAAAATGTATATGGAACCTCAAAAAATTTGCCTCGAGGGCTCACGCCCCCGAACCCCTGACCTTACGAGCAGGGAGTGCTGCCCCCCTGCAACCCCCCACCAACTTACCGTGAAGTTGAATCCGCGAAAGGATAGGGTGTAGTCTACCTAGACAAGGATGAGACCTCACACTCTCAATCAACAAAAAGAAAGTATCACTTTTACGATGGCTAGACAAGGTCTGCGGGATGTCCGAAATTAGACATCTACAAATGCCCCTCCAGAATGCCCATTTTGCAAGGGAGCCCGACGGACTGATAATTGGGTGTTTGAATAAAGAAACAAGCCTAATAAGGACATCTCGCTCAAGGAGATTCTTAGGTAGAGATTGAGCTTTACATACTAACGAACAAGCATAATGCTACAAGAGAGGTCATTCAAAAGGGGAGGAAGGAAAACTAATCTAAGAGGGCTTGTATCAGCAGTCCATGGGACCCCCTAACATAGCGCCTGCGGGACTTGAGGGGACGAACGCAATCTAGCTCAAGGAGATACAAGACACCTAAAACAGGAGTGAGTAACAAAATCAGGATAAGGGGAAAATGACCTTCGAATCTCATAATACTCATGACGATCGCATGAAAAACACACTCTTGATTTGTCGAATCAAAGTGGAATAAGGTATAGACAACAATGAGTGATGGAACTGAATTGAACTTGGATGATTGACAAAAGAGGGATAGAGTCCAGGGTCGGCCAATGGCATACCCTTCTCTCGACCTTTATTTCCCTCTTGCTGCACGAATGCACACCATGCTTCTCTAAATGCCCTCTTTATTATTATTTTTTTGTATGATCGACGGTGGGACTAAAAGGGACCTATATGATGCAAGCTGGGTTTAAAATGGGAACAACTTATCTAATGCATATCCAGAGGTATTATTGTCTGGCTCCGGGAAAGACGTCGTCGAGAGTCCGATGAGTCTGTCATCCCGAGGTCAATCAAGAAACCAAACAGCCGTCGAATAACTTAGAGAACATAAATCCTTCATTGGTTTTATTAGAGAGGAACTCAGAGTTTATGTGCCCGAAGTAATTAGCCTTCGGGTTCTATATAATATAGAGTATATATAATATTAGGAGAAGGTGATGAAGAGCGAACTCCGTTGCAATATGATCTGTAGCTGCATTAACACACATTAGTGAAGTTCATAAATAAATAAGCACTCAAAGAAGAAGCATTCACTAATGTAATAAGGGGAGTGGGAAAGAAAACATTTTCCTTTGGCTTTACGGTGGGTCTAATGGACATAATTGAATTCCACGGGGATGGTCACCAGGGCGTAAGTATGTCCCCGGAGGTGACTATTCCCCATGATAGAAGAGTCTATGCTAACTTCACCTAGCACATCAATTGACTTCATTGATGTGTCTGGTTGGGGGAAGACTAACAAAAGGATAATTTAAGCTCCATAGCCGAAGTCCGTCTTGGACCTGCCGACATAGGTAGGACGTTTGTCCAATCAGGGGGATATGGAGTAGAAAGTATTAGGAAAAATATATTCGTAATGCAACCAGGCATCTATTGAAAATCAAGTGATATGAAGGTTTCATTTGCTTAGGACTCAAGTTGAATTGCCGAGCCGGTGGAGTTCAAATGGCCATTAAGATTTATGAAAAGCAAAGTAACGAGGAATGCTCTTCCTCTTGACAAGGTAGCCAGGGATTTGACTATCTTGGATGAGCAGATGGGCGTGCAACTTGCCCCTAGTTTGTATGTTGGTAGCATTGCAGATATAAATCCCCTGGTGGGATAGAATGAAGAAATGGGAGTAGCCTTTGGCGTTCGCAGTTGTGGGGTAGTGATGAAGGAAAAGAGATGATGTGGTGGTGTATGGGATGCATATATCGGGGAGATGCCCCTCCATTTTTTGGATTTTGAATATTTAGATTTTTTTATATTTTCACATATTTTGATTTTTTTTGTTTTTTTGGAATTAAATATTTAGATTTTTTGTCAATTTTTGACATATTTGGATTTTTTTGGACAACATCTGGCAACTGCCCATGAGAAATCACAACAATGAGGGAAGGATAGGCTCTTTCTACAACCTCCCAGGTATCCTGAGCGTACATCTAGGTTGATTTGGGCCTCTAGACTCCTCGAATGATGGTCTCGCCGGTTAAGACTTATCTTGATGACAATGCTGTCATGCCAAGCTTAGGCTCCCAATTGCTTCCGACCGTAGAGAGATACCCAAAAAGTGTTCAAAATAAATGATTTGCCCGACCTGGGTCTATTTCCTCACAACTATAGATGATATATGATGGAACACCTTGGAACCCTAATGGCCAACCACGCAACGCTGACCCAGAATCAGACGCCGTCGCACCGACAGGTGACGCGCATGCATTGACCTAAGCCCGAGGTTGATAAAAGAATAACACTAAAGGGGATGAGAAAATTGACATACCAGAAACATGGAGATTTCTTGTGGCAAAGGCTTCTGTTCTTTTGGGGTAGACAACCATATAGTGTGTTTTTTTTTAAATGGCTGCAAACCGTTAACAGAGTTATATCCTTCCGAGTTTCTCTCAGATTCCGAGTCCTCAAAAAGAAAAAGAAATGTATGAGATAAACTTCACAAGAGGATCGACAAAGCCGTTAAAATGATTACCTATGAGAAAGCTTAGTTCACTCCACCCTTTTCGGTGATTTCGGACCACCTTCGAAACGTTATGCTTGTGGTGTTGCCCCTTGAATATAGACTTGTAATGTAGGGCTTTCTTTTTCTTGAATAGGCATGGTCACGAACAGGCTTTTTCATTTGTTCCCTTTTGAGATTTTTCTTTCTTTTCATTCTTTTGCTTGGGATTTTGGGACTTTTGGGAATTTTGCTCCCTTTTGACTTTGAATTTCTTTTTTCTTGAATTTTTGTCACTTGCAGGGACACTGCCCTCTTCACGTGCTCTGGTCTCATTTTTGAAGAGAAGGTGAGCCCTACTCTCACTTGAGGGCATTGTGTTTCGGCTGCTGAGCTCAAGGCCTTAAGGGCGCCTACTATCTTGATCGGTTGAGAAAAGAGGAAAAGTAGGATTTTGGAATTTTCAAGAAATCTTTGGGATAGTCACCCATTTTAGGCTGTTGCCAAATTTTGAAAGCATGTGAGTGCGTGCATATTACCTGCCCTTTGGAGCATTAGCTTACTAGACGGAATTCTCCTCGATTCCGGTAGATCAAGGTCTTAACCCACCGAGGCTTTAATGCAACCTAACCTTAACCATGCATGATGGGATGGGGAGTGAAATGCATGGTAGCTGCCAGACTGTTGATTTTCTTTAATTTCTAATTTTTTTGTGATTTTGGGTTTGGATTTTCCATATTGTTTGGGGGTTTTGGGTTATTAAATATGTACAGGAGTTCCTACAGAGCGGACGGTATCGTCTGGGCACTATGTAGACTGCTGGATGGAGGATGAAGGGCAGTCCTCCTCCTTGGTAGGCCGGAAACAAGGTTCAAGTAGATGGGAAGCAAGTATGCAGCCGTGGACACGGCCCCTATACCTACTATGATTAAAGGGCTCTTTGACTTTGATGCGGGACGGACAGAGGGAGCGACTCTAAGTGATGCGAACCTCGGACTCTAAGTGCAGACGTGACCAGCAACATACGAACAGTAGAGATACTTTGGCCCAACACTAAGAGTTCCTATGGGCTATACGTCCCTAACAGAAATGCAAGCTCACTCGTCGTCCCAAGCGAGGGAAAGCGTGGATCCGCGCGGTTGAGAAATCGGCAGAGTCAAGGGTGGTCGACTCACTTCCGTGCTAGGATCGAGTCACGGGACGGGTCACTCTCTCGCTCACAGCAGTGACATGAACTCACGGGCTAGATTCCTAACGCACTCAGCAGCGGCATATGATCATATACTAACTAAGCAAGTGTAATACCGAGAAGTTAAGACCGTTACCTCCACGCACCCAGCGTGGGGAAGATAACCCCGGCGAAATCCATACTCCCGGTTAACAATTTTCACTGCGGTACAAATTTTTGGACCCACTCCACGTAGGGAGGTAACAGGTCATAGGTGGGGCCTAGGAGTATCGGGATTTGGGTTGACGGGCAGCATCTTGAGTCGCTCCATCGGTGCCGAAAGCCACAAGTTGGTGCTGTCCGGACGGCGAGTTTGGCGGGTCCGCGGGGCCCACATACTGCTCGGTCCTCCTGATCTGGCAGGGCGGGTCCCATTGTAAATGGGACACCTGGAGAGGCGATCCCTTGGATGGCGGCAAGACTGGAACACCGGGCGGTGGTCGATCGGCTCTGATCTCCAAGTGTGGGAGTTACTACCCACGGATCTGAAACTCTGTTTCAGACCCGCGCGCTCCGGCGACAGAAGCTGCTGCGACCAGCGCCGATGTCGGATCGGCACGAAACTGGTGCCGTTGGAAAGCTGACTCGAAATCCTTCGACTCCCTGTGGTTCCAAGAATTTCGTCGGGACCATACTCTTGATGGCAGAATTTAGAACCTGACTGATCTCTATCTCAGATCTGGCCGGGCAGAAGTGAAATTTCCTGAGAGTTGGCGTTGACTATGACTCAAACATCAGATCCAGGGGTTGAGTTCTTCATGAATGTTGGAGAGGTGAAAGATAGAAAGACAGGGATACTTTTTTTGGAAATTATCGTAGAGGTTTGTTTGGGGAAAAGTATTTTCTAACGCTGGGTGGTCGGATCTGGACAGCAGGGACAGAACCGATTTTGGGATCTGATAGTGATTTTTAGAAAATATAAACGAGATTCTAAATTCACAATAAAATTCGTGAGAGAGGGGTTAGGTGGAGAGAATCCCTAATAAAAATTACAACTCATTCAGACATGGGAAAGGTGGGTTCATGAATGATCTACTTGGTTGCTGTAACACTGGACAGACTGCAGACAGATCTGGAAGGCTAGGGAGCACGAAATTGGAAAAATGGAAAACGAAGGCTAGAAATTCCACCAATTTTTCTGGGACGTGGGTTGGACCTCTAGAACTCACCATGAAAGTTTGGAACCCAACAGATCACGAGGTTGATAGCAGAAATTCTGGGAAGGGCAGACTATGCTGGATGGACAGAACTCCGGCGACGGTGGCGATGGTGCAACGGCGGCACGATGGCGGTGGCGGCGGCGATGGCGATCTCACGAACTGATAGAAGAGGCGTCTCACCTCAGAAACACAGCCTTCCCAGCTGCAAGAAGGGGGAGAGAGGAGGAGAGAGGGGCGGCCTTTGCTTGGCTCCAGGAAATTCTGAAATTTTATGCATTAATTATAATCAAAATGGAAATACAAGGGTCTTATAGAAAATGCAAAAAGACTAGTTCTACCCCTAGATCTAGAATTGGGGAGGGGTAAATGGGGGAGTTCAATTTTATTTCTCCCATGTGGTTTGGACCAAATAAAATAAAAATACAAACCTATTAAACTATAATATATATGGGGCGCCCCCTTGACTTCTTGGTTCCAACTTTGGACTTTGTTTACCCTTTGTCCCCCCTTATTCCAACTCTTCTAGAAGCCCACCTTGGAGGTTTGACTGACCTCACATGGGCCCTAGAGCTGAGGTGGATCAATGGGAGAAGGGATGGGGGGCCCGCGGGACCCAGGTGGTCCCAAATTACAAATAAACCCATATTACAATCCGAATTGCAATCCAAATAAAATCAAATAAACACACATTACACACAAATAAAATCCCAATAAATACTATAAATATAAGGACTTAGAGCAGAGACTCTAGACTGTCTCCGAGCCAGAGGAAAGCTGAAGTAGCTAGAGTGGTGATGCGCGTACGATATCGACGGCTCGTCGTACTGTGTCTCTCAATAGCTCGTGTGTCCGCACCAATTCTCCCCAGGTGGGAGAAACTCGACCCTGTCGAGTAAGGGTCTGCATCACTCTGGTAGCGCTCGAATAGGTCTGTATCTATCCTCTGCAGCTCTCCACGGGTGATCCAAGTGTCATCGGTGGCAGGTCGCCCTCTCCACCACACTAGGTAGTGCGGCTAGGATCCACTCCTGGTAATAGTCACGTGCTCATCCTGTATATGATCTATATGCTCTCGCTGCCGTGGAAATGCGGCTGGTGGTGGACACTCAGGTGTGGGGTCACTCTCAATGGGAGGAGATGGCTCGAAAGGCTCACTAAGGATCACCGCTGGGTCCCTATAGGTAACTAGATCTGACACATTGAAAGTTGAGCTTATACCATATTCCTCGGGTAGGTCCACAACATACGCATTGGACCCAATGCGTTTCAACACTCTAAATGGACTGGCTCCATGAGCTTGCAGTTTCTTTATGGTTCCAGAGGGAAATCGTTCATGTCTTACCCTGATCATGACATAATCACCCTCGTGGAACTCCCGGTGGTGTCTATGGGCATAGGCTAACTCCTTGTACCGTGCATTGCTAGCCTCAATGTGACGATGGATGTCGTCATGCAGACTCCTAACATGCCTAGCAAATGACTCGGTAGACTCTGACACTCGAGCATGAATGGGCATGGGAACAAGATCCACTAGTTTCCTAGGCCTACGACCTGTGACAATCTCGAATGGACTCATACCGGTAGACCTGTTGACCGAATCATTATATGCAAACTCTGCCAGTGGTAATATGAGATCCCAATCCCCTACACGGTCCCTGACAAGACATCTCAAAAGGTCGCCCAGACTCCTATTGACCACTTCGGTCTGACCATCTGTCTGGGGATGATATGCAGTGGAAAACTTGAGGTGAGTACCCAACATATGCCACAGTGTCTTCCAAAAATAACTGGTGAACCAACCATCACGATCAAACACTATGGTACGAGGCAACCCAAACTTGCACACCACATGAGTAAGGAAAAGGCGGGCTACCCTCGAAGCATCCGAAGTCTTTGAGCAGGGAATGAAAAGGGCCATCTTCGAGAACCGGTCAACTACCACATAGACCGAATCATGCTTCCTAGAGGTGCGTGGCAATCCCAAGATAAAATCCATGCTAACATCATGCCACGGGGCATCAGGCACGAGAAGAGGCGTATAAAGGCCCGAGCTTTGCTTCTTCATTTTTGCCGTAACACATGTACGGCACTAGGCCACACTTGCATAGATCTGACCGAAGTCGGGACAATCAACATAAGCCTCTCTCATCATCTCTAACCCTATGACCTCGGCACTCATGGTAGTCAGCAGACATGCTCGCCGACTCAAGGCATCAGCCACCTTATTCTCCACTCCAGCCTTATGTTTATGCACAAATGTGAACTTCTGGAGATACTCAACCCATCTGCTGTGACGCGCATTAAGCTTCTTTTGGGCATGGAGGAACCTCAAGGCCTCATGATCGGAGTACAAGATAAACTCCTGATGCAATAGATAGTGCTTCCAATGCCTAAGAGCCTGAACAACTGCATAGAATTCTTTATCATAAGTGGAGTATCGCAGTTTCGCGTCATTCAGCTTCTCACTAAAATATGCGACCAGGTGGGTCTCCTGACTCAACCCTCCTCCAATCCCTACACCCGACGCATCACAAGAGACCTCAAACACCTTCGAGAAATCAGGCAATCGAAGGATCGGTGTCTGGGTCATGCGCTCCTTGATGTCCTTGAAGGCAGCGGCAGCAGCCTTCGTCCATACAAATGTGCCCTTCCTGATACAGTCCGTGATCGGGGCAGTGACGGAACTAAATCCGCAGATGAAACGATGATAGAATGTCGCGAGGCCATGGAAGCTGCGGACATCATGGATCGTGCGGGGCTCCGGCCACTCAACAATGGCCCGGACCTTCTCCGGATCAACGGAGACCCCAGTACTAGACACAATAAAACCCAAGAGGGTAAGCTGAGAAGTCATGAAGGCACACTTCTGTGGGTTGGCAAACAACTGCTCTCGCCTCAAGAGTAGGCAGACCAGCTGAAGATGGTCCAAGTGGTCCCCTTTAGTGCGACTGTAGATAAGGATATCATCAAAATAAACGACCACAAAGACTCCAATGAATGGTCGAAGGACCTGAGTCATGAGTCGCATGAAGGTGCTAGGGGCCCGTGAAACCAAATCTTTATACTCCTGGGCCCCACCTATGACCTATTACCTCCCTGCGTGGAGTGGGTACAAAAATTTGTACCGCAGTGAAAATTGTTAACCGGGAGTACAGATTTTGCCAGGGTTGTCTTCCCCACACCTGGTGCGTGGAGGTAACGGTCTTAACTTCTCGGCATTACACTTGCTTAGTTAGTATATGATCATATGCCGCTGCTGAGTGTGTTAGGAATCTAGCCAGTGAGTTCATGTCACCGCTGTGAGCTAGAGAGTGACCCGTCCCGTGACTCGATTCAAGCACGGAAGTGAGTCGACCACCCTTGACTCTGCCGGTTTCTCAACCGCACGGATCCATGCTTTCCCTCGCTTGAGATGACGAGTGAGCTTACGTTTCTGTTAGCGACGTATAGCCCATAGGAACTCTTAGTGCCGGGCCAAAGTGTCTCTACTGTTCGTATGTTGCTGGTCGCATCTGCACTTAGAGTTCGAGGTTCGCATCACTTAGAGTTGGTCCCTCTGTCTGTCCCACATCAGACTTGAATATGTTCGGCCGTAGGAGGCGAGTTAGATCGTTCCTCATCTTGCAACAGTTTTATTGAATTTTTGAAACTAAACATTAAAAGCTGATTTAACATATTATAACTTTTAGCTAGACCTTACCAAAGTTGATAGGGAATTTGGGTGCCCCTATCCTTCTTGTGTGGCGTAGCCAAAGGTTTCGGCTCTTCTAGATCTAACCTACTATGTACATGGCAAATGCCCCTAGTAGAGTTGTTGATTGGAGGTGTGTGATTAAAGATGGAGGATGAAGGTTCTTGAGCTGAGAAATCATGGTTTGAGAGTTTTGCCCCTAGAGTGGCCTTCTCCATGATAGCTTCAGACTTTTCTTTTTGGGATTGATCAGCTTTGGAGATGGAACCACTTTTGAAGGATGTAAACAAGAGGAATAGAAAATGGATGAGGACTAACAAAGTTGGTTCTCCTTTTGTTTCATGAATTTCTTCTTCGGTTATAGAGTGGGACAAGGATTCTTCAGAGAATAGTTTTGATAGACCCAAATCTTCTATGCCTACATCATCTACCTTTTCTCTTGGATCCACATGTTCATCTTCATGAAATGTTTCTACATTGGCAATTCTCTCTTCCATTGGACAAGACTCCTTCACAAAATGATTGTGCAAATTCCACCTTGTTGATTCATCTTTGCTAACCTTAATTGGATGACACACTAATCCAAATCTCTCAAAGTGTTCCATTTTCCTCAATCGACTCCTTAATTCCTTGTTCTTACTTTCCTAACCCTGCGCCAGATGTATAACCCATCTTGAACATTATGTGCCATCCTATCTCTTGAGGTTTCTCCTTAGGTACGGATGACTCTAAGAATTCGGAGGATGGAGTAGATTGATGGACATCCAGGGCGGAGATGATAGGCTCCTTGTCCTTTGATGACATGAAAGTGGCCGGGTCCAACACCGTGGAGATGTCGGCCAAAATTTTTAGAGCAAGAGCAACTTGGGGGTTAGGGATATGTGGAGAGCTTGATTTGATAATTGGAATGACCTCTTGATTTGGAAAATCAAATCTAGCATTTGATTCATCAAAGGGGATGGTTTCATGTTGGGGAAGCTGAATCAGAGCTAGATCGATTGGGGTAGGGGTTGCAAATGAGTCATGAACAATAGGGGTTGGTTCAAGCTGAGTTGGTAGCATGGTTGGGGTAGGAGCTAGTTTGACTAAATCAAGAGATGATAGTAGCTCTTCCCGCGAGGTGTCTTGGTGAAAAGCGAATGAAGTTGAGCGATCCTCCACCATGAGCGGAGAAGAGACACCTTGATGTTGATACCAACTAGATGATGTGCCCTTAGGTAAGACGAGAACTAAGGGCCTTTCCCCTTCAGGTGGAGTTGGAGTGGAAGTAGAGATGTCCTGGCTTTGTCGGAATGGTTCACTCTTGGGTCGGATCAAGACCAAAGGTCTTGTCCCATGGCCAATCATGTTCCTTGTGTCCAAACTCACTATGGGTTATTCATTCACCACTTCTTCCTCATCATATTGCCATGGTTGTCCTTTTTCCATTGACCTAGATTCTTGATTGCCCCTAACCATGGCTAACCTTTCCTAGGTGTAGAATGGAACATGAGGTGATTGATGGAAAGGAAAGGAACTTTGGATGTTCTCCACACTTCTCGTGGGCACCTTGGAGTTTGTAGTGGCAACCATGGGATAGGTAGAATTTGGGGGCTGATGGAAGGCATTGATATGATCATAGGAACTTGCCCCTTCCGAGGTTGGGACATTGCAATCATCAAGGAAGAATGGAAAGGAGGAGTTCTTGAGTTGAGCTTGGACAACATGAGCTCCTTTGTGGAGTTGAGCGAATGTATGAAATTCGCTAAGCATCAAGATAACACGGAGTTGAGGAGTTGCATTATTGACTAGAACAGTGATGGCTTGAGATTCCGGGATGGCAATCCCAGACCTAGAAGCCAGAGCTCTCCACCTATTGGCAAATTGAATGAAGTCCTCATCGAGCTTCATCTTTTCCATGATAACGTCCGTGAGAGTGGGAGCTACACTAGCCATGTGGCCGAAATGAGCGAGAAAATGCTAGGACACAACATCAAAGTTTATAAGATCAATGGCCGGGAGTGAAGAGAACCACCTAAAGGCCTATCCTTCTAGATATTTTTAAAAGAGATGAACTAGGAAGACCCGATCATAAAGCCATTGATGAGAATCCATTAGAAAGCAAGAAAGATGTTCATGTGGATCCGTGGAACCATCATACTTTCAATATTTGGGGGCTTTGAAAACCGGGAGAAAATAAGCATTAAGAAGTTTGCAATAGCTAGTGAAGAAGTGAGGTTGAGGTTTGGGGAGACTTTCGGCAACCACTTGCCTGACATACCTTTCCACCTTTTGTTGGGATATGAGATTGGATTGGCTAAGGGATCCATTGACATTTCGAGCATGAGATATTGGAGAGGATGTAACCCCTTGAGGGTGAATAGGATGGTTAGATTGAGTAGGAACACGGGAGGGAGTCCTATTGAATGAATTTGACATTGGAATTGGATATCTCCTTGGAATGGATTGAGCATTGAGATGTGACCTTCTTTGGGAAGCTAGAGCAATCAAATGATTAGGGGAATATCAAGATAGTACTCTAGCTAGCTCTTGGTCTTCCTTTGGGGAGATTGATGGGGTTTTGACATTGATCGACTCTTCACTTTGGGAGGATGATTCTTCAGTATTTGTGCTTTGATGTACATAAATTTGTGAATCTTGGTACACCCCAATGTAAGCATTGGGCATATCTTCCTCAGCATCAAGCCGGGTTTGTGTGTCATAGAATTCAAAATCGTCCTCATCACTAACATTCATGTTAGAATAACATTGGTCCATTGTAACTCAACCTAATTAATTTTTAGGAAATTGAAGTGGAATTTTTAAGGCCAATTAGGACTGAATTATTTGTGTCTAACAGTGAGCACGTATTCAAACAATGAGCCCCAAATTTTTAGCTTAGGTTAATCTGGAGATTAGTCCAATTTGAATTTGTTCCCTCTTAGATGAGAGTGGAAATTTCTAGGGGAATTAATGCTAAACTCCAGAATAATCCTAAGATAAATTTCACTTAAACCCCTTGGGAAATCTAATAGGACTTCAAGGTACAACCTGCCCGGCGATCGTGTGGGAATCCACAATTCGCGTGGACTCATAGAGATTCCCAATTGAAAAGGACTGGTTACACCCGAGTGGGAATCCCTGGGTGAAGAGTCCAAATCAACGAGAGGACGTTCCTAATTCGTGTGATGCCGGCTCTCCCTAAGCCCACCCCGAACTCAAACCTACAATGTTAGAACAAATACAACCAAAAATACACAAAAAAGAAGCTAAACTAGGCAAAGAGGACTGAAAAGGAAGTAGAAACATGAACCGAAGGCGGACAACCCGATGGCCGCTAAAAGGACTTGGGCGGCCAAGTATATGGCCACCTTGGGACCAAGAAGGCCAGGTATTTGGCCTTCTAGGATTGGTGGGTTGCCAGTGTAAGGTTCCACACAGCATCATCGGGCAACGCAGCAGATAACAAAAATTAATTTGCCCGAACCCGACTTCATGGAATCCTAGATCCATGCTCTCATCGATGTTTTAATCTTCCAACTCCTAACTACGGGTTGCAGATTTCACCTTGCGCGGAATGACGCTGTCCGCTATGCCCGATGCAGAATCTCACGAACACCGAGCCGCACAGAAGTACGGCATCTAGAGCTGATCCACACAGATCCTTGCGCAGCGACGGTACCTCCCAGCCCTGATCTTTCCTTAGCTTCCCCTTCTAGAGACAGAGCTTCTAGAGAGAGAGAGCAAGAGAGAGAGAGGGGGAGGAGTTAATCACTCCTTCCCTTGCTTATGTGCTTGCTTAGCCAAGAGGAAGAAGTGATTCTCGTAGCATTCATATATATAGAATTTGGCCTTTTCTAAGAGAGCTTCAAAGGATCAAAACTATATATATGACCTTTCTATTATTATACATATATATTAAGACATTTTTATATTCCCTTCCAAAACGAATTCAAAGGAATTAAAATATACATTTGTACAATAATAATCCGTCACCCAAGAATCCATTATGTGTGATCCTCTAGGCCCATAGTCACTCTAGTTTAAGGCCCATCAACTTCTAATTGCGAATTAGAAGTAAATTAAACTTATTATTCGCTTCTACTGGAGCCGAATAACAGTTTAATTTATTCCGAACCTTTGATCACGTTGGGTCAAGTAAATCCACGTGATCCTAGAGGACACCGGGTTTAAACCAGCGTGTATGGTACCTGTAAGTCCACAGTTACCGCATTGCTATAATCCCTCGCTCATTCTATGAGTCTGGTTCGATCGAGGGTATGGTTTCTGTCAAACCCCATGATCGTGCTATTTGACCATGACCTCCTTAAAGTGTATGACGTCCGTTCTAAATGAACTCACACGACCCTGGCCAGGGATTTAATGGAGCGTCAATGTCATGACCCATTAACTGTCTGATATATACCCGATAGTGAACGATCCCCTCTTGACCATTGATAATCTTCGCACGTATCCTGGAGTGGTTAATGACTCAGAAACTCATGACTTATGTTTAAAGTCACTTAGCCAAGTAATTAAACTATTCCAGTCCTCGTGTAAGATCCGATCAATGTCTCAGGTCAAAGGACCAACGATGCTACTTAGACCGTTGGATCTTCAGTTGACATTAGGTATAATCAACCATCTGAAGATCCAATAGCAGATCAGTTCAGTGCACTTCCTCTCAGGACGTACACCTACACATATGTGTTGGTGCCCCGCACCAATGACCATGAGACTGGTCAGTCACACATCATGTGTACCGGTTTAATAGGTAATCAAAGTCCTCGAGTGATTACCCTCCAACCAGGAACAGTTTAAGATATGTGTCCATGTAAAGTCAGTCTCATGTTCGAGATCCCATCCCAAGTTGACTTTACAACCAAATATCCTAGGGACATCGTAAAGTAATATACAATCACATATTTACGCTCAAATACCACTTTATTAATAATGAACAAGATCGTACATCTATCGGGTCTACCCAACCCAAAATTGGCCTGTAGCACACCAACACTAACAATCTCCCACTTGAATTACAGTCAATTACCCACAACTTTTAGGCCCATCTTATCCCGAAGACGCTCAAATATAGTCTGTGTCAAAGGCTTAGTCAGTGGATCTGCTATGTTGTCTTCTGACAGTACACGCTCTACCGCCACATCTCTACGATCAATAATCTCCCGAATAAGGTGGAAGCGCCTCAGAATATACTTCGACCTTTGGTGAGATCTCGGTTCCTTCGCCTGGGCGATGGCCACATTATTATCACAAAATAATGGGATGGGAGTTGATATCTCGGGAACAACACCGAGTTCCAAGATGAATTTCTTCATCCAGACGGCTTCCTTAGCAGCTTCAGCTGCAGTAATATATTCTACCTCCGTCGTCGAGTCTGCAGTCGTATCTTGCTTGGAGCTTCTCCAACTGACTACCCCTTCATCCAACATGAATACAAACCCTGACATGGATTTACAGTCATCTGGATCTTACTGGAAACTAGAGTCTGTATAAGCTCTAAGCTGTAGGTCCTCTCCTCCATAAAGCAGAAAAAGATCCTTAGCCCTTCGCAAGTACTTAAGGATGCCCTTTACTGCCTTCTAGTGCTCTTCGCCTGGATTTGCCTGATATCTACTAACAATGCTCAAAGCATTGGCAACATCAGGCCGTGTACATAGCATTGCATACATGATTGACCTTATGGCCAAAGCATAGGGTACCTTATTCATGTGTGCCACCTCCTCAGATGTTTTAGGGCTCATCCCCTTAGATAGGCAAATTCCATGTCTCATAGGAATGAGACGTCTTTAGAATTTTCCATCCTAAACCTTTTGAGGATAGTATCTATGTACATGGATTGGGATAATCCTAGCATCCTTTTAGATCTATCTCGATAGATCCTTATGCCCAGCACATAGGATGCTTCTCCCAAATCCTTCATGGAGAAGGTCTTGGACAACCAAGACTTAGTTGATGTCAACATCCCTACATCATTCCCAATGAGTAAGATGTCATCAACATAAAGGACCAAGAAGGTCACAGAGCTCCCACTGACCTTCTTGTAAACACAGGGTTCATCTTCATTCCGAATGAAGTTGAAAGATTTGACAGCCTCGTCAAATCTTAAGTTCCAGCTTCGAGATGCCTGCTTTAATCCATAAATGGACCTGTGAAGTTTGCATACCTTATTAGGATGTAGCTTGGAGGTGAATCCTTCAGGCTGTACCATGTACACCTCTTCTAACAGATTTCCATTAAGAAAAGCTATCTCCACATCCATTTGCCAGATCTCATAATCTAGGTATGCAGCAATGGCAAGGAGGATTCTGATTGACTTAACCATGGCTACTAGTGAAAATGTCTCGTCATAGTCAATGTATTATTTTTGACGATATCCTTTCGCCACTAGTCTAGCCTTGTATGTGTCAATCTATCCATCTGCACCAATTTTCCTTTTGAAAATCCACTTGCAGCCGATAGGGACTTTCCCTTCGGGTACATCAACTAAGTTCAAACTTTGTTGGTGTACATGGACTGGATCTCTGAATCCATTACCTCTTGCCATTTCTCGGAGTCCGCACTACGATTGCATCCTGGTACGATTGAGGATCTTCATCCTCATCGATACATACCTTAGAGGACCTCTCTGAGACATGTCCAACATATCTCTCAGGTTCTCTTGGTAATCTATCAGATCTCCATAATGTCTGTGTTTCACTCTGAATAGGATCAACCGATACAGTCTCATCTAATGAGTTTGTGTCTACGGGTTGTGGTTCTTGGACCTCGTCCAATTCTATCTGGCTCCCACTATTTTTCTGGAGAAGATATTCTCTTTCTAGAAATACAGCTCTCTTAGCCACTAAGTCCCTTTGCTCAGAAGGGTGATAGAAGTAATATCCAAATGTCTCCTTTGGATATCCCACAAACCTACACTTATCAGTTCTCGACTCAAGCTTATCACTATCGTTCTTCTTTACATGAGCAGGACACCCCCAAATTTTAATGTAATTAAAATTTGATTTCTTGCCCTTCCATATCTCATATGGTATAGATGGAACAGATTTACTTGAGATCCTATTCAATAAATAAGCCGCAGTCTCTAATACATAGCCCCACAGAGATAAGGGTAGTCCTGACATAGACATCATGGATCGGACCATGTCTAACAAGGTCTTGTTTCTCCTTTCGGATACACCATTGTGTTGTGGTGTATACGGTGGAGTCCACTGAGAAACAATTCCATTATTTTTAAGATAAGAAGTGAATTCATGGCTAAGGTATTCACCTCCTCGATCCGATCGAAGGGCTTCAATACTCTTGCCAGTCTGTTTCTCTACTTCATTCTTGTATTCTTAAACTTCTCAAAGGCTTGTGATTTATGTCTCATTAAATACACATAGCCATATCTCGAGAAGTCATCAATAAAAGAAATGAAATAGAGGTGACCCCCTTTTACCTCCATGGACATGGGTCCACACACATCCGAGTGTATGAGCTCGAGAAGGTCAACAGCCCTCTCACCATGTCCACTAAAGGGAGCCTTGGTCATCTTCCCCATGAGACACGACTCACAGTATCAAATGACTTGTATTCGAATGAATTCAAATACCCATTTGAGTGTAGGTGAGAGACTCTTTTCTCGCCTACATGACCAAGCCTGCAATGCCATAGATATGCAGAATTCACTTCATCAGTATTGAAACTTGCATAACATTATAACGTGTATCTAATACATAAAGATCATTGACTAATGAACCATTGGCTATAATCAAACCATTATTCATTATAAAGCACCCAGTGCTATTAAAAGCTAATGTATATCCAATGTTATACAAACCAGAGATTGAAATAATGTTCTTAATAATATTAGGAACATAATAACAGTCATTCAGCTCCAGAATGACTCCTGAAGGTAAACTGAGACGTGCAGTCCCGACAGCTTTGGCAGAAACTAAAGCTCCATTGCCCATCCTCAGTTCAATCTCCTTTTTACCCAGCCGCCTTCTATTTGCCAGTACCTGCACAGAGTTGCAGATATGAGATGCACATCCAGTATCTAATACCCATGATGTGGATTCCATATATGACAAATTAAGGTCTATGACAAAAATACCTTCATTTAGAATTACCTTGCAATTCCTTTTCCAATGCCCTGTTTCCCCGCATCGAAAACACTTGTCTTCTTTTTCATTCTTCTTGCCCTTCCCTTTGTCAACTTTGGCGAGTTGCTTACCCATGGCCTTCTTCTTTCCCTTTCCTTTGTCACCTTTGGTGGATATCTGGGTGGCCTTCCTTTTCTTGTTGGCCCGGCCAACAATCATTACAGAAGAAGATGGTTTATCTTTCTGCATAGTTCCTTCAGCACTCTTTAACATGTTGAGCAGCTCCGGAGAGTTGCATCAATTCTATTCATGTTAAAGTTTATGATGAAGGAAGAAAAGGAATCGGGCAATGACTGGAGTATAAGATCAATGCACAGTTCAAGATCCAACTTGAACCCCAGTGCATTGAGTCTCTCCATCTACTCCATCATTTTCAGTACATGAGCCTGTACTGAAGCACCCTCTGACATCCGTGTCCTAAAAAGCTTCTTGGAGATGTCATACCTCTCAATCCTACCCTGCTCCCCGAAGAGCTGGCGTAGATTAAGAAGTATGCTTCTACAATCAGTCTTTTCGAATTGCCTCTGCAGCTCGGGAGCCATAGAGGCCAGCATGTAACATTGGGCAAGGGAAGAGTCTTCAGACCATTTGGCATAAGTCATTAACTCGCCCTCGTCGGCATCGGGAGCTGGCTCAGAATGAACAGTGTCCAACACGTAGGGTATTTTTTCAGCGGTGAGGACTATGCGTAGATTATGCAGCCAATCCGAGTAGTTCAATCTAGTCAGTCTGTTGGCATCCAAGATGCCGCGGAGGGGGTTGGACGACGACATTGTAATCTGGATAAGAAATAAAAGATAACTTAGCATATGTTAAAATTCCAACTTAGATGTGGTTTTCTATCTTAGTTAGTCTCACTATTTTTCGATCGAACTATATAACCCTCAGTATATAGAACGGGAGATCAGCGAGATCAACCTAGTGGGTCAGAATCCCAACGAGACTGAGGTACGACCTTGTGGAAAGCACAACAAGCCATACACCATCTCAAGGGCAGTCAACAGGCACTTGCATCTAATGCAATATCGATATTCGGCCCCCGAGAAATCATCCCCTTGTGGAAAGCACAACAAAGATATTCTCGGTTAGATCTAACCATCATTACTACATAGCAATGAGTTCATGACCCGACCCTTGTAGAAAGCACAACAAGGCCGAGTTCAATTTCTCACCCCATTGAGGCCGAGCCTTGGAGTTTTATCCCGCCCCCAAACTCATGGACCTTGTGGAAAGCACAACAAATCCATGAAATGAAGACGTTCATTCACTCCATAATGATGGAGGGCCACGACGACTCCTAGAGCCACGCTTACCAGATCTAAAATTTATCGTGAGGGAATTTGATTTTATCTTGATCTCACCCTAGGTGGTAATATAAATATATCCAATATATTTACCGTACCTAGTAGTTTGCACAAAGTAAATGCATCCAATGCAAAATTAAATCGCAAGTGATCATGGACTTTATTCCTAATGTAACTAAGACATCCGGCCCGCTTCCGAAGCAGCTGGATCGTCCTCGTCGGGTGTGCTCCGCGCTTTCAAACTCCGACGCCGCATTAATTACAACTTTTACACGGCACGCAGGCCGAGAAAATGTAAATTACATGTCAATAAAATTCCAGCAGCCCTTAGGGCGAGTACAACATTAATGGGAGATAGAAATACATAGGAATTTTAACAGAGAGAGAAAGGAGCTTCGCAGACCCCAAATAATTACATTAACCAAGTCCATGATCACTTGCCAACCCATTCATGTAAAATCAATCAAGGGTGATTTTCTGAAAATAATCCTTACTTTTGGATTTAAAAATGGGATGTGCAAAAAAAAATAGGCTAGCTTTGTTTAATTTTAAAAATCAAAGCAGGATTAACTAAAAGTAAACACATAAGCAAGCCAATGCAAGGTAAATAAAGCAAATCACGTAAAGAACCACCATTTATAACAGGGGCATGCATATTTGAATCTAATTCAAATAAGTCAGATAATTATTTAAATTTAAATTTAAATTTAATTATCCAATAATCAAATTTAAATTAATAATTTAAACATGACAATCATTTAAATTTAAATTCAAAATAATTATCTAATAATTTTGTTTGAAAGTAAATTTAAATAATGTAATTATCCTTAATTATCAATATTATAAAATTCAAAATTTGATTTTAACAATTATCTAATAATTAAACATTCAAATATTTGAATTTTATACATTTAATCATCAATAAAATTCAAATTCTGATTTTACTAATTATCTAATAATTAAAAATTCAAAAATTAAATTTTACTGAAGTAACTTCAATTATTACCATTTTATCTCAAGGTAAATAGTAATTATCTCACCTCAGTAAATTCAAAAAGGTTAAATAAAATTTAACATTTGAATTTTACTATTGAGATAACATAATTAATAATTAGATAAAAATAGATTAATTTAATATGCATTTATAATATATATGTCTATATATATTTAAACTATTAAATTAAACAAAAAAAACAATTTTTTTTAAATAAAAAAAAGTTGGTCCACGACCTGCGGGCGCGGCCGCCCACGTGGACGCGTGGGCGGACGCGCCCGCATCCTCACGCGGGCGCCGCCTGCGGCGCCTGCCGCGTGGCGGGCCCGCGCGCTCGCCACGCGGCGCGCCCGCATGCCCGCGTGCGCCGCGAGTGCGGCGCACGCGGGGGGTGCACTGCACCCGAGGGGAGCAGTGCGCCCAGCGGACTAATTAATTTTTTTTTAAAAAAAAAATTTGCTGCAGATGCCCAACATCTAGGAAGAACAGAAATGCCCAGCATTCATGTCTTCTAATATTAATTGAAGGTTTTAGATTGCCCCTAATATATGGTTCTATACGGTGATAAAACACCGACCAGAGCGTGAACCTGGCTTTGATACCAATGTAAGGTTCCACACAGCACCATCGGGCAACGCAGCGGATAACAAAAATTAATTTACCCGAACCCGACTTCGTGGAATCCTAGATCCATACTCTAATCGATGTTTTAATCACCCAACCACTAACTACGGGTTACAAATTTCACCTTGTGCGGAACGACGCTGTCCGCTATGCCCGATGTAGAATCTCACGAACACTGAGCCGCACAGAAGTACGGCCTCTAGAGCTGATCCACACGGATCCTTATGCAGCGGTGGTATCTCCTAGCCCCGATCTTTCCTTAGCTTCCCTTTCTAGAGAGAGAGAGAGTAAGAGAGAGAGAGGGGGAGGAGTTAATCACTCCTTCCCTTGCTTATGTGCTTGCTTAGCCAAGAGGAAGAAGTGATTCTCGTAGCATTCATATATATAGAATTTGACCTTTTCTAAAAGAGCTTCAAAGGACCAAAACTGTATATATGACCTTTCTATTATTATACATATATATTAAGCCCTTTTTATATTTCCTTCCAAAAGGAATTCAAAGGAATTAATATATACATTTGTACAATAATAATCCGTCACACAAGAATCCATTGTGTGTGATCCTCTAGACCCATAATCACTCTAGTTTAAGGCCCATCAACTTCTAATTGGGAATTAGAAGTAAATTAAATTTATTATTCGCTTCTACTAGAGCCGAATAACAGTTTAATTTATTCCGAACCTTTGATCACATTGGGTCAAGCAAATCCGTGTGATCCTAGAGGACAAGGGATTTAAACCAACATACTTGGTACCTGTAAGTCCACAGTTACTGCATCGCTATAATCTCTCACTCATTCTATGAGTCTGGTTCGATCGAGGGTATGCTTTCTGTCAAACCCCATGATCGTGCCATTTGACCATGACCTCCTTAAAGTGTATGACGTCTGTTCTAAACGAACTCACACGACCCTGGCCAGGGATTTAACGGAGCGTCAATGTCATGACCCATTAACTGTCTGATATATACCCGACAGTGAGCGATCCCCTCTTGACCATTGATGATCTTCACACGTATCCTGGAGTGGTTAATGACTCGGTAACTCATGACTTATGGTTAAAGTCACTTAGCCAAGTAATTAAACCATTCCAGTCCTCGTGTAAGATCTGATCAATGTCTCAGGTCAAAGGACCAACGATGCTACTGAGACCGTTGGATCTTCAGTTGACATTAGGTATAATCAACCATCTGAAGATCCAATAGCGATCAGTCAGTGCACTTCCTCCCAGGACGTACACCTACACATATGTGTTGGTGCCCCGCACCAATGACCATGAGATTGGTCAGTCACACATCATGTGTACCGGTTTAATAGGTAATCAAAGTCCTCGAGTGATTACCCTCCAACCAGGAACAGTTTAAGATATGTGTCCATGTAAAGTCAGTCTCATGTTCGAGATCCCATCCCAAGTTGACTTTACAACCAAATATCCTAGAGACATCGTAAAGTAATATACAATCACATATTTACGCTCAAATATCACTTTATTAATAACAAACAAGATCGTACATATATCGGTACCAACACTAAAAGCTTGGTCTCTAGCCGCCTTGATACTTGGGCGGCCAAAAACCGGGCCGCTACCTATTTTGACCCCGCAGGTGGTCTAAGCAGAAAACAGGTGCAATGAGCAACTAAAAAATGGAAAATAAAAATGGGAAACGGCTATTTACAGGAAACTAAATGCAGTAACTTCAATCTAAAGACTCACAGTGAGCAATTAGCATCCCACCGTGATCACCAGAAGGTTGTAGGTGCCAGAAGTCGGTAGGTGCCACGCGATGGCGTACGTGTGTCCTGCCTCCGAACTATGCTGCTACTACCTATAATGAACATATTAGAAATAAAGAAATAGTGATCTCTAGAGGCTAATACCTGAGCCTCAAAGGGGTAGGATGATCACAATGCCCTTGAAGTGGGAGATGTGGGTTCTTCCTATCCTCGCTCTCAGTCGGCCAAGAACGCGGTGCTCTGCGAGTCGGTGACGAAGATCCTACAAATTAACCAGCAAATAGAGAATAGACCATTAGATTGTGGAAGTGTAGTAAATGCTTAGAGAAGTAAAGAAAACATGCAAATGGTGTCTAGCATACCGGGAAGGGGGGCGGAAAGGGGGATGGCCGAGACTTTCGACCATCCGCCTTCCCTATGTTTTGGATTGGAAAACCTCTTTAAAAATAGGGAGCTAGGAAGATCTAGTATGCATGCAATGAAGTAAAAGAAACTAAAATATAGAAAGACGGGGAACAAGGGGAGAACGACGGGGTTTGCCCGTCGACCAACAGAGGGCGGCCAGCTATGTGGCCGTTCAGTCATGGCCGCCCCCTACAAACTGGGCTCTCCCATGGCGGGGCTCCTCGACTTCGGGTTCTGCTGCTAAGGGAAGATCGGGAGGGATGTTCTCTTGGTCACAGCTCTCTCTCCGGGCTCCGAGCTGCCAGAACCTCTCCTCCTCCTGAAAATGTCAAAAAAACCTCCGCATGAGATGGTTCGGAGTGGGGTTTTGTATGTAGGGCTTCCCCCACCCCATTAGAAGATAGATTCAAACTCATTTCCCTCCATCTGGAGATGAGGACATGTGAGATTACGTGCACCTCGACCCTTCGAGGTGGGAACGATTGCGGAGGACACACCCGGAGTGGGCAGATCGTGGAGTTGACGTGCAGTTGATAGGAGGTGGCCAAGGTTCTGGCCGCCCATAGGAGCTGGGCAGCCAGGTCGATGGCTTTCTTGAGGGACTGGGCGGCCAGCTGTGTGGCCGCCTTGGGATGTGAGCGGCTAGCGCTCTGGCTGCCCTAGAATGGGCTGGGCGGCCAGGTGTCTGGCCACCTTGGGATCTGGGCGGCCTGCACCTTGGCCGCCCAGAGATCAGGGGGGAAAATGTATATGGAACCTCAAAATATTTGCCACGGGGCCTCACGCCCCCGAACCCCCAACCTTATGGGCAGGGGGTGCTGCCCCCCTGCAACCCCCTGCCAACTTACCGTGAAATTGGATCCGCGAAGGGATAGCGTGGAGTCTACCTAGACAAGCATGAGATATCACACTCTCAATCAACCAAAATTAGGCATCTATAGCTGCAACATCCATCCGCAGTGGCTGCCGGATCAGCCCCGAAGAACGTAGTTTGTAGAATTTACCAAGAGAGAAAAGTAAAGATTCCTATGAAAACTGGGAAGGGTCGACAGTGAAATGCATTGGAATTTGTAACAATGCAACCCACGAGGGCCTAGACCCTGGGGTCATATCCATGGTATTGGATAAACTCCGAGTCCCCCCCCCCTTTCGTAGATGTACTCATTTCCCTTAAACCAACAATCACATCCACGCCCCCCTTATAGGCCACAATGAAAATTATACAATAAATAATCCGAGGAAAGAAAATGACAGAGGATAACCATATTCGAAGTGGGGTAGGGGGGAATGCATACAAGCCACACAGGAGGCCTTTCACCCACATCTTTCATTCATCAAACGGGGAAGCAAAATGGAGTTGGAAGCACAGAATATATGATAACAAATACATTTCGCTCTCACCACACGATGAGATGATATGAGCTAAAGAAAGAAAGAAAAAAAAGAATACATCGAGACAAGATGCAGCAAGAATGAAAACATAAGGTGTAGGGCGGGCGGAGAATTGACTCCTCTCTTCCCCTCTCCCAGACCTCACCTCTCTGTTGCACTCGTTTTCTCCTGCGTTTCTCCTTCTCTTCTTCTCGTTATTTCTTTCTCTCTGTGTATGCCTCTGTGTTTCTGTGCTTCTTCCTCTCTTCTTCTCTGTTCTCCCTTATGTGCCCTCTGATGTCTTCCTCTTCCTCTTTCTTTGTTCTCTCTTTTGTGTCTTCTGATGTCTTCTCTCTCTCACTCTCCTTTTTTTATTTTGTGTCTTCTCACTCTCACTCTCTCTCTCTTCTCTCCTTTTTTTTCACCGCCATTCCACCCTTTATATAGGGGTGTAGGGGAGACGGTCGTGGGGCTACCGCGAGTTGCCAGATAAAGCTCTGTTGCTGCTGGGTGAGCCCTGATGGGCTACCGTATGGGCAAACGAAGGCTACAGGATGGGGGCCGGTCAAGGCTGTCGGATGGAGAGATGAGGCCTGCCATTTAAGCATTGAATGCACTACCGGATGAGGCAGCGGCCTGCTGCCGGATGGGGTAGCTAGGGGTATTGCCGGATGGGGCAACTCGGGCGCTACCAGATGGGCTTGTAGAGGCTACCGGACGAGTGGCAGAGGAGCTGTAGGTCGGGCGGTGAGCTGGTGCCGGATAAGCCCCTAGGGGATGCCGTTTTAGGCCATGAAGGGCGCTGCCGGATGAGAAGATGCAGGCTGCCGGGTGAGCTGGGGAGGGCTACCGTTTAAGCATTGAATGCACTGTCGGATGAGGCAGCGGGCTGCTACCGGATGGGGCAGCTAGGGGTATTGTCGGATGGGGCAGCTCGGGTGCTACCGGATGTGCTCGTAGGGGCTGTCGGATGAGTGGCAGAGGAGCTGTCGGTTGGGCGGTGAGCTACTGCCAGATGAGGCAGCTCAGGTGCTGTCGGATAATTCCCTAGGGGCTGCCGTTTCAGGCCATGGAGGGCACTGCCGGATGGAAGATGCAGGTTGTCGGGTGAGCACATAAGGGCTACCGGTTGAGCTTTCACGGAGCTGCCGTTTCAGGCTCGAAGAGGTTGCCACTTGAGGCTCCACGGTGCTACCGGTTTACCACGTGGTGTGCTTCTGGATGGGATGTAGGTGGCCTGGAGATTGGGGGGCGGGGGCTGAGGCTGCCGTTTAAGGTTTTGACAAGCTACCGTTTTAGATTATAAAGGGTTGTCGGTTGACCCCTTCAGTCTTTTTCTTCTCTTTCCCTTTTATTCATTCTTTTCTTTTGTTCTTCTTTCATTCTTTTTCTTTTTTCTTCTTTTAACGCTGGGCTTCCACAACCCTATTCACGGCCATATGTCTTCAGGAGTGCCTCGGACTCCCTTGATTTTGAATTTGATTCGTCCCTCGGGATGCAAGTTCATGGTGCTTCAGCACTACTTGGTTATTATGGTAGCGCAGCCGGTCTCTTCCAAAGCTCGAATGTCTCAAGCCCGCCCTTGTATTTTTCACCGCTGAGTCCTCATAGTGGAGTCCGCAGCAGTGTATTGTTTAGGAATGCCTCATCTTCCTACAATTTTAATGCATCCATTGGGACACGAGTTGATGTTACATGAGGGGTATCTTTGTTGTGTCTTTTTGCTGCCAGGTCATTAAAGTCAAATCCGTGGTAGTGCACTTTTAGGAACACTTTGGCTTCCCACAGTCTCTACGACATTGTGGTGTATTGTAGTGTCCAAATTTTACATGTCAATAGTTATGCCAGTTGTAAAATTGATTGAAAAAGTACTAGTGGTACTTGTCAATCTCTTAGAGGATGCAAGATTTCATGAGCCTTCAAGAAACAAAATTTGGTGACACTCTCAACGGCCGAGGTTGAGTAGGTAGCCATCGGAAGTTATGGTGCACAAGTGCTTTGGATCAGACAACAACTAATTGATTTCAATGTGCATTTGAAATGTGTGCCTATTTTGTGTGACAATACAAGTGTAATAAACTTATCAAAAAATCATGTCTTGCATTCACGATCAAAGCATATAGAGATTAGGCATCATTTCTTAAGGGATCATCTAGCTAAGGGTGACTTTGAACTCCAATTTATTGATACAAATTATCAACTTGCAGATATTTTTACAAAATCTTTAAATGAACAAAAATTTTCCACCGTCAGAAGAGAACTTGGACTATGCATATTAGGAGATAATGAGAGCATGTAGTGCATGTAAGAGCATCCATTCCTTGTATGATTTACTTTGAGTTTCACATGAAATAAAATTTTGCATGTTTGAATGAGTATAGTATTTTACTGAACCCTCCTTGGATTCTTCTTAGATCAATAATCCCTTGTCTAAATAAAAGCAACCCTAGTACCTTCAAATCTTAACTTTGATCAAACAAAAAGGAGAGAATTGGGGACCTTTGAGGATGGCCTCTAAAATTTCTTTGTACATTTCCGTTAGACCAAAACCCTATCACATTCCACTCAAAGTTTGTTCATTGGGTCTATTAGCATTGCATCGGTCGACCTTTCACAAAGTGTCGGTCGGCCTATCCTTAATTGGTCCCTCATTGGTCGACAAATTTCATCTATCAGTCGACCTTTTCTTCCTACCTACCGGTGATGGCTTAACCCGACCGGTTCGGGTCAACCCCTACTCTCACTTAGGTCAACCTAACCCATCTTCTACCTATAAATAAACATCTCCTCTAGCACTCCAGCTGAAATGCCCCCTTTCTAACACCAAGACACCCCCTTTCAAAGCCGTAAAACATGTTGCAACCGATCTCAAGGATATTTGCGGACTAGTTTCCAATTTTTCTTGCTTGAGTCTCCAAGTGTTCTTTGCTCGCTCATTTTAACCATTAGTAGGCTCTGTGTTCATCGCAGTTTAAAGATCTTCGACTCCCTAAAGGAGTATCCATCAGGGTTCTTAAGAAGAGAGGTGAGTCTCTCAGTGGATATAGTTGCCCTGTCAATCCAAATGGCATCCAAGAAGTCAGATTTGTCCTTCAACCCTCGCAAATATTCTAGACTGAGAGTTGGATCAAGTAGAGAGTCTAATAGAAAGGGTAAAGCACCCTAAAGAACTTCTAAAAATGTTCCTGTTCCAAAATTCATACCTAGAAAAATCCTAAAATCAAGGGTAGATGATTTCGAGGATCTGGACAACATATTCCCAATGCTGCAACGCATGATTTCTGTTCAAATAGCATTGCCTGAATTTATGTCTGTTCATTAGAAAATATATCCCTCCCTCGTTCAGGAATTTTATGGAAACATGTTTTCTAAAGGTAATAGGGCATACACTACTGTGAGAGGGGTCAATATTCCAGTCAAGCCTATCATTTTCAATGAGGCCCTAAATCTTCCATATAGTCATGGTTATGAAATGGATATTCCAGAAACTGACTCTGGTGATGAGTATGCTATTGATTTTCATGATGCATACCTCATAATTGTTGTGTCCCTATGGTTTTGATGATGTCAAACACTATGACTCATGTATGAGTTAGTGTTTTGGTGCATTGGTTTTATGCTTTGTTGAAGTGATATGTTTCGATGATGTTATGACCTTGATGAAATTGATCCCATCATGATCTTATCATGTAGAAGTTGATGCATTTGATCCTATCATGATCTTATCATATGTAGAAATATGTGTTTGAATGCTGAAAAGAACATGTCACAAAGAATCCTGAAGTTCAGCCAATTCAGCGGACTTCATGCTAGTAGTGCAGCAACAATAGTGGCACAAGCAACTTTCAGCGGAAGCCAGCAGTACAAAGATCGAGCTTAAAGTTAAGATTGGTTGACCGATTTGTTTATTTTAGTCAACCGAAATCACCAGAGAGAGATCAGCCACAGTTCCAGCTTAAGGGTGAAAGATAGCTCACTCGGGTCACAAATACCCGTTAAGGGTGACAAATAGCTTGGCACGGGTGAAAAATGGTTATGAAGATGATTTTCATGAAGTGGAGTCAACTCTAAATGCTCATGGAGTCGACGCCAGAGCCACCTGCTAGCTAAAGTAACAAAGGCGATGGCTTAAGTTGAATAGGGGTGACAAATAGGTAAGCAACGGTGACAAATGGATGATAAAGGTAACAAATAGCTCACAGAGGTAACTAATGTGTGATACCAGTGAAGAATGGCTCACAATGGAGACAAGTGTTGAGCAAGGCAGACAAATGGCTATTAAGGCAGACAAATGGGCAATAACAGTGACAGATAGGTGAGTAAGGCTGAAAAATAACTGCTAACGGTGACAAATAGATGTCAGCCGTGACTAATGAACCCGCAAGGCAGAAAAAGAGCAAAGGTGACGGCTTAGGAGGCTAAGGGTGACAAATGGATGGGTAAGGCAGATAAATAGATGATAACGGTGAAAAATACCCGGTAAGGCTGAAAAATAGCTGGGAAGGCTGAAGTCTTGTGTCTGCCACGGAAGCTTCATACTTATGCTCAAATGCCAATCATTGGCATGTGATCCAAGACCTGACATGTCATCTGACACATCGTATGAAGGCCTCTGAAGAAGAATATCCTGCCAGAACAAATGAAAAATGGCGGGATTCACTTTTGGATAAGATTTTTCAAATTCGCTATTTCTGCTACATATATATGCAAAAAGATACAGTTGCAAGAAATAGACCGAGCTGTAGAAACAGAGAGTTGTGAAGTTCGAAGAAGAAATTGAGAGGAAGAATCAGAGAGAACATCTGAGAGAGAAGATTGTTAGAAGAAGAAGAAGAGAAAGAGAGAGCTTGAGAGAGAGTCCAGATCTAAAGGCTAGTTCGTGAGAGAACCAATAGAGTGCAGCCATAGCAAATTGAAGATTTGTTGTGTTCTTTAGCTCGTGGATCAAATCCAGAACTATCCTGCTCCCGAGGAGCTATATTCTGTTTATTTTTTCCTATTGTGTTCTCATTTGTTATATTTCATTTTCACATTGTAATTCCGATACCCTGTTATGGGGTTCGGGGAAGCTATGTATCAGCGTCTTGTTCCCTCTGAGATTTCGGAGGAAGAGAGGATTGAATTCTCTGGGCTTGTGAGCAGCTGGGTGATGTCTCACGTCTCCTTCTGTGCATGATTGCAGAAGAAGGGAGGATCGATTCCTCTAGTCACTGCCTTGGCAGTGGGTCTGGTCTTGCTGGGTGCGAGATCAATGTGAGGGATTTGTTTCCCTCAGGTCAAGCTATTTAGCAGCGGTTGTTGTGGATTGATCTCCACATTCTTGCATTTGCATGGGAAGCCTCACTCGGTTTGAGTGAGGGGTGGACGTAGGTCTGTGGGTAGCAGACCGAACCACCTAAAAATCCTGTCCATCGTGATTTGAATTATGTGATTGATCTTTCTCCTCTACCCCCTCTACAGGTTAGTGTGTGAGCTATTTCTACAATAGTTATCTCATTGTGTGCTAAGTGTTCAAGATCGGTTTTGTGTGAATCATTATCTGTTCAATTGGTTTGATACACATTCAGTATGAACTGCTATTGAATCCTTAATTCGTTCAGCTCACTACTTGGTATGTCAGCGTTCAGCTAGATCAGTAAGGTGTCTTAACTTGAAGCATATTGCAATTCGAGCATTGATGTGATAAGTCTTTGTTTACTTGTGTCTCTAGATTTCATCTTTTAGAAGGTTGCTTAGTCTGTAGTGTTCCCTTCATTCTAATCTGAATTGGGAGTGTTTTTAATTGAGCTTAATTTTTGTAGAGGGATCTATTTACCCCCTCCCTCTAGATCCCACCTTGCACCTAACAATAATGACTCAGAAGGATTATGTTGAAGGATTCAATGAATACTTGAAGTTGAATGCAAATGATTTCTCTCCTCTTCAATGAGTGCTTCATCACATGATGACCGCCATCATTTATCCTAAGGGTGGTAGCAGGGATCAGGTTACAGATGTCCATAAATATATTTTCTATTGTCTATTCAATGGACTGCGAATTGATCTTGCCTTATTGATGGTTCAATTGTTCTTATTATGCAAGAAGTAGAGAAACAGATCCCTTCCTTATGTCGTTCCTCTGACAGCAATCTTTGAATTTGCTGAAATTGATTTGTCAAATAAAATATGTGAAGAAATTCATCCAATGGATGTGTACAATTGAAACGACATTAAGAAGTGCATGGGATATGTGCAGTACAATGGTGAAGTTCATTATGAATTAAATCAGCCTGCACTTTATGATTTCAATAATGATCAGTCTGAGGATGAGGCAGAGTAGAGTAGACAACACATTGAAGAAGTCCAGTGCCACGGTCTCCAAGAATAACCCATGGAAGTGGAACACCCATTGAATATCCATGGAGGGCAGTCTTCTTATCAACACCATGTCTTTGACGACCACTTTGAGGACCGTTTCATGAGGATTGATACTCAGCTAGATTCATTGAGTGGGCAAATAACTAAAATTAATACCTTAGTGGAGTCTCTCACAAGGGATGTCTCTTACCTTAAACTGCACCATTAGGACTACTTGCAATTGCACCATTAGGACTACTTGCAATCTTTCTAAACCATTCAGTCCCACATGGAGACTCAGACCCAAATGTATAAAAAGATAATGGATTATCTTCAAGGCTCCTCAGATCGATCTAGTCAGTGATCAGGGTTTTTATTTTTGATGTGTCTAGGAGAATGCTTATGTTTCTTTAGCATTTCCCTCTCTTTTTGATGATGTCAAGGGGGGAGAAGAGATTTGTTTCTTATGTCAACCTTATGTAAGTTCATACTGTGTGTTTGTGCTTACATGTGTGAAAGTGTGAACATTTCATGCATTGCATTGTCACGCTAGTTAGATGTCTAGGTTAAGTGTGTCAAGGATCTAGTGTAAAAGAGTAACTATAATGTAAACTCCAAAAATAAATGGAAAATCCAAATTTAAAAGAGCTCCGATTGTGCCTTCTTGTGGATGATTGTTTTTAAATGTGGAATGCATGTTGACTCAATTTTTGCTGGCGTGTGCAAAATGTCTTAAATTTCATTGGAATTTTATCATCATCTACAATGGGGAGATTGTTAAACTCAGATTGATTTTGATAGTATGCTTATTTTGATGATGACAATGCACCTCTGTGATTGAAATTTTTGCTCACATGTGTGTAGGTCCTTAAGGCTCATTAAAATCACAAGTTCACGATTATATTGATTTTAATGATGTATCGAGAGTCTAACTTGGTTCACTACAAGAAAAATAGGTTATTCCGACGTCCATATTCTGTCGCTAATACGTTCAAAATACGTCAGAAAGTGATATTTCGACGTATTTTCAACGTATTTATGACAGAATATGGACGTCGGCACGGTTACGTCGCTAATTTACGACGTAATATTTTTGTGTCACCAATTCATCAGAAATTGCCGACCAAAATATGCCGTTGAAATTATGGTCGGTATTTATGTCGGTAATTAATAATAAAGAGATTAATTAATATTTGCGATGGAACATAATTTAGTTGAAAATGCATCTAAAAGTTTTGATGTATTTCCGACTGAAACCTATTCTGTCGGAAAACTATGGTCCAAAATATTTCCGACAAGTCGAAAATTACAGACGTATTTACGACTAAAAAAATTTTTGTTGGAAATTATTAGACCCATAGGTTTCCGAATTATTTCCGACGAAAAGTCTATTTATCAAAAATTAGTCGAAACTGACCGACGTATTTGCGACAGAAACCTTATTTTGTCGGAAACTTGTGGGTTAAATTAGTTCCGAGGAAAGTTAATTCAGTCAGAAATATGTCGTTAAATTTTGACGTATTTGAGACAGATAATTAATACGTCGGAATTAATGTGGCTCAAATTAGATCCGATGACCTTTAGTTGGTCAAAAATACGTCTGAACCATTCGACGTATTTGCGTCGAAAAATTAATATGTCGAAAATAATTGGTCAAATAGCTCCGACGAATTGTTTGTTGGTCGAAATTCCGTCGAAAACTTTGTCCACATTATATATATATATATATTTTTTAAAATTTTAAAAACATGTTTAAAGCTACAATTTTACACCACACAATCTATACAACTCAACATAAAATACACAATAAACAACATAGACAACACACAATAGGATAAAATCCGTCGAACATTACAATGAAGAATGTCCACAACACATAACTCAATGAATAAAAAAAGTTACAGTTATATTAATTGAAATGCGTCATTTTTTCACAATATCATTAAAAAAATCAAGAGATATCCGTTGCATCATCCTCATTTGTCATTCGTAGCATCTCCGCCATCATCGGCTGTCGGAGAATCCTACATCATAAAATATTAATATTAAATAGATTTAAATAAAAATAATTAATAATAAATCTAGTTAAATATCTTTTTGATTTTCTAAATTCAAAAGTAGATAATAGGAAGATGTTTTCTTTGACTCTCAAAACTGAATTCTTTGAACTAAGTAGTAATGTTATAACTCTAAAGCCTATGAAATTAAAAGTTAAATTAAATACTCACATGAGAGGGTTGTGCTGTGCTCGAGGGTGCTCCCTGAGTCAAAATCTCCTCCTGGGCTAGGAGGGTAGCAACCGTCCGAGTAAAGTGTGCCTCCATGCGTTCCTCGATGCCGTCTACCGCATGTTGGACGATGGATGTAATCTGGCTCATAGAAGCGCTGATGGAGGGAGTAGAGAAGGAACTGCTACCGGGGTAGGACGAAGCTGAGGCCGAAGAAGATGCTATAATCGGGCTGGTGTCCAAGCTCTGCCCAAAACCGTATACTCATTCTTTCTTCGGTGGGTCGGCTGCTGCTACCCATGCCTCAGGATCTAGCTACGGTCGTTGTGTCTCCTCCTCTCCGTACTTTTCAGTCATATGTCTGTCATATGACTCCTGCAAATTGAATAAAAAATATTATAAATTTTATATTAATCAATCATATTTAAAATTTTAAATAAAAAAGAAATGTGTATGTATATAATCTTACCACTACCGAGCGAGCTCTCTCGCTCACATACTGATTGGTCCCCTTCTTCTGGTGAACTGTAGCAAATAAATCGCAGTACGAGACCGTACCACCCCTCTTCTTTTCCTATTATATATATTATAGAGAATAAATAAGGACATACACTACAAGAAAAAGTTGCTATAGCGACCGAATTAGCGACCGATTTAATCGGTCGCTAGTCGGTCCCAAATAGAGACCAATTCGGAGACCGAAATAATCGGTCGCATAACCGAGACCGTTTCAGCGACCGCATGTATATCGGTCGCTAATCGGTCGCTATTATTGCGACCGAATTAACTTCGGTCTCCAGTCGGTCGCTGATGCCGTTATACTTCCTACTACGACCCCCGCCCGCCCGAGCCCTCCCGCCCGAGCCCCCCCCCTCCCGCCCGAGCCCCCTTCCCCTGCGGCCCCCTCTCCGCCCTAGCCCCCCTCCCCGCTCCCGCCCGAGCCCCCTCCGCCGGAGCCCCCCCTCCGCCCGAGCCCTCCCGCCCGAGCCCCCCTCCTCCGTCGGAGCCCCCCTCCCCGTGCTGCCTCCCGCCCGAGCCCCCCTCCGCCGGAGCCCGTCGCCGCGCCGCTCGCGTCGAGTCGCCGCTCGCCCTGCCGTCGTCGCCCTCCGCAGGTACCTCTCTCTCTCTCTCTCTCTCTCTCTCTCTCTCTCTCTCTCTCTCTCTCTCCCTTCCCCCTCCGTCACCGGCCTGCTCCCCTCCCCCGCCGGCCTACTCCCCTCCCCCCTGCGGCCCCGTCGCCGGCTTGCTCCCCTCCCCTCCCCCCTGCGGCCTGCGCCCCCGTCCCCCTCAGATCTCCTTCCCATCCCCATGCCCCTCCCCCTCCGGCCTGACCCCTCTGATCCCCCTCCCCTTCCCGTCCCACTCCGCCTCCCCCTCTTCCTCAAATGGATGGGTTCTGTCCGGGCAAACCAGAATGAGTTTGTTTTGTTAAAATTATTATGGAGATAATTAATCATGGTCGATACAGCAGAGATGACTCTCTTACTGAAATAGTTGCTCCCGTCATTTTACTTTTGCTATATGTGGATCCATCACTGTTTCTTCCATTTGTTGCATCTGGGTCCTACCTTGCTTTGGAAACGATGGCCGCTACTCAAACACTTGGAACCAAGTGGTATTGTGAATGAAGGAATGGGCATTTCAAGCACACACGAGACATCTCCCCTTGAAGATAGCTTTTATTATTTATGAGTGTTGTAAATTCTGCTTGGGAAGTTGTCAAAGCCTCTTTGATCAGTCAGTGAAGAAAATTTCAAAGTTGTAAACACAAACATCCTTCCTGGAACTGTTACAGAAGTTGGGCTCCTTTGATGTGCGTGTGTCTATTCAAATCCAAAAGATTCATCCGCACATTTCATGAATAACAAGATGGGAGAACACAAATTCCCTGCATTTACATTGGACTTGAACGCATCATCCATGGCCAATCTATCCCCTGTCATCTTCAACCGGCACACTCTTCAGCCTTCTATACGGCACACCTTTCAGCCCTTTGCCCGGCACGCTTTCTCAGCCTTCCACCCGGCACACCCAATTCACCCTTAACCGTCATACCTTTTTCGGCCATCTACCCGGCACACCCAATCCACCCCTACGCGGCACACCCAACCTGCCCCTCTACCCGGTACACTCCAACCAGCCCTTACCCGGCACACCCCTAACCTGCCCCATCCGGCATACACCAGTCTACCCGTGCCCGGCACACCCCAACCTGCCCCATCCGGCACACACCAAACAACCGTTAACCGGCACACCCTAACCTCTTCCAGCGGCACACGGCCCCAGCACCGTTTTGCCCGGCGGATGCAACATGGCGTGCTCGGGATCCGAGCCTCCAACCGAAGTGAAAGAAGAGTTCTACGTCAGTGCCTATAGAAGGGGCTTGGCTGAAGAGGGAGAAGGGTGACTGTGAATTGGTGACTGAGAATTACAATTCAGAAAGGTGCACCATGGACATTAATATTTCTGCTACTCATGGTGCAGGAATACACATCCATTTAGCTGAACACAGGGATTCATGTACTGGCTATTCAAGAAAGGCTACCTGTTTGGAAGGCAGTGCCAATTTAGCTAAGTGTGGAGACTCTTCTGAAGGTGATCTAGGAAGCTCAGTATAAAATTTTTAACAGTCTTCGAGTTCTCCCTATGGTTCTTGTTTAGTTCCACCAGCTTCAAATGTAGTGGAACCTACCACTCTTTCAAGTTGTTCATTTTCTGGTCTCTACTCAGATTACAATAATCAATATTCAGTGTCCAGCTTCTATATATTACACATACAAGGAGTGCCAACAATCGCTTGGTTCCTGCCACATGGCCTTGGAATTGACTAAAGAATTTATACCCAAGGATGCACCACATACCACCTGTGATCTCTCAAGGCCCACATGTCCTCAATATGATGCAATAGCAATATCTGCCACTTCAGCTTCAATTGCAATCACGAATGCCCATCCTCACTCAATTACTTTTCTTGGACAAAATTCTCCTCTTGCACAGAGGTTTGCAGAATTTGAAGGATTGATAATGGAGTTAAAGGTTTATGAAAACAACTACAATGAATGCAATGCAGATAAGTCAATTCTCAAGAATCGGCCAACGGAGGAAAGCCTGCAGAAAACCTTCTTCAAAGTGAACCTAAGTCCACGGCTGAAGACTCCAACGTATTGATGGTAGAACTAGGTAAAGGACCCTCTACCAGAGATAATCTTGAGAGAACAGTTGATCTTCTTGGAGAAAGCTGAGATATTGATGCTACAATCTAGAGCTCCACAGTAAGCAAATATATGTGCCTGGCGTTGTTTATATAGCTCCAGAACGGGAATTAGAGAACAAGGATTATCTAGCTGAAATGTCACATCCTCAACAGCTCCAATTTCCGGCTTATAACAAGACTACTGAACTGAGTCAAAAGAATAAGGGGCTAACAAAGGGTACACTTCAGAGCAGTTAGAAAGAGAAGGAGTCACAAATTCTTTCTATCAAACAAGAATCTAAATCCGAGCTGATCAATACAGTGATGAAACTGGGTTCATCTGATCCTCTTATGGAAAAGCTTAAGCCAAGGAAACATACAAGATATGGAAAGAGCTTGAGGCTAGCACAGAGCCTGAACAAATGCTTGTCGCAAAAAAAGGAGAGAATTGACATCAAAGCTTACAGAAATAAAAATATAAACTGCAAGGTGCTACCCATGGGAATAGAGATTATGGGTGAAGGGTATTCGAAGTTGGCAGAATTAGTGAAGAGCTGCAAGGGGGGATCGACCCCCTCAGGGCTGCACCCTGTCTGTCCCCCTTTTGTACGGGGATCTGCATAAGACCAATGCGCCCCTTTAGCACGGTCCATTGTCCAGAACTACATACACCATGTGAAGGAGAATAGATCAAAGCCACTCTCATGCATCTGCACTACTAAATCAAGATGGCATCCATGCATTGCAAGTATAAATCCAAACTTCAAAAGAACCTGGGCTACAAGTTAAATAGATTGGAATTTCGTCATATTGGCTGGAGCGACATATCTGTATACATTGATGGAGAGGAATCAAGAGACTGGAAATTTTGGCATTTTGATCTTGATGAGAAGCATTTGGTGATTCTCCTCTCATCTATCTATCTATAGATACGTATGTGTATGTATGTGTGTATGTATGTATGTAGTAATTGCGTAACTATTTCTGCAAGCATAGAATAGTGTCCATGTACAAAACAAGGGGCCGACAGAGATGATAAGCTATTTCTGTACATTAAGGAAGCGAAATCACCTATAACTCAGCTGCGTTCACTTTTTGTTTCAAAATTGTCTAGTGTTTCATATCGACATGCTGCTAATGTTCAAGGAAATAAATAAAAATTCAGGGAGGCTATGACAACTCATCAACATGTTTTATCTGTGCTTGGAATGTTTTTTTTTTTGTCTTTTCAGGTTGTTTGTTTTAAGGGGTTGGGCAGATATATTAATTGTCGTGTGTCTGAGGGCCATGCATACTGACTGACCTCCCAGAATTTTGGTTTGCTACAGGTCTCTATTGCAAGAGGTCACCCAGGGGTAGCTACCGAGAGTTTTAGGCATACCTTAGTGCAAACAGACTTGAAGGATGAAGAGTGCTCCTCGGCATTTGCTCTCCCCAACCCACAGTTCATTCTACGAAGGGTCGATCAGCTCATTCCGCCCTCTGCTGCCCGTGATTAGTTAGTTATATGGTAAATATGATGCGTGGGGACGGGACCCCATCCTAATGCAAAATATCATGCATGCAGCTCTGTCTGTGGGCAGCTCGTAGACTTGGGCCCATTTGACGGCGCTGAACTGGGGATATGGAGGTCCGAAGCAGCTGACAGGCCCAGCTATTATAGTACAAATAAAACCTTTATAAATTTTCGTACTTGCATGGAAACCTTACCATTTCTACATATTGTCACATATATCTTTGATATGTTCGTATTTATGTGATTTTTAACCCCATTTGTTTGTTTAACTGGAGTAAAACCACGTGGGTTAGGAGGAGGAATGACTAACCTATTTTCATGTTAGCCTCTCTCTCTCTCTCTCTTTGCCAGACACAGAGAGAGAGAGAGAGAGAGAGCCAGTGCCCGACCAGGACGGGTACTCTCTGCCTTCCACCCCGGTAGTAGGTATGTATACTTTCCCTTCATAATGCATTGTAGTATTTGTTGAAAATAATTCATTATGTATTTGTGTTATCTGATTATTATTTTCACAGGACCCACGACCTCTACACCGTTACGACCGACCTCTGCACCGCTACCACCGGTAGTAGGTATGTATACTTTCATGTATAATGCATTGTAGTATTTGTTGAAAATAATTCTTTATGTTTTTGTGTTATCTGATTCTTATTTTCACAGGACCCACGACCTCTGCACCGTTACCACCGAGGGATGCACCGCTACCACCGGTAGTAGGTATGTATACTTTCATGTATAATTCATTTGAGTATTTGTTTAAAATAATTCTTTATGTTTTTGTGTTATCTGATTCTTATTTTCACAGGACCCACGACCTCTGCACCGTTACCACCGAGGGATGCACCGCTACCACCGGTAGTAGGTATGTATACTTTCATGTATAATTCATTTGAGTATTTGTTTAAAATAATTCTTTATGTTTTTGTGTTATCTGATTCTTATCCTTACAGGACCCACGGCCTCTGCACCGTTACCACTGACAACGGGTACATTGACGGCCTATGCACCGCCATCACACATGGCGAGTGGATCTACACCTCCCCCAGCTGAGTCAGGTATGTTCATTTGCATATTTATGTTTTTTTGATAGTTTGTTTTATTTATACTATTTAATTCGTATAGTACGTGCTGATGACGAGGCGAGTCATCATGAGGGGGAGGGCTGTTGTAATGAGACGATGCGGGCAGTGTGGATAAATGAAGGGTACGTAATTTAGATTGAGGAGGGGAAAATATCATTTTCTTAACTCTAAATATCATCTTACACCTATCCTCTGGATATTAGAATCAACAGGCAGACTGTTCTGCAGGATTTTCCATAGGTGTATAGAGATTTTGGTTAGAACTGAAAGTGAAAAGATATGTATAAATTCTATTCACTTGAGTGGGGGAGGATACAGATCTATAAATATTCATAAAGCTAGAATAATATAAGGAAAGTAACATGTAGACATGAATAAAATATGCCAATTTAGGTGAAAAGATCTCCCCAAAGTCTGGTAACTGTCATGGCAGGAAGCCAGGAACAGCACCTCTAAGCAAAGGAAGGGCAGTTCATACAAAGGAGCATAGGTCATAAGTTACAAGAAGTGAAGGATATTATATATAGTCGGCGGCGGCCGCCATTGGGGCGTATCCCTGCAAGGGAAAGGCGGAGAAGATACCATACAGAAATGGCTATGGAAGTTACCCAAGTTCTTTTGAATGCACAGTCAATAGATTCAGCGGTTCGCAAGCATGCTGAGGAAAGTTTAAAACAATTTCAGGATCAAAATGTTACTGGGTTCTTGCTATCTCTTTCGAGTGAATTAGCAAATAATGACAAGCCTGTTGTTAGCCGTAAATTGGCAGGCTTGATTCTCAAAAATGCCCTGGATGCAAAGGAGCAACACAGAAAATTTGAGCATGTGCAGAGATGGTTATCATTGGATGTAGCTGTTAGGGCCCAGGTCAAAGGATGTTTACTACAGACTCTCTCTTCACCGGTGATTGATGCAAGATCTACTGCATCTCAAGTTGTTGCAAAGATTGTTGGTATTGAGTTGCCTCAAAATCAATGGCCTGAACTTATCAGTTCTCTCTTGTCAAATATTCACCAACTTCAGCCAGATGTTAAGCAAGCAACTTTGGACACCCTAGGTTACATGTGTGAAGAAGTCTCCCCTGATGAAGTTGATCAAGAGCAAGTCAATAAGATATTGACAGCGGTTGTTCAAGGCATGAGTGCTTCTGAGGGAAACATTGATGTTAGGCTGGCTGCAACTCGAGCTCTGCATAATTCTTTGGGATTTGCTCAGGCAAACTTCGGGAATGATATGGAGAGGGATTATATCATGAGAGTCATTTGTGAAGCTACTCTGTCCCCTGAGGTGAAGATACGGCAGGCTGCATTCGAATGCTTGGTCTCCATATCCTCCATGTATTATGAGAAGCTTGCATCGTATATGCAGGACATATTTAACATCACTGCAAAAGCTGTGAGGGAAGATGAGGAACCTGTTGCTCTACAAGCTATTGAATTCTGGAGCTCAATATGCGATGAAGAGATTGACATCTTAGATGAATATGGAGGGGATTTTTCTGCTGATTCTGACACCCCTTGCTTTTATTTTATCAAGCAGGCACTACCTGCGCTTGTCCCTATGCTGTTGGAGACACTCCTTAAGCAAGAAGACGACCAAGATCAGGATGAAGGAGTTTGGAATCTTGCAATGGCTGGAGGAACATGCTTGGGTTTGGTTGCACGGACCGTGGGAGATGACATTGTGCCTCTTGTTATGCCATTCATAGAAGAAAACATTAACAAACCTGAATGGAGGCAGCGAGAAGCAGCAACTTATGCATTTGGTTCTAAAATCTGAAATACCGGTCGGATGGCCGTGCCGGTCATTCCAATACGACCGGGGAGATGAAAGTGACTTGTCAGAACTGACGGAATCCAAATCGGATGCCCGGTTTGAGCTCGGCGCTCAAACTTCATTTTTAAAATACACTTATTTCAAATGAACTGTTAGGACGGGTCCGGGGGTCTAAAATCTGAAATACCGGTCGGAAGGCCGTGCCGGTCATTCCAATACGACCGGGGAGATGAAAGTGACTTGTCAGAACTGACGGAATCCAAATCGGATGCCCGGTTTGAGCTCGGCGCTCAAACTTCATTTTTAAAATACACTTAGTTCAAATGAACTATTAGGACGGGGCATTTGGTTCTAAAATCTGAAATACCGGTCGGATGGCCGTGCCGGTCATTCCAATACGACCGGGGAGATGAAAGTGACTTGTCAGAACTGACGGAATCCAAATCGGATGCCCGGTTTGAGCTCGGCGCTCAAACTTCATTTTTAAAATACACTTAGTTCAAATGAACTGTTAGGACGGGTCCGGGGGTCTAAAATTCGAAATACCGGTCGGATGGCCGTGCCGATCATTCCAATACGACCGGGGAGATGAAAGTGACTTGTCAGAACTGACGGAATCCAAATCGGATGCCCGGTTTGAGCTCGGCGCTCAAACTTCATTTTTAAAATACACTTAGTTCAAATGAACTGTTAGGACGGGTCCGGGGGTCTAAAATTCGAAATACCGGTCGGATGGCCGTGCCGATCATTCCAATACGACCGGGGAGATGAAAGTGACTTGTCAGAACTGACGGAATCCAAATCGGATGCCCGGTTTGAGCTCGGCGCTCAAACTTCATTTTTAAAATACACTTAGTTCAAATGAACTGTTAGGACGGGTCCGGGGGTCTAAAATTCGAAATACCGGTCGGATGGCCGTGCCGATCATTCCAATACGACCGGGGAGATGAAAGTGACTTGTCAGAACTGACGGAATCCAAATCGGATGCCCGGTTTGAGCTCGGCGCTCAAACTTCATTTTTAAAATACACTTAGTTCAAATGAACTGTTAGGACGGGTCCGGGGGTCTAAAATTCGAAATACCGGTCGGATGGCCGTGCCGATCATTCCAATACGACCGGGGAGATGAAAGTGACTTGTCAGAACTGACGGAATCCAAATCGGATGCCCGGTTTGAGCTCGGCGCTCAAACTTCATTTTTAAAATACACTTAGTTCAAATGAACTGTTAGGACGGGGCATTTGGTTCTAAAATTCGAAATACCGGTCGGATGGCCGTGCCGATCATTCCAATACGACCGGGGAGATGAAAGTGACTTGTCAGAACTGACGGAATCCAAATCGGATGCCCGGTTTGAGCTCGGCGCTCAAACTTCATTTTTAAAATACACTTAGTTCAAATGAACTGTTAGGACGGGGCATTTGGTTCTAAAATCTGAAATACCGGTCGGATGGCCGTGCCGATCATTTCAATACGACCGGGGAGATGAAAGTGACTTGTCAGAACTGACGGAATCCAAATCGGATGCCCGGTTTGAGCTCGGCGCTCAAACTTCATTTTTAAAATACACTTAGTTCAAATGAACTGTTAGGACGGGTCCGGGGGTCTAAAATTCGAAATACCGGTCGGATGGCCGTGCCGATCATTCCAATACGACCGGGGAGATGAAAGTGACTTGTCAGAACTGACGGAATCCAAATCGGATGCCCGGTTTGAGCTCGGCGCTCAAACTTCATTTTTAAAATACACTTAGTTCAAATGAACTGTTAGGACGGGTCCGGGGGTCTAAAATTCGAAATACCGGTCGGATGGCCGTGCCGATCATTCCAATACGACCGGGGAGATGAAAGTGACTTCTCAGAACTGACGGAATCCAAATCGGATGCCCGGTTTGAGCTCGGCGCTCAAACTTCATTTTTAAAATACACTTAGTTCAAATGAACTGTTAGGACGGGTCCGGGGGTCTAAAATTCGAAATACCGGTCGGATGGCCGTGCCGATCATTCCAATACGACCGGGGAGATGAAAGTGACTTGTCAGAACTGACGGAATCCAAATCGGATGCCCGGTTTGAGCTCGGCGCTCAAACTTCATTTTTAAAATACACTTAGTTCAAATGAACTGTTAGGACGGGGCATTTGGTTCTAAAATTCGAAATACCGGTCGGATGGCCGTGCCGATCATTCCAATACGACCGGGGAGATGAAAGTGACTTGTCAGAACTGACGGAATCCAAATCGGATGCCCGGTTTGAGCTCGGCGCTCAAACTTCATTTTTAAAATACACTTAGTTCAAATGAACTGTTAGGACGGGGCATTTGGTTCTAAAATTCGAAATACCGGTCGGATGGCCGTGCCGATCATTCCAATACGACCGGGGAGATGAAAGTGACTTGTCAGAACTGACGGAATCCAAATCGGATGCCCGGTTTGAGCTCGGCGCTCAAACTTCATTTTTAAAATACACTTAGTTCAAATGAACTGTTAGGACGGGGCATTTGGTTCTAAAATCTGAAATACCGGTCGGATGGCCGTGCCGATCATTTCAATACGACCGGGGAGATGAAAGTGACTTGTCAGAACTGACGGAATCCAAATCGGATGCCCGGTTTGAGCTCGGCGCTCAAACTTCATTTTTAAAATACACTTAGTTCAAATGAACTGTTAGGACGGGTCCGGGGGTCTAAAATTCGAAATACCGGTCGGATGGCCGTGCCGATCATTCCAATACGACCGGGGAGATGAAAGTGACTTGTCAGAACTGACGGAATCCAAATCGGATGCCCGGTTTGAGCTCGGCGCTCAAACTTCATTTTTAAAATATACTTAGTTCAAATGAACTGTTAGGACGGGTCCGGGGGTCTAAAATTCGAAATACCGGTCGGATGGCCGTGCCGATCATTCCAATACGACCGGGGAGATGAAAGTGACTTGTCAGAACTGACGGAATCCAAATCGGATGCCCGGTTTGAGCTCGGCGCTCAAACTTCATTTTTAAAATACACTTAGTTCAAATGAACTGTTAGGACGGGGCATTTGGTTCTAAAATCTGAAATACCGGTCGGATGGCCGTGCCGATCATTCCAATACGACCGGGGAGATGAAAGTGACTTGTCAGAACTGACGGAATCCAAATCGGATGCCCGGTTTGAGCTCGGCGCTCAAACTTCATTTTTAAAATACACTTAGTTCAAATGAACTGTTAGGACGGGTCCGGGGGTCTAAAATTCGAAATACCGGTCGGATGGCCGTGCCGATCATTCCAATACGACCGGGGAGATGAAAGTGACTTGTCAGAACTGACGGAATCCAAATCGGATGCCCAGTTTGAGCTCGGCGCTCAAACTTCATTTTTAAAATACACTTAGTTCAAATGAACTGTTAGGACGGGTCCGGGGGTCTAAAATTCGAAATACCGGTCGGATGGCCGTGCCGATCATTCCAATACGACCGGGGAGATGAAAGTGACTTGTCAGAACTGACGGAATCCAAATCGGATGCCCGGTTTGAGCTCGGCGCTCAAACTTCATTTTTAAAATACAAGATGAAATTTGAACTTATATTGTGTGTGTGTATTTATATATATGAAAATGAGCTGGCTTAAACTATTGGCATACTCTTGTTAATGCTTGATTTCTTTATTAAGTCTTGTTAATGCTTGATTTCTTTATTAAGGATTTGATTATAATTTTTTTAAATGATATACAGGATCATCCGTCGCGAGATGTTGGACGAGACGACGACCAGGATGATGTTGGACGAGACGACGACCAGGATGAGACATATGTGGAGGATTTGTGATTTTATTTTAGTTGTGTATGTTGTCATTTTATTATTATGGATGTATGATTAATTTGTGATTTTATTTTAATTGTGTGTAATTTGAGGTTCGTGGAGATTGTGATCCGTGTAGTTGATTTATTATTGTTTTATGAAATTGTTATTTATCAGGTGTTTGTATGTGATGAATTTGAGATTTGTCGATATTGTTGTCTGTGTAGTTGATTTTATATTTATGTTATGAATTTGTTATTTATCAGGTAATTTATTTATCAGTTTAAATAAATTTTTAAAAAAAAAATAATGCAAAATTAGCGACCGCATGGAGACTGAATTGCGACCGAATAGCGACTATACGTTATATTTCTTTTATTAAATAATTATACTTGGCGACCGACTGGCGACCGAATTGAGACCGAATAAATCCGATAGGTTAATTTTATTTTTAAAAATACAACATAATTAGAGACCGAATAGCGACCGAATTGAGACCGACTTAATCCGATAGGTTAATTTTATTTTTTAAAATACAACAAATGTAGCGACCGAATAGAGACTGAATGGCGACCGAATTATTAGCGACCGGTCAGGCGACCGATTATAATCGGTCTCTGGTAACGACTGATACTGCGACCGAATTATGTCGGTCGCTATATAGCGACTATGATATAGCGACCGACATATTCGGTCGCTAGATAGTGTCTGTTCGGTCGCAATTCAGATTTGCGACCGAGCTACGACTGAATAGCGACCGAATATGTCGGTCGCTATCCGCGATTTTTCTTGTAGTGATATAAGAAATAAAATATAATAAAATTAAGATTATTACTTATTAATCTCTCCTTTTGGGTCGCGAAGGAAACAGATCCAGAAGTATGGAGATGCACGTCTGGATGTGTTGCAAGTGCGGCTTCGGCTTTTGCGGATTTGGCCATCCAATTAGGCTCGGCCCATCTATCACAGAGGTCCTCCCAGTGCTCCCTCCTAATCCATGCGGGGCCGTGTGCCTTCCAAAGGCCACGGTCCTCGCTCCCCCCAGCTAGAGCCTTGGCACAGTCCCGACAGCTGTGTAATCAATGCTTATAATTTATAGTTGTTGTGGCCTCCCATGCACATCGAGCTCGTCCGACGTCAGCTCGCCTCACAAACTGATATCCTTACTGTGAAGAATTCAAATTTTATAAGTTGTTAATTGAAATTGCGAAGTTGGGCAATATGTAATTTAAAAGATTAAATTGTATACCAGGAACTCGTCGTACAATCGATCGCAGATTTCCTGAGGAAACTGTCGAAATGACTTATATGAGCCGGTCACATGTCGCTCAATAATGCTGGTAATAAAATGAGAAGCGTCATTGGGCTCTACTTTATCCCTGCAATTACACATGTTAAAATGATAGACAACAATTATATAGTTGATGGATAGATAACGAACATAATTCATGAGTTAAAATATTTACCCAGAGACCCAACATGGCTTGCGTCCCTCTTGCAACACCACCAGCTCGCCCTCGTGATGGCTAACAGCTTCGTCTGCCGGTTGTGTGCCCGAGTGGACGGATGAGCCACCTATTGAAGATGGTGTGCCCGACGTACCTATTACAAGTAAAATAGAAGTAGTTAATCAGAATTAAGCTCATTATTTAAAAAAGAATTTATTCAACAAGTAAGCATATATATTTTTCATCATTTAACTAATAATTTAAATAAACATAGCAGTAGAATGTGATGGAAGCGGTGTACTCTATAGACCTGATGTAGAGGCTCTCAAACCTATAAACATAAAATATCATGAATAAAACAAAGTGCATATTCACTACTCATTTATCTAAGAATTTAAATAAACATACCCGCAGCAAGTGGTGGGGCCGGCACACTCTGTGTACCAAGTGCAGAGACATAAAATATAGTGAGTAAAATAAAGTGCATATTCACTACTCATATATCTAAGTGATGTGCGGAAGGATAGAATATAAAGGGGGGGTGAATATATCCCCCGATTAAAAACTGTGTCCAAATTAAAATAACAAATCTGGCGCTGCCCAATCTTAAAACAGAATAATCAATATAGTAACAAGAGTTTGCATAGAACATACGTCGAACACTTAAGCACTCAACGCACACTAGAGGGAAATGAAATGAAAGTTAAGTAGCACTCTTACTGACAAATCTAACGACAATATAAGAGTAATGCTTTGCACAGACCAAATGTCAAACAGCAAGCACTCAATACCCACAAAAGGAAAGTGAGATAAACATCATGTGGCTCTTCTGCTGAATAGATCTGAAAGCGATATAAAAGAAAACCTTGAACTGGATCACGTGCCATATGATTTGCCTTTTCAACCTTGGGACATGTGACAGTCGAAGGTGTGAAGAGATCCCACGTGTTCCTCACGTATCTGACCCTTTTCTACATTGGCGAGCTATTTGTTACTCCTATCGGGTATTTTACACCCTTAACCAGCTATTTGTCTACCTTAGGGAGCTATTTGTGACCCTTAGCTTCCCTTTAGCCATCTCCACAGCTCTTTTCTCTACCTTGCTTCCTTGCTGCATCGACGCCACAGCTTCATGCGTCGACTCTGCCTTGTTTCTTTCCACGCATATACCCTTGCTGCCCATTTTTCTGCCTAACACAGTTATTTGTCTGCCTTGTCCAGTCATTTGTCTCCACTATCCATGATGAGCCGTCGCCCTTGCTGCTTTCTTCTTTAGCTTCAGCTGACGCCAAAAGTCATTTGTCACCCTTGTTCCTCTATTATTCTATCTGACTGTGGAGCTTGACCTCGTTGACCACGACTGATGTTGACTTTGACTTGGGTCAACATTGACTTAAGTCAAACATGATAATAATGTTGGCTGGAGTTAGTTGACTATTATTGTCTTTGACCAATTCAAAGTTTGATCGGCCCACCTTGACTTGAGTCAACCCTTCGATTGTTCTTCTGGCTTCTTCGAGGGCTTCAGGGATCACTATAGAACACAGCTCATTGTCATCTAGTGATTTATTGTTGAGCTTCTGGCTTGTAGTGAACCCTTCTCTCTCTCCTCCATTTCCCTTCTTTCTTCATTTGATAACTCTTCTCGGGCTATTAATAAGAGATAACAATTATTTTTCTCCCTTGAAGACCCATTTGTCACCACTGTTAACCCAGAAGCCGTCACCCTATCTCATGTAATATAGCCTTGAGAGCCGTCGCTAATGTCTCCGTTGAGACCTATTTTTCACCCTTAAGAGGGTATATGTCACCTATAGAAGTCTATTTGTCAGCCTTAGCTTCTTCTGCTGGCGAGTAAACACAAGTCGACATTCCCTTCATGCTACTTCAACACTTTACACATATTCAGTGCTACAACCTATTTTTCACCCGTAGAGAGCTATTTGTCAGCCTTACTTGCCTATTTGTCACCACTAATGAGCCATTTGTCTGCCTCATATTCCTGCCTTCCCTTGTATGAATCTTAACAGATGTGTGACCCATTTCTAAAGAATTAAGACTTTGACTGCACTAACTAGGGTTAACCACTGTCTTAGCTCCATTGACATTACGTTGACTTTGTTGACCATGTTGACTTTTCTTCTATTCTTCAAAAAATTACTGGCTTTCAGCATGTTCTATGTGCAACTGTGAACCTGTTCTTTGTGCAATTTAGAAGAAAATTACACACACAAAATCATTATAGCTCCATGCATGATTCTATATCAACAAAACACATTGACTATCCACATGAAGAGTATACATGACTCATGGTTTTGACAGCATCAAAACACAGGGACACAACAGTAAGAATTTAAATAAACATACCCGCAGCAGTTGGTGGGGGCGGTGCACTCTGTGTACCTGGTGCGGAGACATAAAATATTGTAAGCAAAACAAAGTGCATATTCACTACTCATTTATCTAAGAATTTAAATAAACATACCCACAGTTGTTGGTGTGGGTGGTGCACTCTGCTAAGTCACTACTCATTTATCTAAGAATTTAAATAAACATACCCGCAACACGTGGTGGGGGCGGTGTACTCTGTGTACCTGGTTCAGAGACATAAAATATCATGAGCAAAATAAAGTGCATATTCACTACTCATTTATCTAAGAATTTAAATAAACATACTCGCAACAGGTGGTGGGGGGTGTAATCTGTTGACCTGGTGCAGAGACATAAAATATCATTACCAAAACAAAGTGCATATTCACTACTCATTTATCTAAGAATTTAAATAAACATACCCGCAGCAGGTGGTGGGGGCGGTGTAATCTGTGTACCTGGTGCAGAGACATAAAATGTCATTACCAAAATAAAGTGCATATTCACTACTCATTTATCTGAGAATTTAAGTAAACATACTTGTAGAACCCCTCCCGGAACCACCTCTCCTTGAAGATCCGGTACGACCTTGGACCATCTAATTATTGACAACAATTAAAGTAGTGCATATTAGTCCACAACTAATTACGAGGAGAGGTGGTAAGTAATAATAATAAGAAGTGTATATATGTTAAATTTCTTACAAAATATTCAATCAGTATCTATTTCATCTTTAGATGTTGAAGATATATCAAACTCATTGTCATCTTTGTCATCTTCCTCATTCTAACTAGATTCATACTCTTCCTCCTCAGAGGACTCCTCTTGCCCAACAATTGCTTCATTTAGCTCAGTTGAATCGACTTCTTCCACTTCATCCTCTATAGACAACCGAAGTGGATCGTCCGATTCGATCAGATGAAGATTAAAAGTAACCAACTCTGCAGTGTCACCCTCGTTTGATTGAAAAAATTCGGCACCAGAATCCTCTGAGACAATTTCAATGAGGTCTAACTCATCATTAGGCACAAGCCTTGGTTTTACCCAACAGACTGCCCACCAATCTTTATTCTTGGACGATGAATAACTTGAATAATACACTTGCTGGGCTTGTGCGGCCAAAATGAACAGCTCATAGGTATTCAATTTGGATCTATGTTTGACATCGACAATCTCATATATTGCGTCGTTTCGAACTGAATTAGGATCAAATCAATGGCACTTCAAAAGGAATATATGGTTGTCTTGTCCGAGATATTGTAATTCTATGACCTCCTCAAGAATACCATAGTAATCAAGATCATTTTCATTGTATGTACTGCCTTTCACCCATACGCCGCTATTCATCGTAGACTTATTTCGTCCATAATCTCTAGTGTGAAATTTATATCCATTCACAAAAAATTCTGGACAGGCATTTGCGACCTTCGAAGGTCCATAACTTATCACCCAGACTCTTTCATTAGTAACATAACCTTCTTCAACCTATGAATATAAACCATGTTACTTTAAAATGAGCGGGCATACACCTCAAGCTTCGTGGAACTTAACTTTGGCACTTACTTGAGCTTTAAGCCATCTGGCAAAAGATCTCTCTCGTTCCTTTTAAACCTCCATGTCATTGAGACGTGGACATTGAGTAATTAGTTCTCAATCAAATTGCCTGCAATGATGAATGCAACATCACCGTAAATGGGAGGAAGAACGTCAAGAAACTTATAAATTTTAGCACCTGCAGAGTTGAGGACTCACTCAACATAAGATTCAATCTCAGCACAGTTCAGGAGAACATATATCTCTACGGCCAACAACTCTCTGCCCTCTAATATGCGATTCGAACAACGTCCGAATGCATGTCTTGGATACTTAAATATGGACAACCGGTCGGACGGACCCACCTCTCCTCCATCGTCATTACGTGGAGGTCGATTGCGGCGAGTTTGAATTTTGGGTTCGAAGTGCATCGAACAGAAGTTTGAAATTTCTTCAATAATATATGCCCCGATAATCTAACCCTCTACTTTAGCCTTGTTGTGAACCTTCATTTTCAGGTCATGTATACACCTATGACAATAATTCATATGACAACGACATACGGTGACAAGAACAGACACATGTAACTATTGTCAAATAATCAGTAAATACATACTGATTACCTCTCAAATGGATACATCCATCCAAATTGTACCGGTCCTCCAACTTTGGCCTCTATGGCAAATGGATAATCAGGTGCTCCATGGAATCGAAGAACGCAGGGGGAAATATCTTCTCCAACTTGCATACCGTCGTGACCACATTCTGTTCCATAGTTTGCACGTCCTCAAGTTTGAGTTCTGATGCACATAGAATCTTGAAAAATTGACTCAACTCAGTCAATGCTCCCCATATAGGCTTTGGCAATATGTCACGGAATGCAATGGACAGAAGTCTCTCCATGAATACATGGCAGTCATGACTTTTCAATCCATATATTTTTCCCTCATTGACATTCACATTACGGGCTATGTTAGACACATATCCATCAAGGAATCTTAATTACTTCAGCCACTGGCACAGTTCATTGATCTATGTGTCTTTCAACACGTAAGATGCTTTAGGTTTCACAACTTTGCCCTGTACCTGCCGCAATTCCAACTCTGGTCATTTGCAAAGTATCTTCAAGTCTGCTCACGCCTTGGCATTGTCCTTTGTTTTGGCTTTCACATTCATGATGGTGTTGAACACATTATCAAAGACATTCTTTTCAACATGCATGATATCCAGGTTGTGCCGTATCAAAAGGGCTGACCAGTAAGACAATTCCCAGAAGGTACTTTTCTTCACCTAGTTCTGATCCTCTCCAAATCCACGAAGATGTCGTGTACTACCCGACAATTGCACTATATCTGGTAAGTTTTGCACCTGTGCCGCCATTTGTCGACTAGACATCCGTTCCCAGTCTGCTTCATCCATTTCAACTGTGTTCTTAATGAATGAGTCATTTTACCTTCAGAAAGGATGGTCAATTGGTAGAAACCATCGATGACAATCGAACAAGCATGATTTCTTACCATACTTCAAGACAAATGATTTGGTATCAGCCATACAATAAGGACATGCCAACCTCTCGTGTGTGCTCCAGCCAGATAGCATTCCATATGCAGGGAAGTCACTTATTGTCAACATCAATACAGCCTTCATAGTAAAATTTTATTTTCTATACGCATCATAAGTAACAACTCCATCATTCCGTACTCTTTTCAACTCATCAATTAGTGGCCTGAGATATATGTCTAATTTTTTTTTTGGATTTTTTGGACTTGGAATCACCAAAGTTAAGAAAAGGTTCTCTCGCTTCATGCACATGCTCTGCGAATGGTTGTATGGCGACAGGAACACTGGCCAATATGAGTAAGACGCTACTGAACTTCCAAAAGGGTTTTAGCCTTCTGTGCATAAACCCAGCCTAACATTCCGTGGCTCATGAGCAAAAGTAGAATAAGTACGATTGAAATGAGCCGCATGATGACTCATTATATCATCTGCACGACTGTTGACACTGAAAATATTTCTGACATTTCTTAAACCTTTTACTTTTGCAAGCATGGAGCCCTGGCCGAAGTACCCCTATGCCGATAAGAAAAGGAAAGAAGGAAATGAGTGGCAGAAGCCGACCAAAGATGAAGAACAAAATAGAGATAGAAGAAAAGAAAAGACGCCCGGCTCCAATGGACAGCCGCTGAAGCAAGACTCAAGAGCTCAGAAAAGGCTCGGGACCATCCCCAAATGAACAACATAAAAGCTCGGACAGCAAGACAAGTCAGTCGATGGGTCAACCCTCGCAAAATGAGAAACGTACACAAATCGGCCTAAACAAATAAAAATGGGCCAAAGGATGCTAAGAAATGAGCTGAAACCGGCACAGAGGTCAACCGGCACGAAGTGAAACCGGCACGAAATGAAACCGGCGCGGGATCGCAATCGGTGCGCAAACACCAATTAGCGCGCCGGTTCCTCTACGCGCCGATGGAAACAGGGCCACACCCTCTATATATATAAACCTTGCTTCGAGCACAAGAGAGGAGACCGGTAGAAGCCAGAGAGAAAAGAGCAGAGAGAGGTGATCGAAGCCAGAGTAGCCACCGAAAAAAAAGAGACACGAGAGCCCGCTGAAAGGGATCTAAAGAGGGGGAGAGAGCAGCAGAAGCCCGGGGAAGGAGATCCAAGGTGGGGTTCCCCTATCAAGTGTCTTCAGGAGCTATATTCTCCCCTTCCCCATCTTTGTTTTGCTCTGTTTTTCTTTCTTTTTTTGATATGCTTCCGAGCGCTGTTCCTCCGTTGATATCAAATGCCGGTATAGTCCGATAGATTGTAAAGGGGCATCATCTGCATGTAAATTTTTGTAGTCTGATTCCCCTTCCGTGCTGAATGTATGCGATCCTTTGAATGAAATGAGATATGGGATTCTGAGATTTTCCTCTCTCTGCCTCTCTGAAATTTATTATATCCGATCGCCGTTGTGAGCGAAGTCGGTTCTATTGTATGCATGTCCCTCAGATCATCTGATTGGTTTCTGTTGTATCGTCTCTGTACTTTCAACCTCGCAATCACGATGAGAGCCTGAGACAGTCCATCTCATGGCTTCTCATTCGTGAAATGGTGAGGGATATGTTCGAGTCAAAGCTCACGGGATTCAATCAATAACTTGGCTCCCAGTGAGGCTCCAGAGTGAAAGCCATCTTCTCCTCGGGGTGATTTCTTCCAAAACCATCCTTAGTTGCCATCTGAAAGCTCGTGAATAAACCCCCCTAAAGCCCTAAACAAAGCCTCTCAAAGCCCTTGAATAAAACCTCCCAGAACCCTGAGGTAAAAACCCCAAAGATCCACAACCTCGTCAACCCTTAAAACCCCCTCTGAAACATCCACTATCGACACAGGAAGGCCTCCCGGCGTGGCCCTCTCTCGGCGTGGGTTCCGCGCCGAGTGATGGGCGCGCCGAGGAACACCAGCGTGCCGACCACCCTTCAAACAGTCCCCAAGCCGATGGCCCTTCGTGTTCTCTATCGCGCCGAGACTAGCCGCACTGACACCTTCATGCCGACACCCTCATGAACCCCTCAGCTTGATCATCTTTAGTATAAAACTATCACCACCCCGGGAGGAGTAATATTCCTTCACTCAAGTCCATGGGAACTAAATCAATGGGGTTAACCCCCCCTACATTCTACTGCCCCACTGGCCTATGGAGTTCTGTCACTGCATGTTCTCCCATGGCCTCTTCAGGGGGATATTAACAAATACCATGATGAGTGGACACCGTCCCATCGGATTACGATCCTTTTGGATCTCGGGTTACACCCATCTCTATTATGGATTCCGTCTCGGCTCTCCGTGGACGGTTTCCTATATATCCCATCAACCCTCTGCGTACAGGGGAGATGCTGCCGGATTTTCGCCAGACATGCAGACTAACTGTCGAATTGGTAATAAAATAAAATAAAATAAATAATAAACATAAACAAATAAAACAAGTAATAATGAAAATAAAAATAAAAAAAATAAAAAAAATGAATGATAAAAAATGATGAAAACAAATAAACAAACACATAGAATAAAAATAAACAAACAAATAAATATATAATAATAATAATAAGTAAGTAATAAAAATGCCAAAAAAAATCAGTAAGAGATTTCCTCTCGGCGCCACTCCTTCTCGACGCCAAAATCGCGCCGAGATGAAAGCACGCCGAGATGAAAACCACGCCGAGACGTGTCCATCGGCGCCACCCCATCCCCATGTGCACATAATAATAAAAGGGGCAAATAAGAAAAAATAAACAAAACGACCCCAATCGGCGCCAAACTCCTCTCGGCGCTGTATCCCGTCGACGTCCTTACCCAACACACGCTATATAACCCACTAAATATTTAAACCATGCATTTCTTTAAATTGTTAACGCAATGCACTCATACACCCGCTCATATGCACCGATGCTATTCATTCCTGCAATGTGAAATACACAAGGCAGACACAAGCATGCATTCACGTCTAACCCATGCACACATACCCCATCTATAGATATGCATATAATAATAAAGAAAGGAAACAAAGCAAAACCAACAATGCAGAACCCACGTTACACACACAACTCACAAAAAAATAATAATTAATTGCATACACCTTAATACTAATCCCCCTTATGCTAATCAGCAATTAACACTAAACCCCCTCATACAACGTTCAACCCCTTTCCCACTTATATGTATATATAAAAAAGAAACTAAACACAAAGCAAAAGAGATAAATGCTACAATTGAAATATAAAAAGGAAGATAATAATAATAGAATGAATAAAAGCACACTCATTCAAAATTGAGGAAATAAAATGATTAAAACAAATAAACAAATAAAAATAATATAAAAGAACATACTAACCAAATAACGACCAAATAAATGGTAACAATAATAATAATAAATAAAGAGAATAAAAAAATGCAACAAAGAATAAAAGAATGCTTGAAAATAAATAAATAATAATGACAAGAATAAATAACAAACAATAAACATGATTATGTCCGCTCCGGGACTCTCACCTCCTCTAGACCAGAGTATGGGGAATATTAATGATGCCCGACAAGTCGTGTCTAGATTTCGGGATCCATCTCATCATGGTCATGGCATAGCTTTACTCTGTGCCAATAGTCTACCGGTTTCAATTCATTTCGATCCGATTTTAAATCGCATTCTCTTATTTCTCAAATATCAAAGTTGCCGTACCTCGACATACATTGTGTCGATAGTATGCGAATCTGCCCGAATACGGCCACACTCGGCCCACCTCTTGGGTCCATATGCACGCATCGTACTGCCATGCACAGTTTCAAAATAAAAGGCCCCGATAACTCTCGAAGGCAGGGAGACGTTGCCGAAATCTCTTTTAAAATTATTAATAAACAATCAAATAACTGATAAACAATAAAACTAAATACTATTATCTTGCATGCTTGCATGATCTGATTCTCTGGTATATTAAATGGTGATTTGCGGAAAGCCGGGTTACACCCGACCGAAAGCTATCACTATGCGTGATGATGATCCTCGGACCTAGGTTCTCCGCCTCGTACCGAGAGTCGATTTAATAAATAAGTATTACCCTATTGTGTGCTTGCATGCAATTACATATTTAATTATATGGGCCCCATGGTCTTTATTTTGGCGATTAATCAAGGGTTGTCTCTCTTTTGGAGAGACGTAAGTAACGTCGTACCCTTTATGGTACGACGGGTTTTGGGTCCCGACACGATCACCCATAATTGTCTGATTAGTCAGATGAGCGCATAATAAATCGTCACTCTAATGACTGGCACGCCTAATTAATAAACCAAATAAACAAGCAAAATAAATAAATAAATATCAAATATTCTAATAAAAACTCATCTCCCACAAGCTGGCACGCCCGGTGGGATTCAACCTCCCTTCATCTTTTCGCCAAAATAAAGGGACCATGGGGCCCCCACCCAACTACCTCAAATGCTTATTATTCATCCGACTTGTTTCTCCTCTTTGTAGGTTGAAGTGATGGCGAGCGGACTATCTGGAGTTATTTTCGGTTCCCAAATCGTGGCCGACCATGCTGCATACGGCTACCTTGCCGTACCCACTCCCTTCGGAAACTTTTCCCCGATCGTTGGCTTCCCCAACTTCTTGGGAGTTGCATTCGCAGATCTCCTGGACGTGGAGAGTTCTGAACCTGCGAAGCTGAAGAACGACAAAATTGCGCCTCGCCGAAGTGAGGGCCATGTCAAGGAAGCTTTGCTGAAGAGCCTGGTGGTCGTGAGCTGCCACGTCTACCATACTGTCTGCCCAACTGCGGCACATGAGAAGAAGCCTACTGGGGACAACAAGAAGAGCTCCAGAGGAAGAATTGCTGCTGATCCTCGGAGCCAACTTTCAGCCTCTTGGAAGTCCATGTTGATCGGGGGCATCCAAGTCTACTTTAATGGCCGTGGCGCTAAAGTTCTGCCAGATCGGATCATCCCGACTGTGCCCACTCACAACACCTTCCAAGTGCTAGTAGGCAGGAGGGTGAATTTTGACGACAACAAGCAAGGGAGGCCGACCCCAAACTTGCCAAAGTTCAAGCAGATCTAGGTTCCCAAGAGGATCCGAGGCCCTGCGCTAGCTTCGCAAGACTTCAAAAATTATGCTGAGATCCCCAAGAGAGGGGGCAAAAAGGCTATACATGCAGAAGAGACCGTGGTTGCAACTCCTCCACCTGCCATCAGGGTCTCCGCAAGACAAGCCCACATCTCCAAATTATCAAGGAATTCCAGTCTAGCAGCCAAATTGATACGGCTTTCACATATGCCGTCTGCCCGAGTCCAAGAGTTGCCTCCTGCTATTTCTCTAGAGTGCAGTCAAGAAGACATGACAAAGATAGTCCAGGAATACTTCCATACCCTCGAGAGTCCTGCCCTAGGCCGACAAAGGTCGCTTCGTGTCAGCAGGACCGAAGAGGAAGAAAAAGACAAAATATCACCCATGGGGGCGAATGAAGAAGAGAAGCAACCTGGGGCTAGAAGGCCTGAAAAGCCTCCACAATATGAACAGATGAAAGGAGCTTCTATATATGAAGAGCCGACTTTCTCCCATAGGATTCAAAGGGGAGTCAGAAAGCACAAAAGAAGAATGCAAATTCTTACTTGCAATATGACAGGGGTGATGAGTACACCTGGTCCCCTCCCAAATGAACAAGAAGAGTCGGCCGAGATTGCCAGAAGAATAGACCCGGTGACAAGACGGGGTAAAAATGAGGCTGAGCTACTGCAAACCACAAAGGGCAAGCAGCTTGCTGAAGAAAACATCACTACTATCACCGCTAGAATAGTGGCATCTGAGCAAGGGGGAGCATCCCCACCTCCTTCAATTGAAGCTCCTTTGGGTAACACGCTCAAGGGCATCAGTGATAAAACAACAATGGACCCTGCCGTCCTGATGCTGCTGCAAGGATATCAGCGGGAGATAAAGCTACTGAAGAGTAAATTAAATGAAAAGACTGAGCATGTTGCAGCGCCCGAGCAACCGGGGGCATGAGCTGAGCCGTCACAGGAAGGTTTTAACCCCGGGGGTGCTCCTTCACCGGTCGTTCTACAAACTGCTGATCAAAACTGGGCCACTCCCCAGCATTATTCTCAATGGCTTCAGCCAGCATGGCTAATGCCTCCCCAAATGCAGCAACATACTCCCCTATTAGAGCCTTTTCCATCCAATGCTATGACTTTGGCCCCATTATCGATGCAGCCTTTTCACCTCCACACTCAACCAATGGAGCCAGCTATGGTAAATAAATTGATAATGGAACAGATGATCGAGGCGAGGCTGGGAAAGAGGGGTGGTGATGATTACGCCCCCTTCGACATATATGAAGTGCCATATCCAGCCTACCATGCTGCCAAAAGACTGCCACCCGGCGTCAATAAACTCCCAAAATTTGACAAATACAACGGGCAGGGCTCCCCGAAAGAACATATTGCACATTATATGACAGTCATGGGCGACTTGGCAGCGGACGAGTCGTATCTGCTCAAGTTCTTTGGGTCTTCATTGACGGGACCTGCCTTTGACTTGTACTCTGACCTGCCGACCAGGTCTATCCACGACTGGCCAGACATGCAGCAGAAATTCAGTGAAAGATTCCACGTCATCGAGGCAGAGGTGACCGTGGCTGAGCTATTGGCAGTCAAGCAAAAAGATGACGAAACGGTTGCGGAATATATCAAGAGATGGGAGGATCTCAGTATGAGGTGTCGGCGTCCTCCGCATCCAGAAGATGTAATACAAATATGCAAACAAAATCTGAAGAAGGATATTTTGGAAAAGATGATCGGAATAGAGATCCGGTCATTTGACCGATTAAGTGATATTGCCACGGAGGTTGAAGATTTCTTCACAAGATTTCCCTCCATTTCTGCTGACTCAAGTCATGAAGCCAGGCAAATTAATAAACGGCCGATATTGAAAGCGATTCATGCTGTCAGCCTCACGGCAAAAAGGCACAAATGGATGCACAATCCTCCTCTCAATGAACCTGTTGGACGTCGGGAGAGGCCTCCTCCGCAGAACAAAACAAAGAAGCTCTATGCCTTCTCCTGGGACAAGACTCGAGCATTGTTCGAGTGGACTGTCAAACATAGCAAAGTAATCCTTCCGAAGCCAAAGAGACCAGATGACGCCAAAAGAAGAGATGATCCTTATTTCTGCCCCTACCATCAAATCTTGGGGCACCCTATTGAAGATTGCCAAATATTCAAGGACATCGCCCAAGGCTTAATAAAAAGAGGGGATCTACAAATGGGGAAGGACAGAGTCGATCCTCCATGCCCTCATGAAGTGCTCGCTACGGGGGCATCAATTAACATGATATCTATATGCCAACAGCTGCCCGAAGAAATGCCAGAGGGCTGTGCTTGGCACACTCATGAAGACTATATCCCATTGCATGAAAGGGAGCAAGAGAATTGGCAAGCATCGCCAACAAAGAAAGGAACAGAACCGGATTATCGCCCGGCACTGGATACCCAATTTCCTGGCGCCATGGACCGGCCTACTCTGCCTCTTGCAGTCTCTGCCCGCCTTCAAACAGCCTCTCCAATGGCCATCAAAAGGTCAACTAACAATATAAAGAAGAAACAAACCCCGTCACGGGTACATGAAGAAGCTAGCTCAGCCATGGAGCGGTCACAAGCTATTATAAGTGGGCCTGATAACCATGAGCAGCCAAAGAACCAGCCTATGCAGCTCAAAAAGCATGCCCCTCGAAGATGCAATGAGTCCCGCGGGTTAACAAAAAGAACTGAAGAAAAAGCAGAAAAGCTGAATGCATCAAATAGCCCACTGTGGGGGCAGGTGCCGACCATGAAGGGAAATAAAAAGAAGAGTGCAATGGCTAAAAGGAGGAATCTTGTTTTTTCCTGCAACACATTGTCAGCATCTTCCAGTGGGGCACAAATTGCTAATGAAGAAGATGAAGAAATTTGCTTTGTGCCAAAGGAAGCAACTCCAGCTAAAGCTTCCACCTCTCACCCATCTACCAGGTCTGGGAGAATGCCAAAGCAACGCTCACCAGCTGATAAGAAGGCTCAATGTCATATTCCTCCTCCACCCAGAGGCATAGAACAAAGGGATTCTGTCCCAAAGGAGCTATCTACAGCCGGCAATGATAGCGGGAGAAAATTCATCTTGCACAAACCAGAGGCGGAAGGCAGTAGCACTCCTGGTCCCTTCTTACAAGACCCTGTCATAGTGGCACTCCTACACCAGAAGCAGCAAGAGATTGAAACGCTACAAAAGCAGCTGAATGAAATGAACATAAAGCCATATACGTCACAATTGACAAGACATTTATATGAGACAGCCCACGACAGTGCTAGCTCGTCAAAAGCTTCAACGTGGCCAACAATGCCCCGAATAGTACATGATCATTCAGGGGGCATCCTCCCTCAGCCATTCCAACCCACAGTCCCCTGGGTAAGTCGGGGGGCAACTAAAGCATCTCCGGCAATGAGGTCGATGAGGCCGCATATGCAGCCAACTACCGTACACCCGAGATCAGCGGGTCTAGCCAGAATGGACAAGCCAAAGGTGGAACGAACAATGAATACAAAGACGGCTGAAGAAGAAGTCACTGAAGTCGGATTACAAGCAGCCAAACAAAACGATGATGAGTCCGTCAGGGACTACATAAGTAGATGGAGGAGCCTTCGTGAAAGATGTAGGCACCCGCCTAGTTACGAGGAGTCTGTCCAAATTTGTAAAGAGAATCTGAAGATGGAAATTCTGCGATGGGTCATTGACTTCGAAGTCACAACCTTTGAATATCTAAGTGACATCGCAGCAGAAGCCGAAGCAGTCATTGCAAGGCTTTGCCCAGCTTCCAGAAGCTCGGGTCAAAAGAATAAACCAATCAACAAACCTCCGGCACAAGAAGAAGCTTGCGTCTCGAATTTTGAAGCCTTCGAGGAACAGAAGAAGAAAATGAAAGAGGCGTCTTCCGCCGATCCGACAAAACAAGGGCCCTCATTAAGGGGAAAAATGATGAAACTGTATTCCTTTCCAAAGGATAAGACTAGGGCACTTTTTGAGTGGGCCCGTGAATATGGCAAAGTGGTGCTCCCGGAGCCGAAGAAGCCAGGCGATGCCGAAAGAAAAGAAGATCCACGATTCTGTCCTTATCACCAAATGTTGGGGCATCCCATTGAGGATTGCTATGTGTTTAAGGACATTATTGAAGGCCTGATCAGAAAAGGCGAACTACAGATGGGCGAGTATAAGGTGGACCCACCGTGCTCTCATCAAATATCTGTCCTTAAAAGAGCAGCCCCGTGCGGCGTTACCGCCTCAATTGCTCCTCGCAAATCTGGCTGAAGCCGATGTCTAGCAAGCCCGCATGGCTTGTATGCGGATGTTTGCCAACAAAAATAAGAATGGCAAAAAAAAAAGAAGAAAAAAAAAGAAAAGAGAAAAGAAGAGAAAAAGAAGAAGAAAGGAAAGGTCATGTTCTGGGGGCAGGCACCCAAAAAAAAAAGAGAGAAAAAAATTTCCTTTTGAAGGAGGCCTTGATGGCTGCATCTGTCAAGGGAGATATCACTCCCCCCCATGTCTTGGTCCGTGCCAAATAAGAAACTACCATTGTGGGGTTGGCGTGGTGGAGCGAACCACTTATCCCCTCTCTGAGGGGGTGAGCGCTCTCCTATGCACCCACTTTGGTCTGTTTAAAAATAAATGGATGAAGGGTGACGGCTCTGCACTGCACTGCATTGTCGGCGCCATCCGAGTTGTCCGTTCAAAAAAAATGAATGCAAAAGAAAATAAGAATGGAACTTATAAGGTCAGCAAGGCCTCCCCATCCTCCCCATGGGCAGAAGGCTCCCTAGTAGCATTGCATGGTGAATGCCCGAGGGGGAATAAAATGACCGCGCTATCTGCGGAGGTGGGAAGACCTGACAGCCGCAGCCTCTAAGAAAAGGACCAAGAGAATGGCACTTGGCAGAAGCACCGGAGGCCCGAACCGGAGCTGTTCAGAGCATCTCCTGAAGAAATCAATGACAAAAGAAGATAGCCGCTGATTTGATGCATAGCTGTCACTTAATGTCCCCGGGAGGACCATGTAATCAATAGTCCCACCGACGCTAAAGATCCCTCATTGGACACTAGGCCGTCCATTTCGAATACGGGTCCATGCCCATCGAGGGGGATGAAAGGAACAATCCTTACTCAGTCGGCTACACCCCCGACTCCCCACCAAGCCAGCAAATAAATTCCTTTCGGCTTCTATTGACCTGTCTTAGTACCCCTTGGTTCCGCCAGGATTTATGGTGCCTTACCATCTTCCCGTCCTACGGGGATACTCCCCACTCGTCCCACTGGGGCTAAGCTTCCACCCGTGATCTGGGACCTACGCTCCCAGCCAATGCATTCTCATTACCTTTCAGCATTCAGCCACGACAATGCCATATTTGTCCCATGGGACTCTCCTATCACTGCCGGTTTGGATTCCTTGCCCAATGTCATCCCAATAAAATCTCCTTTTCCTTGTCATGAGGCGCTCTGCCCTTGTCGAGCTCAATAATTTACCCATCAGTCCCGTCGGGCTGTGTCCATAAAGCTTTCCCTTGGCTAGGGGCGCTCTACCTTAGCCGAACTCGAAAATTATCTTCTATCCCATCGAGCTGAGTCCACAAAATCCTTTCCTTGGCCTGAGGTGCTCCGCCCTCGCCGAGCTCAAAAGTAATCTTTGTCCCACTGGGCAGGATTCGTAAAACCCTTTTCCTTGGCCTGAGGCGCTCCGCCCTCACTAGGCCCACCGGGCTCTTGGACATCAATCCCTAGCCCCACCGGCAGAATAAATAGTCAACCTCATCAATAGTCCCACCAGACAAAAATATCTTGCACCGCAGGCGAGACTGCGTCAGGGAGCCCAACAAAAACAAACAAAAGTAATGTAAAAAAAAAGGGAAATGAAAAGAAGAAAGAAATGAATAAAAAATGATGAAAATGAATGAAGAAAGAAAAATGAAGATTTAAAATAAACTTAATGAATCAACAAACTCAATAGACCTATTAAAATCAATAAATTCAATTAAATCAATCAAACCAAATAAACTTAATGAATCAACGAACCCAATAGAGTTAATAGATCAATAAACCTCAAAGCACTCAATAAACCTAATAAACTCAATAAAACCAATGAAATCAATCGAATCAACAAAATTCAACAAACCCAATAAACCCATCAAAATCAATCAACTCAATAAATCAATAAACCTAATGAACCAAATAAACCCCTAATAAATCCAATAGACTCAATAAACTCAATAAGCTCAACAAAGCCAATAAATCCAATAAACTCAATAAACCTAACAAAATTCAATAAACTTAACCAATCCAAACTAATAAACCAATAAGATTCCTGTACTTTGTTTTAGACCTTCTGTCTGAGCAAGGTTTGTTGATCCTGACATCTCCACGGGTGAACGTACATATTCTATCCTGGCTTAGACCTCCCGTCTCTGCTAGGTTGGTCAATTTCAACATGACGTCAGATTGACATCTTCATCTACTCATTCTACCCTCGTTCCAGACCTTCCGTCTGAGCGAGGTTGGTTGACTCCGACACTTCGTCAGGGTTGACATTGACATTTAGCCCTGGGTCTGGGCCTCTCACCCATCTATCATCTATACTACCCTCGCCCCGAACCTTCTATCGGGGCAGGGCCCGTTGACTTCGACATGACGTCGGGTCAACATCCACACCCTATATTCTACCCCTGGCTAAGGCCTCATGCCTCAACCAGGTTCGTTGGCTTCGACAGGACGTCGAGTCAACACTTATCCTATATTCTACCCTTGGCTCAGGCCTCACGTCTCTGTCAAGTTCGTTGGCTTCGACAGGACGTCGAGTCAACACCTATCCTATATTCTTTCGACAGGACGTCGAGTCAACATCTATCCTATATTCTACCCTTGGCTAAGGCCTCACGTCTCTGCCAAGTTCGTTGGCTTCGACAGGACGTCGAGTCAACATCTATCCTATATTCTACCCTTGGCTAAGGCCTCACGCCTCTGCCAAGTTCGTTGGCTTCAATAGGATGTCGAGTCAACACCTATCCTATATTCTACCCTTGGTTAAGGCCTCACGCCTCTGCCAAGTTCGTTGACTTCGACAGGACGTCGAGTCAACACATATCCTATATTCTACCCTTGGCTAAGACCTCACACCTCTGCCAAGTTCGTTGACCTCAACATGACGTCGGGTCAACATTTATATCCTATATTCCTTCCTTGGCTTAGACCCCATGTCGTCACCAAGTCGGTTGACTTTGACAGTATGTCAAGTCAACATCCATTTTCTACCTTGGCCCAGACCCTGTGTCTCTCCCAGGCTGGTCGTTTTCGACATGACTTCGAGACGATAACGGTGTTTTATGTCTGCCCTTGTCTTAGACATACCGTCTAAGCAAGATTTGTTGACTCTGACATCCTGTTGGGTCAACGTCTGTATTTCACATTTGGCTCGGACCTTCCATCCGACCATACAATAAAAAGACCATTCTACCTCTGGCTCGGACCTTTCGTCTAGCCAGTCAACAAAAAACTTTCACATTTGGCTCGGACCTTCCATCCGACCATACAATAAAAAGACCATTCTACCTCTGGCTCGGACCTTTCGTCTAGCCAGTCAACAAAAAAACTTTCACATTTGGCTCGGACCTTCCATCCGACCATACAATAAAAAGACCATTCTACCTCTGGCTCGGACCTTTCATCTAGCCAGTCAACAAAAAAAACTTTCACCTTTGGCCCGGACCTTCCGTCTGACCATACAACAAAAAGACTCTTCTACCTCTGGCTCGGACCTTTCGTCTAGCCAGTCAACAAAAAGACCCTTCTACCTCTGGCTCGGACCTTTCGTCTAGCCAGTCAACAAAAAAACTATTTCACATTTGGCTCGGACCTTCCATCCGACCATACAACAAAAAGACCATTCTACCTCTAGCTCGGACCTTTCGTCTAGCCAGTAAACGAAAAACCTTTCACCTTTGGCCCGGACCTTCCGTCCGACCATGCAACAAAAAGACCCTTTCACCTTTGGTTCGGACCTTCCGTCCGACCCCTTAACAAAAAGACCCCTTGACATTTGGTTCGAACCCTCTTATTTGACCAAACAATAAAAGACCATTGTACCCTTGGCATCATGACATTATGTCTAAGCCAAACTATCCGGCGTCATGGCCCTATGTCTAAGCTGATAAATTTTCTGCCTTGGCATCATGACCTTCAGCCTAAGCCAAGCTGTGCGGCGTCATGGTAATTCGCCTAAGCCATTTTAATATCCTATCTTGGCGTCATGGCCTTACACCTGAGCCAAGTTGTACGGCATCATGACTTAACGTCTAAGCCGTTAAATACTCTGCCTTGGCGTCATGGCCTTCCGCCTAAGCCAAGTTGTACGGCGTCATGACTTCACGTCTAAGCCGTTAAATATTCTTGTCTAGCATCATGGCTTTCCGCCTAAGCCGGTAAATATTCTGCCTTGGCGTCATGGCCTTCTACCTAAGCCAAGTTGTACGGCGTCATGACTTCATGTCTAAGCCGTTAAATATTCCTGTCTGGCATCATGGCTTTCCGCCTAAGCCGGTAAATATTCTACCTTGGCGTCATGGCCTTCTGCCTAGGCCAAGTTGTACGGCGTCATGACTTCATGTCTAAGCCGTTAAATATTCTTGTCTGGTATCATGGCTTTCCGCCTAAGCCGGTAAATATTCTGCCTTGGCGTCATGGCCTTCTGCCTAAGCCAAGTTGTACGGCGCCATGACTTTATGTCTAAGCCGTTAAATATTCTTGTCTGGCATCATGGCTTTTCGCCTAAGCCGGTAAATATTCTGCCTTGGCGTCATGGCCTTCCGCCTAAGCCAAGTTGTACGGCGTCATGACTTCAAGTCTAAGCCATTAAATACTCTCGTCCGGCGTCACGGCTTTCGCCTGAGCCGATAAATATTCTACCTTGGCGTCATGGCCTTCCGCCTAAGCCAAGTTGTACGGCGTCACGACTTCATGTCTAAGCTGTTAAATATCCTTGTCTGGCGTCATGGCTTTCCGCCTAAGCCGGTAAATATTTTGCCTTGGCGCCATGGCCTTACGCCTGAGTCAAGTTGAACGGCATCATGACTCTCTGTCTAAGCCGTTACATATTCTCCCTTGGCGTCATGACCTTATGTCTAAGCCAAGTCATTCGACGTCATGACCTTTGGTCTAAGTCGACAAACCTCTTACCCTTGGATCGGAACTGTTGTCCGAACTAACGAACGAAAAGACCTCCTTTGATTTCATACCAACCCGTGATCCCTTCAGGGATTTACCACCACATATGACACCTGCCCTCTACTGCCATGGCATCAGGCTCCCGACGCTAGAATCGTTGCGGGCATGCCCATTAAGCCCTTTAGAAAAGAGAAAACAAAAAGAAGCAACAAAAAATAAGTAAAAAAAAAGAAAGAAAAAGAGAAAGAAAAAAAAGAGGAAAAAAGGAGAAAAAAAAAGAAGAAAAAAAAAAGAAAAGAAGAAGAAATGATGATCATGACGTGATTTGTGTGCTTGTTTGCCTCACGTGCATGTCTGCCTGAAATATAGTATTAATGCGCTTCCTTCAAATTTTTAAGACCGCGTACTCCTTTGCTAGATAACGTTGCCCTGATTCAGGATATGTGTGCGTCACGGCATACGCTAAGGATGAAAAGCCAATTCTCAGCGAGTGCATACGGCCAGGGGAAGAGTCATAGCTATGTTGCTAGCATAACTCGCATGATACACCCTAGACAAAACTCCTACACTTCGCACATAATATGAGCAATGGTCCTTAGTCATAGGGACGTCATAAATTCTTCTTAACACTTCATGGAAACTTGAATCCCTACACTCACATGAAGAGTAATCGTGAGGGAAGAGTCGCATGTCCCCTTAAAAAAAAAGAAAATTTTTTTTGATGAGAATGAGGATGAATCTTAGTAGCCGGGAATCCCCATTGAGACACATGAGGAAACTCACGCCGAACGGTGAAATCCGTAATAAAATTGCTATGAATGATGAATCCTAGTAGCCGGGAATCCCCATTGACCGTAATAAAATTGCTATGAATGATGAATCCTAGTAGCCGGGAATCCCCATTGAGACACATGAGGAAACTCGCGCCGAACGGTGAAGTCCGTAATAAAATTGCTATGAAGGATGAATCCTAGTAACCGGGAATCCCCATTGAGACACATGAGGAAACTCGCGCCGAACGGTGAAGTCCATAATAAAATCGCTATGAAGGATGAATCCTAATAGCCGGGAATCCCCATTGAGACATATGAGGAGACTCGCGCCGAACGGTGAAGTCTAAAGATTAAGAATAAATGAGGGGGTTATGCGAAGCTACCCAAAATCGAGAGTCCTGAACGTATGTGTAGGCGATGAAGTAATCCTCCAGTGTTACTTAGAACTTCTGCACATCCATATATCTAGGGTTCGCTACTCATATAATTGCACTTTCACACTATGGAGGAATAGTCCTGGGTGTGGATCGCGGTTTAAGCTATGCATATATTCTATGCGACGTCCTTTTTACGTATGCACATCTCTCTTAGCAATGCTTCGTGAGCCGCACTCTGTCTGTGAATCATGGGCGCTGTTCTTATCCTATCCCTAATGTAGGGGAGCTATTCTATAAACATCTAGTTTATGCGTGCGATCGATGGATGTCTGCATGCTTGCATGAATAAAGAATAAACAAAAAATAAAAAAAATAAAAAACACATTCTCATATAGGGCTGCATCCGCAGGTCCCGCTCACTCATCCCTCATTCGCGACACCTACGGGTGGGGGGCATTTGTTGACACTGAAAATATTTCTGACATTTCTTAAACCTTTGACTTTTGCAAGCATGGAGCCCTGGCCGAAGTACCCCTATGTCGATAATAAAAGGAAAGAAGGAAATGAGTGGCAGAAGCCGAACAAAGATGAAGAACAAAATAAAGATAGAAGAAAAGAAAAGACGCCCGGCTCCAATGGACAGCCGCTGAAGCAAGACTCAAGATCTCAGAAAAGGCTCGAGACCATCCCCAAATGAACAACATAAAAGCTCGGACAGCAAGACAAGTCAGTCGATGGGTCAACCCTCGCAAAATGAGAAACGTACACAAATCGGCCTAAACAAATAAAAATGGGCCAAAGGATGCTAAGAAATGAGCTGAAACCGGCACAGAGGTCAACCGGCACGGGAGCGAACCGGCGCGCCACTGAACCGGCACAGAGGTCAACCGGCACGAAGTGAAACCGGCACGAAATGAAACCGGCGCGGGATCGCAATCGGCGCGCAAAAACCAATTAGCGCGCCGGTTCCTCTACGCGCCGATGGAAACAGGGCCACACCCTCTATATATATAAACCTTGCTTCGAGCACAAGAGAGGAGAGCGGTAGAAGCCAGAGAGAAAAGAGTAGAGAGAGGTGATCGAAGCCAGAGTAGCCACCGAAAAAAAAGAGACACGAGAGCCCTCTGAAAGGGATCTAAAGAGGGGGAGAGAGCAGCAGAAGCCCGGGGAAGGAGATCCAAGGTGGGGTTCCCCTATCAAGCGTCTTCAGGAGCTATATTCTCCCCTTCCCCATCTTTGTTTTGCTCTATTTTTCTTTCTTTTTTTGATGTGCTTCCGAGCGCTGTTCCTCCGTTGATATCAAATGCCGGTATAGTCCGGTAGATTGTAAAGGGGCATCATCTACATGTAAATTTTTGTAGTCTGATTCCCCTTCCGTGCTGAATGTATGCGATCCTTTGAATGAAATGAGATATGGGATTCTGAGATTTTCCTCTCTCTGCCTCTCTGAAATTTATTATATCCGATCGCCGTTGTGAGCGAAGTCGGTTCTGTTGTATGCACGTCCCTCAGATCATCTGATTGGTTTCTGTTGTATCGTCTCTGTACTTTCAACCTCGCAATCACGATGAGAGCCTGAGATAGTCCATCTCATGGCTTCTCATTCGTGAAATGGTGAGGATATGTTCGAGTCAAAGCTCACGGGATTCAATCAATAACTTGGCTCCTAATGGGGCTCCAGAGTGAAAGCCATCTTCTCCTCAGGGTGATTTCTTCCAAAACCATCCTTAGTTGCCATCTGAAAGCTCGTGAATAAACCCCCCTAAAGCCCTGAACAAAGCCTCTCAAAGCCCTTGAATAAAACCTCCCAGAACCCTGAGGTAAAAACCTCAAAGATCCACAACCTCGTCAACCCTTAAAACCCCCTCTGAAACCTCCACTATCGGCAGAGGAAGGCCTCCCGGCGTGGCCCTCTCTCGGCGCGGGTTCCGCGCCGAGTGATGGGCGCGCCGAGGAACACCAGCGTGCCGACCACCCTTCAAACAGCTCCCCAAGCCGATGGCCCTTCGTGTTCTCTATCGTGTCGAGACTAGCCGCGCCGACACCTTCATGCCGACACCCTCATGAACCCCTCAGCTTGATCATCTCCAGTATAAAACCATCACCACCCCGGGAGGAGTAATATTCCTTCACTCAAGTCCATGGGAACTAAATCAATGGGGTTAACCCCCCCTACATTCTACTGCCCCACTGGCCTATGGAGTTCTGCCACTGCATGTTCTCCCATGGCCTCTTCAGGGGGATATTAACAAATACCATGATGAGTGGACACCGTCCCGTCGGATTACGATCCTTTTGGATCTCGGGTTACGCCCATCTCTATTATGGATTCCGTCTCGGCTCTCCGTGGACGGTTTCCTATATATCCCATCAACCCTCCGAGTACAGGGGACATGCTGCCCGGATTTTTGCCAGACATGCAGACTAACTGTCGAACTGGTAATAAAATAAAATAAATAATAAATAAATAAAACAAGTAATAATGAAAATAAAAAATAAAAAAATGATTGATAAAAAATGATGAAAACAAATAAACAAACAAATAGAATAAAAACAAACAAACAAATAAATATATAATAATAATAATAAGTAAGTAATAAAAATGCCAAACAAAATCGGCAAGAGATTTCCTCTCGGTGCCACTGCTTCTCGGCACCAAAATCGCGCCGAGATGAAAGCACGCCGAGGTGAAAGCGTGCCGAGATGAAAGTCACGCCGAAATCGTGTCGAGATGAAAACCACGCTGAGACGTGTCTATCGGCCCCACCCCATCCCCATGTGCACATAATAATAAAAGGGGCAAATAAGAAAAACTATAACAAAACGAGCCCAATCGGCGCCAAACTCCTCTCGGCGCTGTATCCCGCCGACGTCCTTACCCAACACACGCTATATAACCCACTAAATATTTAAACCATGCATTTCTTTAAATTGTTTACGCAATGCACTCATACACCCGCTCATATACACCGATGCTATTCATTCCTGCAACGTGAAATACACAAGGCAGACACAAGCATGCATTCACGTCTAACCCATGCACACATACCCCATCTATAGATATGCATATAATAATAAAGAAAGGAAACAAAGCAAAACCAACAATGCAGAACCCACGTTACACACACAACTCACAAAAAAATAATAATTAATTGCATACACCTTAATACTAATCCCCCTTATGCTAATCAGCAATTAACACTAAACCCCCTCATACAACGTTCAACCCCTTTCCCACTTATATGTATATATAAAAAAGAAACTAAACACAAAGCAAAAGAGATAAATGCTACAATTGAAATATAAAAAGGAAGATAATAATAATAGAATGAATAAAAGCACACTCATTCAAAATTGAGGAAATAAAATGATTAAAATAAATAAACAAATAAAAATAATATAAAAGAACATACTAACCAAATAACGACCAAATAAATGGTAACAATAATAATAATAAATAAATAAAGAGAATAAAAAATGCAACAAAGAATAAAAGAATGCTTGAAAATAAATAAATAATAATGACAAGAATAAATAACAAACAATAAACATGATTATGTCCGCTCCGGGACTCTCACCTCTCTAGACCAGAGTATGGGGAATATTAATGATGCCCGACAAGTCGTGTCTAGATTTCGGGATCCATCTCATCATGGTCATGGCATAGCTTTGCTCTGTGCCAATAGTCTACCGGTTTCAATTCATTTCGATCCGATTTTAAATCGCATTCTCTTATTTCTCAAATATCAAAGTTGCCGTACCTCGGCATACATTGTGTCGATAGTATGCGAATCTGCCCGAATACGGCCACACTCGGCCCACCTCCTGGGTCCATATGCACGCATCGTACTGCCATGCACAGTTTCAAAATAAAAGGCCCCGATAACTCTCGAAGCCAGAGAGACGTTGCCGAAATCTCTTTTAAAATTATTAATAAACAATCAAATAACTGATAAACAATAAAACTAATACTATTATCTTGCATGCTTGCATGATCCGATTCTCTGGTATATTAAATGGTGATTTGCGGAAAGCCGGGTTACACCCGACCGGAAGCTATCACTATGCGTGATGATGATCCTCGGACCTAGGTTCTCCGCCTCGTACCGAGAGTCGATTTAATAAATAAGTATTACCCTATTGTGTGCTTGCATGCAATTACATATTTAATTATATGGGTCCCATGGTCTTTATTTTGGCGATTAATCAAGGGTTGTCTCTCTTTCGGAGAGGCGTAATTAACGTCGTAGCTTTTATGGTACGACGGGTTTTGGGTCCCGACACGATCACCCATAATTATCTGATTAGTCAGATGAGCGCATAATAAATCGTCACTCTAGTGACTGGCACGCCTAATTAATAAACCAAATAAACAAGCAAAATAAACAAATAAATATCAAATATTCTAATAAAAACTCATCTCCCACAACGACGTGCCCTTTCCGTGTGCCATATCATATGCCGAGCTGTCTTTGACGATATATACATCCGCTGCAATCTGGGCGTGAGAGGGAAGCATCGTAGTGACTTGTAAGGCACATCCTTCTGTTTTGAATTGTCCCCTCTCTTAGGTTTAAATCTATCATGATGACAAATATCACATGATATTTTATCTACATTATCTTCATAATATAGCATACATTAATTAGGACATGCATCTATTTTTTGGTATCCAAGCCCTAACTCATTGACTATCTTCTTTGCACGGTAAAAATTTTCAGGTAGCTTCTCATCTCGAGGCAGCATACTCTTGATAAGGAGGAGCATACGGTCAAAACAACTCTCACTAAGGTGAAATTCAGATTTCAAATTCAACAACTGTGAGACCGCAGACAACCGAGTGTGATTTTCACAACCATCCCACAGCGGCTCATCAGCATCCCAAAGTAACTGATAAAATCTTTCAGCCGCCTTATTTGGTGGTTCTTCGTTGTACACGTGTTCCCCTTGTACATTAAAGTTAGGGCCAGCAGCATCGATTATCATGTCTGCATAAGTACTTATGCCTGCAACATTGCCGGCCTCATACGATCAGAAGTCCTCACCATGATACACCCAATTCATATAACCTTTCGTGAACCCTTTCTTGTATAAATGAACTTCTACATCCCATAGCGAAAGAAATCTCTTATTTTTACAAAGTAAACAAGGACATCGAATGTTACCACGCTGGTCCACTGCTGTTGGATGCCCCAATACAAATTGAATAAAATAATCAACTCCATCCTTAAACTCCTTTGACACTACTCCGTCAACTACTCTATGATTCATCAATGAACGATCAATTATAGCCATATTTACCTAAGAAATTAAAAAAATCATATCAATATGTCTTATCACTACTTCTAAGAAAATATCGACAACAACATCATCATCATCATCATCATCATCATTATCATCATCATCATCATCATCATCATCATCATCATCATTAGAGCCTTATCTCAATTATTTGGGGTCGGCTACATGAATTCTGTTCCGTTAAAGATTTCTATCAAGTGCTATATTCATATTTAAACCCAAGAAACTAATGTCCTTCTTAATAACATCGCACCATCTCATTTTTAGGCCTTCCCCGAGCTCTTTTACTAGCATCCACTAAGATGCGGTCACATCCTTTAACCGGCGCTAAGTTAGGGTGATGAAGCACATGAACAAACCACCTGAGTCTATTTTCTATCATTTTATTATCAATTGGGGCTATCTCTAAGTCCTTACAGATGCGCTCATTCCTAATTTTATCTTTCTTAGTCTTGCCACACATCCATCTCAACATCCTCATCTCTGCTACACACATTTTGTGAATGTGTTCCTTTCGTACTACCCAACACTCAGTACCATATAACAAAGCAAGTCTCACCGTTCTATAAAATCTCCCTTTGAGTTTCACAGGCATACGATAATCATAGAGGACTCCTGATGCGCTTCTCAATGTTAACCAGCCTGCCTTAATCCTATGTGTAACGTCGTCTTAAATCTCCCAATTCTCTTGTATGATAGACCCTAAGTATCGAAAGCTACTACTGTTCGGAATGTTATGCCCATCAATTAGAACCTTGTCTTCCTGTATCAGTCTCCCATTACTAAAATTATAATGCATAAACTCTGACTTACTCCTACTAATTTTAAAACCTTTAGACTCCAAGGCACGTCTCCAACGCTTTAACTTAGCATTTAAAGCATCAATACTCTCATCAATTAAGACAATATCATCTGCAAATAACATACTCTAAGGGATATCCTCATGCAATTATTTTGTTACTTTATCCATAACTAAGGCAAATAGATACAGACTTAGTGCAGAACCTTGATGCAAACCTATAAAAATTGGAAATTCACCAGTCTCTCCAGCAGTAGTTCGAACACTAGTAATAGCATCGTCGTACATATCCTTAATCAAATCAGCATATCCTTGAGAGATTCCTTTCTTTCTTAATGTCCACCAAATCAAATATCTCGGTACTCGATCATACGTCTTCTCTAAATCAATAAAAACCATATACAAATATTTTCTCATCTCTCTATACTTCTCCATTAGCTGTCGTAGTAAGAAAATAGCTTATGTAGTTGATCTATTCGGCATAAAAGCAAACTGATTTTTTGATACAGTAGTCATATATCAGAGGCATTTTTCGATTACTCTTTCCTAAAGTTTCACAGTATGACTCATAAGTTTAATTCCACAATAATTATTACAGCTTTGAATATCTACTTTGTTTTTATAGAAAGGAACTATAACACTTTTCCTCCAAACTTCTGGCATTCTCCATTCCTTTAAAATTTCATTAAAAAGTTTAGTTAGCCACTGAATACCAATGCCTCCTAGGCTTTTCCATACTTCAATAGGTATGCCATCTGGTCCTAAGGCCTTGCCCACTTTCATTTTCCTTAAAGTATCCTCCACTTCTGACATCTTAATACGCCTGAAATATTGATATTTATCAAATATTGTGGACTCTTGGGTACCTTCTAAAGAAAAATCATTGACACAATCTCCATTAAGTAACTTCTAAAAATAACTATGCCACCTCTCTTTAATCTCAAGATCCTTATCTAAAAGGGAAGGACCCATTTGCTGGCAACTAAGAATGTAAAATCTTTAAATCTGGATATTCTGCAGCAACTGGTTTTAGTTTTACTGGCAACCGAGCCCCTCCCTGTGTCTGTGTCTGTGAGAGTGAGAGTGAGAGTGAGAGAGGGGAATACCTGCGGTGAGGGGGTGTCCACCGGAAAGAATTTGACCGCCGCCACTACCAGAGCTCACCGCCTCTGTTGTGCCCTCGCTGTCGGTGCCACCTCCGCTCGCCCCTCACCGACGTCCCTGGGTAGCTCGGCCGCGCCCGCCCGCCCTCACCACTCCGCCGCCCGCCGGTGAGAGATTAAGAGGGGGGTGCGATCGTGAGAGAGGAAAGGGAGATCAAGAAGAGGAGGAAGGGGGAAGGACTAAGGAGGAGAGGAGAGGGGACGCTTTTTCTAAATCTTGCCTCTTTTTATTTGTCGCCATATTTTCATTCGGTGCCATGTTTTCATTCATTCATTCATGATTTTTTGTCATTCATTCATTTCTTCTAATGGGATAAAATCTCTCTCAATATAAAATATCATTACATCTAAAAAAATATTATTTATTATTTAGAGATCCGAAGATCTGTAATTTAGAAATTTTCAATTTTTTTATGAAACGAAACACGGGACTGATGCACGGAAACCCTCCGAAACCCATGAATGTTAGAGCTAGTGGGGGAGAGCAGCGGCACCGACGATGGGGAGCTAGGGCTCCTCAAGGGGGCATGTTGGAAGCACTCAGGATAATAATGCAATATCATTGTATCTTTTATTAGTTTCATTGTGTGAGGGCATGCAGCCATGTGTGTGACAATGTGTTCAGGTTCCAAGACTGGGATGGTCTGGACTGACCCAAGGTGCGCTCCTTCTGACTAAGCATACGATGGTACGTGGGCATCAGGTCAGGACTGGAGACCCGCCGTGCCATAAATAAGGTGACGGCGTTAAGAGGGGTAAACGTTTGATAATTAATCACCAAGCAATGGGGCTGCATGGCCGATATAAGTCGATTCCTATAAAAAGAATAGAGTGCGTGTTGAAAAGCCTTGAAAGCCCCACATCGGGGTGCGAAAAGGTATTCAGAGCCGTATCGGTCACATGTTGACCATTTTCTTATTGTTTTGTGACCCCCTCAAACTCATGTGTTGTGAATTTATCGACATGTCTATAATGAATTTTCGGGAGCTAGGGCTCCTCGCGGGGAATGCCATGTGGAAGCACTCATGATTATAATAAAATATCATTGTATCTTTTATCGATTTTACTCACGATATGGCGTGCCAGTCACGTGTGCGACAATGTGTTCAGGCTCCAATTAAGACTGGGATGGTCTGGACTAACCCAAGGTGCGCTCCTTCTGATCACTAAGCAGATGATGGTGGGCATCGGGTCGGGAGTGGAGACCCACCGTGCCATAAAGGCCGATCATGACGATAAGAGGGGAAAATGTTTGATTAATCGCCAAGCAATGGGGCTGCATGGCCGATAAGTCGATTCCTATAAAAAGAAGAGAGAGTGTGTTGAAAAGTCTTAAAAGCCCAATATCGTGGTGCGAAAAGGAATTCAGAGCCGTATCTGTCACATGTTGACCATTTTCTTATTGTTTCGTGCCCCCTCAAACTCATGTGTTGTGATTTTATCGACACGTCTATAATGAATTTTCAGGAGCTAGGGCTCCTCATGGGGAATGCCATGTGGAAGCAGTCAGGATAATAATAAAATATCATTGCATCTTTTATCGATTTTACTCACGATAGGGCATGCCAGTCACGTGTGTGACAATGTGTTCAGGTTCCAATTAAGACTGGGATAGTCTAGACTAACCCAAGGTGCGCTCCTTCCGATCACTAAGAAGACGATGGTGGGCATCGGGTCGGGACTGGAGACCCGCCGTGCCATAAATGTCGATCACGACGATAAGAGGGGAAAATGTTTGATTAATCGCCAAGCAATGGGCCGGCTGCATGGCCGTTAAGTCGATTCCTATAAAAAGAAGAGAGAGCGTGTTGAAAAGCCTTGAAAGCCCCACGTCGGGGTGCAAAAAGGTATTCAGAGCCGTATCGGTCACATGTTGACCATTTCCATATTGTTCCGTCCCCCCTCAAACTCGTGTTGTGATTTTACCGACACGTCTATAATGATTTTTCGGGAGCTAGGGCTCCTCGCGGGGAATGCCATGTAGAAGATCTTCGATCTTGTGCCAACCTTCTTGAGTCACGTGCACATCATTCGGGGCAGGTGTGGCCGTCCTGGCCGTCCCGGCCACGGCTCGGGATGGTACCGATACGGAAAACTATAATATATATATATATATATATAATGGAATAAACTAATTCAAATCATATGTTATCTCATTTGGTTAAGTGTTCTGCCGTTTGAACAGGTTTCTCTAGGTTCGAATCTCAGCTTCAGCGTAAGGTTTCCATAATTTTTTATTTGTCACCCTTGCGAACCCATTTTATACCCTTAACGGCTATTTGTCACCCTAAGCGCTCTATTTGTCCCCGCGGCCTTGAAAATTTTCACGATTGTTTCCACATTTGTCATCCTTATGCCACTAATTGTGTTGTCTTGTTATAGTTGTTCATCATGATTGGACAGATAGGTCGATGCACCTACCTAATGCATCGACGCATCTGAATAGTTTAATGTATTCATTCACACCTTTTTGCTTGTCCTCATGAATATGCATGAGTCTGCATTCTTTGAGTACCTATTGCAATATCTCATGAAGCATATTTTATAAGAGTTTCGAAGGTTAACTCTTAAGGAAGGACATTTTGGTAATTTACCCTATTAAATTGGTAAATATAGTGGACCCTGATTTCTCGACTATCTCTCACTTCAGAGCTTTTATTATCACCTGCTTAGTTCAACCTCGGCCAAGCTCTCTCTGCCTCGGTGCATCATCGTCCTTCTCCGTAACTCCCTGAAAACCCTAAGTCTGAGCATCACCTTCATACCTCGATGCACCAGAGGTTTCCCTCCATCCCTCCATCATTCTGTTAAAGTCAAAAACCCACCTCTCCTTATTTTACTGTTACCCTATCTCCTACAGTATCTCTCTCCGGCCTCTCGTCTACTTCAATGTCTTCGCCAACTACAAGAAGCAGAGGAAAGCAAACAGCCTCATAGAAATAGCCTGTGGCTGATGTATCCAGACAAAAGGAACCTCGGTCCAAGCGATCTGATGATCGAGATACATCTGCCAGTGGATCTCATCAGTCGGAGTCAACAAAGGTGACAAAAAGGAAGGACCGAGAGTCAGATTCACCTATCAGAAAAAGAGGGGCAACTCAGAAAAGAGTTAAGAAGAGTTTAATAAGGATAGTGCTCAGAGATGAAGGTGACGAATCAAGTCAAGCAGTGCGAATTTTGTTTCCAAGGTACATTGATATACATGACCACCAACTGCTTGAAAATTTTCTTGAATTAATGGAGATGATTGAATTTCAAGGATGGAAGAAGTTTGTCAGTAAGCATAAAATCTATTATCCCAAGTTGGTGACTGAATTCTATGGAAACCTGAAATATGATGCTAGCATTCCAAAGTTTTGGACTCATGTTAGAGGAGTTGAAATTGGGATCACCAAGCGTCTATTACATGAAGCTCTTAGAATTCCAGATGGTGGAGCTGAAGAAGTTGGTTTTGTCTAAGATAAATTTGAAGCATATTCAATTATGACTGGTTTACCCAGCAATCCTCATGATGAAAATAAGACCTACATCACCAGCTTCAGCACCAATCGGTTTCCTCCCCTACAAAGGCTGCTACACCACATTTTTACTACTATCATAACACCTCAAGGTGGTTGTCGAGGTTGGCTAATTGTGACCCAAAGATTCCTATTCTACTGCATGTTCAAGAACATCAAGGTCTGTTTGCCAGACCTAATGATTCAAATAATGGGTTTCTATAAGAATGCTGGAAGACATTTACCATATGCAGCGTAGTTGACTGTAGTATTCAAGAGAATAAATATTCTGTTGAAAAATGAAAAATTCAAGGAAATGCCCACGTCAAATATCTATACAATGGATTTTGTTGAAAAGTATATGAAATTTAAAAAGGTCAGAGGTAAGATTTTAAGGCAATTACCTGAGGATAATCCACCACAAGTGGTTGAGCAGTCTCAACATCAGCCTGAGCAGCTACACTCCCTCCTCACGGTCTTCCTACACAAGATGCGTCCACTCAGACTAATGACACACTTGGAGAGTGATAATCAGGGATGCTATCACAGAACCCCTCATTTTTTTTATTGATGGCAAAGGGGGAGAAGAAAATGAGTCAGAGTCATGTAGAGTCAAAGAGGAAGTCAAAGCTATCAGAGCTGAAACAGTCAAAGAGGCAGAGTCAGAGAAGACCAATCATAGGAATTTGTAGACAAGAGTCATGCATGTCATGTAGTTATGTAGTTATGCAAAGTCATGCATAGCATTTCTCACCCTTGATGTTCTATTTATCAACCTTAACTCATATTTGTCAGTCCTATGAAGATATTTGTCTGCCTTATTTGCTGAAGTCATCGCCTTCGACTCTTTTCACACTCAAAGCTGGAACCGTTGCCTTAAATCCATTTGTCACCCTTATATATCTCTTTGTCACTAATGAATCTTCATTTCTCACCCTTAGGAGAGTATTTGTTACCTTTAGTCTTCTTCTATTGTTCAACCTCTTTTGTCATTTTTTGTGTCCACTGTCGCTGGACGAAGCTTGACCGGGCTTTGACTGGACTTCAAAAGTTGCAAAAGCTTGACTTTGACTATTGACTTTGCCTGGAGTATTGGTGCATTGGGTCAACATAATGTTGAAGTTGACTAGAGCCTTCCTTGTCCTGGCGTTGACTTTGACGACTATGGTCAGTCCTCGCTTGTTCTTCAGATTGCTTTAGAGCCCTTGGATCACTGTTCACATTTGTCTTCTTGTGAGCACTGCAGGTCCTTTGCCTTCTAGTGAGCACGTCTCTCTCTCCTCCAGTTCCTCTTTCTTCGTTCTTCTTCACCCTCAGCTTCCTTCTCATTTGTTACCAATGTGAAGTTATTTGTTACTCCAGTTGAGCATTTGTCACCCATACTCACCTAATTGTCACCACTAAAGTCCAGAAGCCGTCGCCCTTACTCTTACACTACCTTGAAAGCCGTGCGTCGGGCTTTTCTATATTAAGCCCTATTTGTCACCGTTAGCAAGGTATTTTTTACCCTTGCTAACTTATTTGTCACTCGTGCAGACACATTTGTCTCCCTTAAGCTCCAATTAGTCCACGTGGAAAACAGGATACGTCGGCCACACGTGGGTGTTGTTCGCGTATTGCCGCCGATGCAATGCCGCAGGCCACATCAAAAGAAATGATGACGCCGAACTAGACCTCAAAATTACAAATCCCCAATTCCTTATTTACCCTTCCCGCCATGTCTTGGCTCTTAACAAACCTACCAAAAGGTGCTTCGTCTCTCCATCGTGCTCAGCGTCTCCTCTTCCTTGTGGTGCTATTCGTCTCCCCTACAAGCCATTTGTGAGCTCTTCATTTGCTGTTGTAGGGTCATCCTCAATTGTCACTACTCTTTCATCACTGATAGCCACGGAGCCGAAGGAGACACCCGTGCAACACTTCGTCCGCCGTAAACTGGATGTCCCACCTACATCTCAGGAAGCTACGGTTCCTACGGCCAAAGAAGAAACGTTTAAAGAACCTAGAGTTTCTAAGGGCTCTACTTCATGACGACAAGTTAAAGGTAGGGGGGTTCCTTATCTCCCTTACATAGATATTTACCCCTCTTAAAGACCTACTTGTCACCAAATTTCATACATTTGTTACCTTTAAGCACCTATTTGTCACACCTTAACTCCATTGTCTATACATTTGTCACTCGTGTCTTAATCTTAATATTTTTTATATTTATTGATCAGTCAATTAACTGAATATCTTGTTTACACATATTTTAAATCTAGTGAACACAAAGGTCATCTTGGCCCGGTGTTCTATGGACATTTAAATGAAGGATAGGGATCAGATGGCATTTTGGGAATGCCACAAGTCATTGATGAGGACCACACCCTTTGGTCCATATGTTGACAATGCATCTCCCGTCACCTTCACCATGACACTATTGGAGGAGATTATTTGCACCCATAGTGGAGAAAATTACTTTCGTATGGGTAGTAAGGAGGTCGCATTCAGTGTGGACGATGTGGGCGTAATTTTAGGATTACCTTGCTCCGGTCAGCCGGTTCAACATTATGGATCCGCAAAACAGAAGTCGAAGTTGCAACATCGATTTGGATTTGCAGCAACATTTGACCGGAAGAAAGTGTGCTCTCTCATCCAGCAAATTATTTGGTCCGATGAAGAGCAGGATGTGGCCGACACTGTCCGGCTGTGGATTGTACTCCTACTGTCCACTTTCCTTTGCCCACAGTCGATGCATTCTTGTCCACAACAGATGTGGTCATGCTTAGATGTCATTGACAGAGTTTCAGATTACAATTGGGCAGTCGCCGTGCAACAGCTAACGATGCACAAGTTTGAGCAATTAGTGTCGGTGGTCCAGAAACGACGGTCAGGTACAATTGACCGTGCTAAGAGAAGAGCCGGGGATGCATCCCAGGCCCATACATTTATATTTGGTTGTTCTACCGCACTTGCTGTAATTTTTTTTATTTTTATTATGTAATAATTAATGTGTCAATCATTAATTCTATTGCATTGTAAAATAAACTGATATATTTCATATTATAGGTCTAGTTTTTTGAGCACTCGCGGGTGTGACAGCCACTAAGGCAGGTGGCATTTCCCCGACTATTTAGGTGGGGGCCATTTCTAGATAGGAAATTAAAATTCTCCATTGGATCCCTGCGATGCCAACAGGTATTATGAGTACTAAAAACTTCTTCTTTGTCATTCAACATTAATGAATAATCGAAGTGATGTGGTTTGAAATGCAGGTGATCTAAGGGCTCCTTGTTGAGCCAAGTGAAAGGGACATGGTGTACGGTGGTCAGATGATGACCCGACCCAGTGATGAGGAGACGTCCTCATCAGCTCCATACATGCCTGTGCTACAGGATATTGCCGCTACATTGAATATCTAGTAGCGACTACTTAAGGAAATGAGGGCATTCTTTCTGACACTACCAGAAAAAGTGGGATTTCAGACGGAATTTTCAGACGGAAATTTCAGACGGAAATTTCCGTCTGAAATTTGTGACGGATTTTTTTCCGTCACAAATTCCGTCTGAAATATGCAATTACACACCGAATTTCAGACGGAATTTGTGACGGAAAATATTCCGTCACAAATTTCAGACGGAATTTGGGACGGAAAATTTAATCTGTCAGAAATTTATGACCAAGAATTTGTGACGGCCACATTTGTGACGGATCCGTCTGAAAATCCGTCACAAATGTGTCTTCTCACGGATTTTCAGACGGAAATTAATCCGTCACAAAATTTTTCCGCCCCCAATCCGTCGCAAAGGCACATTTGCGACGGATTGGGGGCGCAAAAATTTTGTGATGGATTAATTTCCGTCTGAAAATCCGTGAGAAGTCACATTTGTGACGGATTTTCAGACGGATCCGTCACAAATGTGGCCGTCACAAATTCTTGGTCATAAATTTCTGACAGATTAAATTTTCCGTCCCAAATTCCGTTTGAAATTTGTGACGGAATATTTTCCGTCACAAATTCCGTCTGAAATTCGGTGTGTAATTGCATATTTCAGACGGAATTTGTGACGGAAAAAAATCCGTCACAAATTTCAGACGGAAATTTCCGTCTGAAATTTCCGTCTGAAAATTTCGTCTGAAATCCCGCTTTTTCTGGTAGTGTGACTAGGATACAAGGGGCTCACATTGCCGCTAATGCAGCACCTCCTAGGCCCGTCAAAAAGTTGACGGATGATGCCATGCCACCGCAGATAGCCCCTGGAGAGGAAGTGCAGGGGGATGAAAATGTCGAGGAAAGTATCTGTCAAACTTTGGTGGACATTGCCGCCAATGTCCCACCTCCAAAGCCCCTTCAACAAAGTACAAATGATACTGTGCCATCTAAGGCAGCCTCTAAAGAGGATGTGCAAGGCGATATCCAAGCTTAGATGGAGGCAACCCATGGGCATGGTGACCGTCGTCTAGGTGTCTTTTCTCAGTCCCTTCATCAACGGGACGAGAAGCCCGTGAGGAGACCAAGGGCACCTACAAAGAAAACATGACGGGGAAGAAGAAGGTGAGTCTGCGTTGTTCCTACTTCTTACAGTATAGAATCTAAGATTGGTATATTGGCATAAATGTAGAAGGGAGATGAAACCGACCAGATCAGAAAGCTCCTACAGAGTACTGATTGGATCTGCAAACGTCGGTTGAAGCCGACAGATAACAAGACTGTGAATGAATTCATTGATGCTTGTGTCTCGGGGGATATTGAGTAAGTTGTCCTCTTACAGTTTCTGTAATTATCCTGATTCACCTTTCTCTGACTATCATGAAAAATTTTATCCAATATAGTGGCCCCATATTTGAATTATAGAATGGGATTATTTTGTAACGTTGTCATGTCATTGATCTATTATACTGCCAGATGATAGATGAACGGTACTTTATTTTATTAATTGTGCAATTTTACATCTCGCCCTACCTTGAACATGTGTTTCTACTGCTAATAGAATCGTGATTGTTTGTAAGTGATCGACGCCATGATGTATCTCCTCTACTCAAGATGCAATGAATCTGGCATCTTTCATCGGTGGGTTTATTTTCCCACCATTGTAGTGAATCACATCAATAGCAAGAAGGATGGAATTGTTTCAGTACGTATTCGAGAATGATGAATTATCAGAACTACTGCAGAATAAATATTTATTCTTCGTGTTACACTCATGTAATCACTGGCTTCTATTTGCTGTTGACACGGAGAATCGCTACTTTGTCTCATACAATTCCATGAGAGGCATGGCCATCCATGAAGCCACAATAAGAAAATGGGTACTTTTTCTTATCCATGTACTTGTATTAAAGATATTTATAATGTGTCTATTAATTATTCTTTAATGATGTCAAATATTTCATTTGCATGCTATAGTTGTACGGGGGTTACGGAAGGAATATGGGACATTCGAGGGAGTTGATGAATGAAAACTTGTGTTCAACAACGAATGTCCCCAACAAGCAGCTGGAAGCCTCAACTATGCCATTTATGTACTGAAATATGTTGATGAATTGTCAAGGAAGAGGGAGACAGCATGGACATTCATTGAGGGTGATTGTAATATGATTAGAGCCCGGTTTGGGGCTGAACTCATTACCTTTGGAAATACAAGATGTTAAACAATGTCTCAAACATCAGAATGTGACATACCTGTCTTGATTGATATTTCTTTTGTCATACATTTTGATCTTCAAAGTTTCATATATTTTAATGCTATTAATGTGTGCTTGATAATGTTAATTCATGAATATCAATGAGTTTTCTGAAGACAGATTCAAGTTTGGTTAAGGAACTGGGCTAAAGTGTGAAAGATGAAGGCTTTACTTGCATAAGTGTCGACTAGAGTCGACCTTGGAGCCGACTCCAGTTCAGACTGCTGAAGAGAAAAACCCAAGTCACCTGCTGGATGAAAAGGGCTTTGGCTATGCTTTAAGGGTGACAAATAGGTAGCCAATTGTGAAAAATAGGCTTTACGGGTGTAAAAGAGGAGATAAAGGAAATAATACCTTTGGCAGGGTAGCCTCGAATAATAGATGATCAGGCTGAAATATGGAAATAACCATGTCCCATGACAGAGAATATACCTTTGGAAGGGTAGTCTCGAATCATGTGTAAAGCCTGGCCTTTGAGTTGAGTGTGTGCCAGACACACTGAAGCTGTGATTCGCCCTTTCAGCCTATTTGTCAGCCTTACTGGCTATTTTACACGCTTATCATCCATTTGTCAGTCATACGGGCTATTTGTCACCCTTAGGTACAATAGCCGTCGCCTTATCCATTTGTCACCGTAATGCCTTGGCAACATCGCAACCCTTGGTTTTCAATTTTTATGATTTTTATGATTTTTGTATTTATTTTATTATAATTATACTATTATATTTCTTAATTATCACTGTTAGACAAAAAGAAGAACAAGTTTTGAAGTTTTGGAGCCAATAAGTCAGATAAACCAATATCAAGCGCGACGGCTAACACCGCATAGTGGTGACAAATAGTCATCAGTGGTGACAAATAGGCTTCAAGACTGACAAATGTCTCGTAAGGGTGATAAATGGATAACAGAAGTTACAATATGTTATGAAGCAAAATAAAGGCGACGCCTAGCGAGCGATAAGGGTGACAAATAGCTCATTATGAGTGACAAATAGCCGTTAGAAGTGACAAATAGCTCTGCAACGGTGACAAATAGCTCATGGCAGTGAAACTTGAAGAAACTCAAGTTCATTTGAAGGGTTTAATCGTGTATGGGTTTCCTAACTCTACCAACATATATCTGAAGCTTTCCTAGTCATCAAACGACACTGATTAAACTCATCTAAGATCAAGGAACAAGATTTATCTCCAGTTTTACTAATTTACGGTGGGATCAAGCCAGATAAGCATCTGAACAGATAAACTGCTATGTTTACAAATGAAAGTGTAACGACCCGAGAATCCGATTACCGGGAAGGCCCGATAACCCGAGACTCGTACCGCCACCCACGAGTCCGAAGACTCGGAAGGGTTAAAAGGATGGTGTGGAAACTACACAAGTATCACAAATAATTGCAGAAATTAAACAGTTATAATATTAAGTAGGAAATAAATTAACATTTTACATGGTCCACAATAAAATAACAACAACAGCAAGAACAGTCCACGGCTAGTACAGTGACAAGAAAGAAAAGTACAGCTACACGGGGCATCCCCCGGCTCTGACCTCTGGCACTACCTCTGGGCACCCGCACCACGCTGCGCTCCTGACGTGCTCCCCGAAGGTGGCGCCTCACCTGAAACACGGTGAAAATACGCAGGGAATGAGTCTCGGAACAAGACTCAGTAGGGATCACTCGAACCCTACCTCGAAAAATGAGAAACCACTACTCTAGCGGTAGGAAAGTACCTCGGAAAGGAAAGCCCTGTACTCTACAGAACTAGACCCTACGGCACGCAAACCGACACACGTGCCACGGTACGAGAAGACCGAAACCAACGGTCGAACCGTCAAAACCCGAAGGTCGAAAACACACGACTGACAGTCTGACACTCCGTACTCGACAGGAGTACCACCCACTAGAAGCACAGCCGGTAGCGTCCCCTGACGTCTTACACCGTACCGCAGGTGAACCGCCTGACGTGGTAGGTCCTACCCGAGGCGCGAACACCGTACAAGTAACCACAAACAAGTGACTAGCTGGGGTCACGCCCGTCGACGTGGGTCCAACCGCCCCCAACCACGTGTGCACACACAGACCATGCGTCCCAGGTCTGGCCCTCTGACCGGTTTTCCCCTCAGCCGGACTCTGGCTGCAAGACGTGGGGCCCAACGGTAACCGGTCCACAAACCATCTCGAAAGGTCGGCCCGTATACCACTCCCTGGTGCGACTAGCACCCGCGTACTAGTAGGCTACGACTAGTGGAGGGTCACTGAAGGAGTAGACTCTCGAGTCAACGGAAAACGACGTCCGAATCCGACAACGTGTGGGAATCACCCCACGCACCAGCCCCGTCGCACGGTGACCACGGTCGGAAAAGAAACAGACGCATTGCCCACGGTCAAACGCCTAACCGAGGCAAACGGGACTTCCGGACACCAAAGACACGGTCACGGAACTCCACGGGGTGCCCGGGGCGCACACACGGCCCAAGAGAAACACCCAACAACAGGCAAGATCGCGCTAGGGACACCTAGCGCGACAGGGAAGATCGCGCTAGGTCTCCCAAGCGCGACAGGAACCATCGCGCTAGGGAACCCCAGCGCGACAAGGACCATCGCGCTAGGTCCTCCTAGCGCGACAAGGACGATCGCGCTATGACCCCATAGCGCGACAGGAACCGCCTCCTGTTCATCTTCTCCGATGAACGCGCTCGGTCGGGGCGGCGCGACCTCGAAGAACGCGCTACTGGAGTATAGCGCGTTCTCAGTCCGCGGCCGAAAACGGTAAGAACGCCCTAAAATTCTAACCACGCCCCCATACCTCCATAGGAGAGGGGGAAAATAAAGGGGAAGACCCCTGGGGACCCCTAGCATGATTCTAGGCCCTCAAAACACGAAATCATGCATTGAATCCATAGATCGGGCGAGCTCTCCCCAAATCATGGAAAAACCCAAAAACGCTCAAATGATCCCCTCTCGGCCTCCCCGCGGCCTATAAATCACGGAAAAGAACGGCATGAGACTAAGGAACGTCACCCTACCTCAATGGAGCGAATGCTCCGCCGGATCGATCACGAATCACGAAGAATGCTCGAAGCTTCACGAACTCCCCACGCTTCCCACGCTCGCCGCACGCCCACGAGATCGCCTCACCGTCGCCCACGCGTCCGCGCCGTCGCCCCGCCGCCGTCCGTAGCCGGAGAGGGGTTCGCCGCGTCCGAATGGGAGAGAGGGAGAGAGAGGGGGCTCACGGTCGCGAGAGAGAGGGAGAGGAAGAAGAAAGAGAAAAGGGAAAAAGAAAAGAAAAAGGATTAGGATTTATAGAAAATCCGAATTTTCGGAAAAATACCGAAAAATAGAAAAATACATTTCTGGAATCCTCGGAACGCACCGATCGCAACGGTACCACTCGTGCCCGGGTGAACGGCCCAGTTAACCCGCAGCGAGCGTCCGAAGGAAAAGCCGAAACCCGCGCCGGAAATCGGGAAACACGCGCGAAAAAGTCGCGGAACGCCTCCGGGCCTCCGAAACGACTCCGGATCGCGCCGATCCGAACACGAAAGATGTCCGAAACGAAATTTCAGACACAACGGAGCCGGACACTCCGAAAACCAGATCCGGGACCCACGAAGAAGGATCCGAAAGGTCCGGGATATTACAGCCCTCCCCCCTTAAGGAATTTCGTCCTCGAAATTGAGAACAACCAACGGGGAAAGAAGAGGAAGACTCACTCAAACAGATACGGGAACTGCTGACGCATCTCGTCCTCACGTTCCCACGAAGCCTCACCACCAGAGTGTCGCTGCCACACGACCTTTACCAAGGGAATGACCTTGTTCCGCAGGCGCTGCTCTCGCCTATCCTCCACGCGGATCGGAAACTCTGGGAGAGAAAGATCTGGAGTCACCTCAGGCCAAACAGAAAGCTCGAGCACATGAGAGTCATCGGGCTTATACTTCCGCAACATCGAGACGTGGAACACGTCATGCACCGACGCCAACTCAGGAGGTAACTGCAACCGGTAAGCAACCTCACCGATGCGCTCCACAATCGCGAAAGGACCAATATAGCGGGGACTCAGCTTCCCACGCCGTCCAAAACGCATCACCCCCTTCATCGGAGAAACTCTCAAGAACACACGATCGCCCACGGCGAACTCAAGGGGCTGCCTCCTACGGTCAGCATAGCTCTTCTGCCGACTCTGGGCCGCCAACATGTTCTGACGAACCAGGTGCACAACCTCCACACATTGCTGCACCAATTCCGGTCCCGTCAAAACACGCTCACCCACCTCAAACCAATCAAGTGGAGTCCGACAAGGACGCCCATACAATGCCTCGTATGGAGCCATGCCGATGCTCGAATGATAGCTATTGTTATAGGCAAACTCCACCAACGGTAGGTGATGAATCCAACTCCCCTGCCACTCCAGGCAGCAGGATCTCAGCATGTCCTCCAAAGTCTGAATGGTCCTCTCAGACTGACCATCTGACTGTGGATGATACGCCGAGCTAAATGCCAACTCCGTGCCAAGAGCTCGTTGGAAACTCCTCCAGAATCCAGAAGTGAAGCGCGGATCCCGGTCCGACACGATCGAAATGGGAACCCCATGCAACGGCACGATCCGCTCCACATACAAACGAGCCAACCTGGACACGCTCCAGCTGACCTTGACCGGTAACAATCGAGTCACCTTCGTCAGCCGATCCACCAGCAACCAAATACTGTCCTGCCCACTCGGGGTCCTCGGCAACCCCACCACAAAATCCGTGGTCACATGGTCCCACTTCCAAGCAGGAACATCCAAAGGCTGGAGAGCACCTCCTGGTCGCTGATGCTCCGCCTTCACCTGCTGACAGATCAGGCACCTGGCCACAAATTCGGCAACATCTCTCTTCATGCCAGGCCACCAGAACTGCCTCCGCAAGTTCCGATACATCTTCGTCGCACCCGGGTGTACAGTGTACCTGCTCCCATGAGCCTCGCGTAACACCGCACGACGAACCTGTTCCTCCGCTGGGACGTACAACCTGCCACGAAACCTCGCAGCACCGTCCTCGCCAAGCTCTACGTCAGCCATAGCCAGAATCCGGGGCAACTCAGGGTCCGCATGCTGAGCCTCTGTCACCTGACGACGGATAGCAGGAGTGACAGTCAGACTCGCAAGCACTGCCAACCCTGGCTCCTGGGGAATCTTGAGCCTGAAAGATACCTCGGGCACTTGTTCCCAGAGCCTCCACTTCCTCAACATCAAGGTACTGACCGCAACCTTCCTACTCAAGGCATCGGCGACGACATTCATCCTGCCCGGCTGATAAGACAGGGTGAAGTCATAGTCCTTCATGAACTCCATCCAACGCCTCTGTCTGAGGTTCAGATCTCTCTGCGAGAACACATACCTCAAACTCTGATGGTCAGTGAACACCTCGAACTTCTCACCGTACAGATAATGCCTCCAGATCTTCAGCGCGAAGATCACTGCTGCCAACTCAAGATCATGGGTAGGGTAGTTCTCCTCATGGGGCTTTAGCTGCCGAGATGCATAAGCCACCACTCTACCATGCTGCATCAGAACAGCACCCAATCCAACGCCGGAAGCATCTGTACACACCACAAAACCTCCCGATCCAGAAGGCAAAACCAACACCGGAGCCGAGGTGAGCAACCTCTTCAGTTCACTGAAGCTCTGCTCACACTCCTCGGACCAAACGAAAGGCACGTCCTTCCGCGTGAGCCTAGTCATCGGGGTCGCAATGCGAGAAAAATCCTGGATAAACCGACGATAATACCCCGCAAGCCCCAAGAAACTCCGGATCTCCGTCACCGACCTCGGCCTCGGCCATTGCATCACAGCCTCGACCTTGGCGGGATCCACGGAAATGCCATCACCAGAAATCACGTGCCCCAGAAAGTGCACCTCGCTGAGCCAAAACTCGCACTTGCTGAGCTTCGCATACAACTGGTGATCTCGCAACGTCTGCAGCACCACACCCAAATGGTACGCATGCTCCTCAGCAGACCGCGAATAAACAAGGATGTCATCCACGAAGATGACCACGAACTGGTCCAAATACGGATGAAACACCCTCTGCATCAAGTCCATGAAGGCTGCTGGGGCATTGGTGAGCCCAAACGGCATCACCAAGAACTCATAATGCCCGTACCTCGTACTGAACGCAGTCTTCTCCACATCGGACTCGCGAATTCTCAGCTGATAGTAACCGGACCGCAAATCAATCCGCGAGAACACTCGCGCAGACTGAAGTTGGTCGAACAAATCATCAATCCGCGGCAACGGATACTTGTTCTTAATGGTCACTTCATTCAGCTGCCGGTAGTCAATGCATAGCCGCAGACTACCGTCCTTCTTCTTCACAAACAACACGGGCGCACCCCAAGGGGAAAAGCTCGGACGAATATACCCCTTGGCCAACAGTTCCTGCAACTGCGCCCTCAACTCCCTCAACTCAGCGGGGGCCATACGGTAGGGAGCCTTCGCCAAAGGTCCCGTACCAGGTACAACCTCGATCACGAAATCGATCTCCCGCTGGGGAGGTAATCCAGGCAACTCCTCAGGAAAAACATCGGGAAACTCGCGCACCACCGCAATGTCCTCGACATTCGGCTCCATCCGGTCAGACACAACCACGGACGCGAGAAAACCCTGACAACCGGAATCAAGCAACCGACGGGCTCGAATAGCAGAGATAAGAAATCGAGAAGAGGCGGAACGGATACCTTGGAAATAGAAGGTCCGCTTGCTCGGATGCTGGAAGTAGACCCTCTTCATCCCACAATCCACCACCGCTCCATGAGTCTCGAGCCAATCCATGCCTAGAATCACGTCGTAATCCCGAAGCTGCAACGCATACAACCTGCCTGGCATACTCCGCCCATCGATCCACACCGGAACCTGGTCGAAGCAATACGGAGTGACCATAAAATCACCCGAAGGCAACTCCACTGCCAAATCACAGGACAACTGGGTCACCGGCTCCTCGACGCTCGACGCGAAATCCTCCGAAATAAACGAATGAGACGCGCCAGAATCAAATAAAACCCGAGCCGCACAACCCAAAATCTGAACGGTACCTTCCACGAGCTGCGACGCCACTGCCTCTGCCCTGGTCAAGTGCGTGATCTGGCCACGAGCCCTCTGCCTGCCTCCCACGCTAGCTGACCTGGGTAGTGGCGGATACTGTCCCTGCTGCTGTTGCTGGGGAACCTGCTGCTGCGGCGGCCTCTGAGGACAGTCACGCGCCATGTGCCCTGGCTGGTCACACCGAAAATAGATAATCGACGCCGTGCACTGCCTGCCTGGGTGGGTCCCACCACACTGTGGACAAGGTCCTCGCGATCCACCCACTGATCCCTGACGCTGCAAAGGAATCGGCTGCTGTACACTGCCCGATGAAGCCTGCCCCTGATCTCTGGACTTCTTCTTACCGAACCCCTTCTTGAAGAACTTCTTGACCTTCGAGCCGAAGGACGCAGATCCTGTCACCGAAGCTGCATGTGCCGGCACTCCTGAACCACTCATCGCATGCTGGAAGGAACCCTGCTGCTGGGTAGCCGACTGCTGGCTGCGACCTGACAAAGACTGCCCCTGGCTGATCGGTCCTCGAGTCCTCTGCATATCCATCTCCAAGGAAATCGCAACACGAGACGCTGTCTCTAGATCAGTGGCCCCATTCGCGATCAAATGGTGCCTCAGCTCCAACCTCAAGCCCTGCACAAACTGCGTGGTCCTCACCCTCTCATGCTCCATGATATGAGGTGCATACCGACCCAGCTCGACAAATCGGGCCCTATACTGCAACACGGACATGTCACCCTGCACCAGCTCCAGAAACTCCCGCATCCGCTGCGTAGCAACAACATCTGGACAGTACGTACGCTCGAAAGCACTGACAAAGTCATCCCACTCGACCTGCTCAAGTGGACGAAGCTGAAAGGACGTCTTCCACTCGGAAGACCACCACCTCCGAGCCGTACCCTGCAACTGGTTGTAGGCCAACACCACTCTGTCCTCGGCAGTACTCTTCGCAGAACTGAACACCCGCTCCATCTCATCGAGCCAATCACGAGCCGCATCAGGGTCTGCCTGGCCGCTAAAGTAAGGTGGATGGAACTGCATGAAGTCCCTCACTGCTCGGCCTGGCCCACCTCTAGCAAACGAGCCCTCAACAGCCTCTCCGCCAAACTGCTGAGACATGAGATGGTACATGCCACGGAAGAAATCCTCGCCCCCGGAGCCCTCGCAGCATCCGCGGCCTCGGTAGCTCCCGGAACTCTGCTATGCTCCTCCTGGTCCCTCTGGACCCCTTGCTGGATCTCCTGACCTCCAGCCGACTGCCCCTGCTGAGAGCGAGAACTTCTCCTCGGCGCCATGCTCGCTCCTGAAGCACAAGACAGAAAAACACGGAAACGGCAATGTCAAAATAAACACACGGTGCCCAATGCCAGCGTCATCTGTACATCATCGCTGTGGACTAGTGGACCACTACAATTACCTATGATTCTCATGTAATTCCACAACCGCGCTCTGATACCAGCTGTGACGACCCGAGAATCCGATTACCGGGAAGGCCCGATAACCCGAGACTCGTACCGCCACCCACGAGTCCGAAGACTCGGAAGGGTTAAAAGGATGGTGTGGAAACTACACAAGTATCACAAATAATTGCAGAAATTAAACAGTTATAATATTAAGCAGGAAATAAATTAACATTTTACATGGTCCACAATAAAATAACAACAACAGCAAGAACAGTCCACGGCTAGTACAGTGACAAGAAAGAAAAGTACAGCTACACGGGGCATCCCCCGGCTCTGACCTCTGGCACTACCTCTGGGCACCCGCACCACGCTGCGCTCCTGACGTGCTCCCCGAAGGTGGCGCCTCACCTGAAACACGGTGAAAATACGCAGGGAATGAGTCTCGGAACAAGACTCAGTAGGGATCACTCGAACCCTACCTCGAAAAATGAGAAACCACTACTCTAGCGGTAGGAAAGTACCTCGGAAAGGAAAGCCCTGTACTCTACAGAACTAGACCCTACGGCACGCAAACCGACACACGTGCCACGGTACGAGAAGACCGAAACCAACGGTCGAACCGTCAAAACCCGAAGGTCGGAAACACACGACTGACAGTCTGACACTCCGTACTCGACAGGAGTACCACCCACTAGAAGCACAGCCGGTAGCGTCCCCTGACGTCTTACACCGTACCGCAGGTGAACCGCCTGACGTGGTAGGTCCTACCCGAGGCGCGAACACCGTACAAGTAACCACAAACAAGTGACTAGCTGGGGTCACGCCCGTCGACGTGGGTCCAACCGCCCCCAACCACGTGTGCACACACAGACCACGCGTCCCAGGTCTGGCCCTCTGACCGGTTTTCCCCTCAGCCGGACTCTGGCTGCAAGACGTGGGGCCCAACGGTAACCGGTCCACAAACCGTCTCGAAAGGTCGGCCCGTACACCACTCCCTGGTGCGACTAGCACCCGCGTACTAGTAGGCTACGACTAGTGGAGGGTCACTGAAGGAGTAGACTCTCGAGTCAACGGAAAACGACGTCCGAATCCGACAACGTGTGGGAATCACCCCACGCACCAGCCCCGTCGCACGGTGACCACGGTCGGAAAAGAAACAGACGCATTGCCCACGGTCAAACGCCTAACCGAGGCAAACGGGACTTCCGGACACCAAAGACACGGTCACGGAACTCCACGGGGTGCCCGGGGCGCACACACGGCCCAAGAGAAACACCCAACAACAGGCAAGATCGCGCTAGGGACACCTAGCGCGACAGGGAAGATCGCGCTAGGTCTCCCAAGCGCGACAGGAACCATCGCGCTAGGGAACCCTAGCGCGACAAGGACCATCGCGCTAGGTCCTCCTAGCGCGACAAGGACGATCGCGCTATGACCCCATAGCGCGACAGGAACCGCCTCCTGTTCATCTTCTCCGATGAACGCGCTCGGTCGGGGCGGCGCGACCTCGAAGAACGCGCTACTGGAGTATAGCGCGTTCTCAGTCCGCGGCCGAAAACGGTAAGAACGCCCAAAAATTCTAACCACGCCCCCATACCTCCATAGGAGAGGGGGAAAATAAAGGGGAAGACCCCTGGGGACCCCTAGCATGATTCTAGGCCCTCAAAACACGAAATCATGCATTGAATCCATAGATCGGGCGAGCTCTCCCCAAATCATGGAAAAACCCAAAAACGCTCAAATGATCCCCTCTCGGCCTCCCCGCGGCCTATAAATCACGGAAAAGAACGGCATGAGACTAAGGAACGTCACCCTACCTCAATGGAGCGAATGCTCCGCCGGATCGATCACGAATCACGAAGAATGCTCGAAGCTTCACGAACTCCCCACGCTTCCCACGCTCGCCGCACGCCCACGAGATCGCCTCACCGTCGCCCACGCGTCCGCGCCGTCGCCCCGCCGCCGTCCGTAGCCGGAGAGGGGTTCGCCGCGTCCGAATGGGAGAGAGGGAGAGAGAGGGGGCTCACGGTCGCGAGAGAGAGGGAGAGGAAGAAGAAAGAGAAAAGGGAAAAAGAAAAGAAAAAGGATTAGGATTTATAGAAAATCCGAATTTTCAGAAAAATACCGAAAAATAGTAAAATACATTTCCGGAATCCTCGGAACGCACCGATCGCAACGGTACCACTCGTGCCCGAGTGAACGGCCCAGTTAACCCGCAGCGAGCGTCCGAAGGAAAAGCCGAAACCCGCGCCGGAAATCAGGAAACACGCGCGAAAAAGCTGCGGAACGCCTCCGGGCCTCCGAAACGACTCCGGATCGCGCCGATCCGAACACAAAAGATGTCCGAAACGAAATTTCGGACACAACGGAGCCGGACACTCCGAAAACCAGATCCGGGACCCACGAAGAAGGATCCGAAAGGTCCGGGATATTACAGAAAGAGTTTTTTATCAGGATTCTGTCAAGAGTCCTTCTTTGTCATAACAACCTCCATGGGTCTCCATACCCTGCGAAGAGAGAGTGCTTATATATCAAAGAGAAAACCATAGATAAAAAAAATGAGAAGAAAAGGCGTGCAACCAGAAAAACCAGGGTGTCTTTTGTGTGTCTACGAGAAGAAGGCAGAGCCACACTCAAGCTACGTCAAAGAGAATTCAAGTGGATAAAATATTTAATTTTTCTAAATTCCCATTGGTTCACTTGCCAAGTAAGAATATTTTACTTTAGAAAGTATCTAGAAGTGCGCCAGGTGTATAAGAGACAAGTTCCAGCCAATAGAGTTCAAGGTGACATGATTCGGTAAGTTCATCACGTGCCTCATAGAAAATGCTTGATGCTTCGATGTGCTGGGAGGATAGGTCGAGGCAGCACAATTGTTGCAAGTCTTGAATATACTGGTGCATCGATGCAATGAAGGATAGGTCGGTGCACCCTTTCCCAACTTTGAGTTTAGAGAGCTATTGAGGCTTCACAGCTTTGACACTGAGCCCTTTAACGTTAATGTGTTGTAGAAGAAGTGAAGATCGAGTTAGAAAGACGGGTCGAGGTTAATCAGTGTCGTTTGATGATTAGGAAAGTTTCAGATCCATGTTGGTAGAGTTAGGAATCCTATACACAGTTAAATCCTTTAAACGAACTTAAGTTTCTTCAAGTTTCACTGCCATGAGCTATTTGTCACCGTTACAGAGCTTTTGGTCACTGCTAACGGCTATTTGTCACTCACAACGAGCTATTTGTCACCCTTATCACTCACTAGCTGTTGCCTTTCTTTTGCTTCATAACATATTGTGACTTATGTTATCTATTTATCACCCTTACGAGACATTTGTCAGCCTTGAAGCCTATTTGTCACAATTGATGACTATTTGTCACCACTATGCGGTGTTAGCTGTTACAGTATCTCTCTCCAGCCTCTCGTCTACTTCAATGTCTTCGCCAACTACAAGCAGAGGAAAGCAAATAGTCTCAGAGAAAAAACATGCGGCTGATGTATCCGGACGTAAGGAACCTCGGTCCAAGCGAGCTCATGACCGAGATGCATCTGCTAGTGGATCTCATCAATCGGAGTCAACAAAGGTGACAAAAAGGAAGAACCGAGAGTCAGATTCACCTGTCAGAAAAAGAGGCGCAACTCAGTAAAGTTGGGGGACATAGAACATGTTGGATGGATCTTGAGACCGAAGTTGGTGTGAGATGGCACGATCTTCACGGTCCCGCTGCTTCGATTTCTACAAAGTTGGGGAGGCACGAAGACTCTTTTGCCCCTTCTGGGGGTTTCGTCTCCTTCCTATAAATAGAGACTCTGTGGGGATCCCTAAAGACATCCTGAGTTCCTTTGGTGGTCAAAGACACTCTCGTGAAGATGTCATCTGAGAAGTCAGATTCTTCGTCAAAGGAGGTTCCCCCCAAACGGCTGTGCTTCCAAAAGGAAGCCCTATTGGTGTCGGACCAGCCATCAAGCAGGGGTACTTGCAAGGGTGGCAGGACATCTTGGCAAAGGTGAACCACCTATTTTGTAACAAGGGGGTGTTGAGCCTCCAACCTGACAGGTTCCATCCCAAACAGGACGAGTAACCGCTTGTACCCTCTTCCCCTATCAATAAAATTTCTTTTTCTAAAACCTTTCTCTGCATGATGGATACTCGATCTTTGTGTGATGTGGTTGTCGTTAATGGATCCATTCCTTCCCTTGATGTGTGAGTCAAATGAAGGATACCATCTATCGCAGGTAGGGTTTTCTTTTACGAAGGTGAGTTCTTCCCCTATAAGTAATAGGGTTTGTTGATGGTTCTAATATTAGTAGGGCTTATCTTCATACTCATAGTTCATCGTTAGGATCCCTTTGTTTATTTTAATGAGACAGGAATTGTAATTTGGTATCAATGCGTTTGATCAATAACTTTAGATTTGATGGGCAATACATGCTCTGATTATTCCTCCCTTTATTCAAAATAGCTGCACCGATGCATCAAGCATGAAGTAAGAATTTGAAGCATGTGCTTCGATGCATCTGTGAAGTGCATCGATGCACTCAGCTCGGAACCCTTCATGAAGCTAACAAGGTCGAAGTAGCTAACAGATGACCCGACGCGAGAGGATTTTTCACCCTTAGCCATCTCTTTTTCACCTGAGCTATATATTCTTCACCTAAACCATTCATATTTCACCTTTAACCATCCATTTGTCACCCGTCACGTGTATTTGTCTCCCCTGTTGATCTATTTCTCACCACTAATAAGCACTTTTCACTCTTAGCATGTAGGAGTCGTCGCCTTTGCCCCTGGGAGCCATCGCCTTTGTGCATTTTTCACCATTAAGAGCCTTTTGTCACCCCTCACGTTCATTTGTCACCCCTATCAACCTATTTGTCACCACTAATGTGCATTTGGTGCCTCTGTCAACATTGACTGTCTTGGCATTGACCAACTCCCTTCGTTGTTCTTCTAATTGTTGTAGAAACTCTTGATACACTGTTCATAATTTTGTCCTCTTGTGAACTTGACTCCTTCTTTCAGCTCCTTCTGCTTTTCATTTGTTAGCTCTAGGATCTATTTTTCACCCTTACCAGTGTATTTGTCTACTCTACATATCTACTTGTCGCCACTGATAGGGTATTTTTCACCCTTATCCACTGCCTTTGCTTCATGCGTCGACGTTCCTTCTTAGGTTTTCACAATTTTAGCGTTGCAAGCTATTTTTCAGACATAGGCAGCTATTTGTCACTACTATCGGGCATTTGTCAGTACTAGGCAACTATTTGTCACCCTTATACTCTACTAGCCGTCGCCACTTACCTTCGGTCATCAAACCGTGGTATAAACTGGGGTACCCCATGTGGGTTACGTAACACCAGTTTTTCCATGAATACGCAGAAAAGGAATTCTGAGCCCCGACGCCATCACGAGGTTTAGCAAGTGTAATCGTCCTCCTTTCTCCACTCACGAAACCCTCGACGCTGTCATTTTCGTAATTAGTTTATTATTATTATTATACTATTATATTTATTAATTTTCAATTTTTATGATTTTATATCATTTTTATATTTATTTTATTATAATTATACTATTATATTTATTAATTATCACTGTTAGAGAGAAAGAAGAACAAGTTTTGAAGTTTTGGAGCCAATAAGTCAAATAAACTAAAATCTCACCATCTTTTTTATATATTTAAAAAAATTTTAAAAACATGTTTAAAACTACAATTATACACACACAACCTACACAACTTAACATAAAACACGCAATAAACATATACAACACACAATAGGATAAAATCCACACAACATATAATAAACAACATCCACAACACATAACTCAATGAATAAAAAAAATTACAATTACATTAATTCAAATGTGTCATTTTTTCACAATATCACTAAAAACATCAAGAGATATCTGTTGGATCATCCTCATTCGTAGCATCTCCACCATCACCAGTTGCAGAAGAATCCCTCTCTCAGAGGACTCCTCCTGCCCAACAATTGCTTCATTTAGCTCAGTTAGATCGACTTCTTCCACTTCGTCCTCTATAGACAACCGAAGTGGCTCGAAGATTCGATCAGATGAAGATTAGAAGCAACCAACTCTGCAGTGTCACCCTCGTCTGATTGAAAAGATTCAGCACTAGAATCCTCTGAGACAGCTTCAGTCAGAATACTCGCTCCATTCAAACCACAATTTTGAAATAAGCTCTTTTCTGAAGCGGTATCATGATCTCTCTCTTCTGGAGAATCAGCAGCGACCAGCCTGTATGTGTAAACCTTCCTCGTCTGTCCTGGTCTAATAGCACGACCAATGGCTTTGGTATCTCGCCAAGCCATTGGTCCTGCTTTTAGACCAGGACAGACCAGAAGGTTTACACATACAGGCTGGTCGCTGCTGATTCTCCAGAAGAGAGAGATCATGATACCTGCTTCAGAAAAGAGCTTATTTCAAAATTATGGTTTGAATGGAGCTAGTATTCTAAAAAATTTCGACAGCATCTTCCCTAAAAATTGACTATTTTTCACATTTGTACATCTTGTTTGGTCACATATACATCCATATCCCCTGAAAAAATATATTAAATAAAAAAAAATAAATACATCCATCATGTGAACTGAGAGATGAAATTAAGAATCATGACATGAGGGATTAAACCATGGTGGTCACACCTAGGATGTTATGTTATAGATTGAACTGAGATCGTTTTTGCATGCACAATATTCTTCCTCAAAGTAATGGAACTGGTTGAAAGAGAGCAGATTAGGGAACACCATAAAAAATATGAAAAGGGCAATTTAAGAGAAGTTCCATCATCAAGTGGGGAAGATAGAGTGAAATAGTTTAAGGAAACAGCTACATAATATATCCTAGAGGAAGAAAGTGGAGCTATTGCTAGGCTCAACTGCCATCTCATTTTCCCAATGTTTTTGATACCATTCTTCCTTTCTCCTACAAGTTTATGTAGTGATAGGGTCCAATTTCACACATCTTTTGCTTCTTACGAATGGAGCATTCGTGATGTGTTAGCTTATTCAGAACTACATGTAAGAAAATTCTGATCCATCCATGTCTTCTTTTATGCACGAAATGCATGGGTGAGATCTGGGATTATTCATGGGGTAAGCGGGTATGGTTTGGTTTATTCATGCAATGCCTGGGAAATCCTAATGCATATGAAAAGCATGAGTGGGATTTTGGTGCATGCATGCAATGCAGAATAGTGGCTTGATCTATTTATGCAATGCATATGAAATTTTAACCTACTCATGACACACATATGAATGATTTCGGTTTGTGTATGCAGTGCGAAGGGGATATGCAAGTTTTGGCAAAGGACCAGATCGACGGGTGTTGCATACTAGAGAGGATACATGATGGATTTGGTATTTTCAGTTTTGCTCATAAGCTCTTTGACTCATGAAGCACATGGATGGGATCATGAGGCAAATGCCCGTAAGCTCGAAACCATATCATTCTATCCAACAGAATTTTATCAAATATCTTTGTGCATGCACACGACCCTGCCATACTCCATAAAAAAACACTGGATTTCAGAGTGCATTAAAAGGGAATGCATAGGGGGTAGATCTTCAGTTTTTTTATGGGACAACTCCTACATTTCTGTTTGTAACAAGCCAGCAGGGACCTTGCACCTGAACATGACCTTATTATATATGAATGAAGAGGTTGTTTTAATAGAGAAAGGTTCTACAGGGCTTCGACTCAGAGCCATGCACAACATTGCCATCATGCTCAGCTGAATTCAAGAGTTCCTTACAGATATTCAAAAATTCTGACCATCCCAATCTACAAAATAGAATTAAACAAAATGCTTCTCCTCCCTCCCTTTTTTTTATGTGTGCATGTGTGCAGCGCTAATGCTCATGTGAACTGCTGATTTTTCATAATGTAGGGGAAGAATCCTTAAGGATTCAAAACTGTAGGGAGGCTTTCGGTAGGCTCAACTGTACATTGAGAACCTATATATAATACTGTGTTGTTGGATTCTAACAATTGATGGAGGCCTTACGGGCAGGCAGTGGCGGCACCGGCTCCACTAATTAAAACAAACAATGGAGACTGCATTCATTGAATGAATTGCTATATGATCCTAATATTTGTGAGTGGGAAAAATGAGATTTCAACAGCATAGAGGTTATAGATACAATTTCGTAACATATATGGTGGTTTTTTTTTTCAGTACCATAATTTCTACATCTCAATCTTAAAGATATGGATGCATGCCAAATTGGCAATAGTGAAGCATTCTACATTTTCATTAGCAATTAACAAATTCAATGGAATAATGAAGAACAAACTGAAGGCTATATGACTCCAGAAGCAAATTTGCTGTGTTACTAATAAAGTGGGAGGTATTTTGTAGGCTGAAGAAACATGGGGTCTCGGTGTCAAAAAAATGCAGCAAATGAATGTTGCTCTTCCAACCAAGTAGCTGTAGAAATTATAGGGCAATGATCATCCACTTTGGACAACCATCATTTTGCATAAACATGACAAGAGACACATGAATTTACCAGTGGTACTCACAATAGTTCATACTTCTCACCTATAGAAAGTATACTGAAGCTTTCATGTGATTAATGTAGATGAAAAAAATTATCACAAAAATGTATAGCAAACAATGGAGAACGGATTGGTGATGTCATTTGCTCCTTTGTGGAGATCAAGCACAGGATCAGCTACATATTTCAATAAAAATTAGTGGACTCCACACACAATATAGAGAGAGATAAAAGAAAAATATTAAATAATAAAAAGAAAAAGAGGATCTTCCTAACCAAGTAATGTCCCTAATATCATTCATAGCCTTGTCAAAACATCCAGACTATGGCATTGGGATTCATCATTAAGCTTGCTATATAAATACATTAAAATTACCTAATTGCTATAGTCAGGAGTACCCAACATCGATTAAAATGTTATGTAAATCTGTAAATGCATTTAACAAGATACTTACCTCTGACTAAGGGAGGAGGAACCACCAGTAGAAGCCAGGGGTGGGGGGGAGCTGGATCGTAGCAGAGGCCCTGCGCGGGCGGCGGTGGCGGGAAAGTCGATGGGTGGCCGGGGACGGCGGCTGCAGTGGTACTGGACGGCAGCCGGTGGGCGGGTCCAGCTGGAACAGCGGCCGGCTGCCACCGCATGGCATCGGAGGGGCAGCGGTGCTCTGTCGGCATGGCTACAAGGGGGAGCGCAACGGTGGGCTGGCCGGCACTCACGGTGGTGCTGGTTCGCAGAGGAGAGGGAGGGTGCGCAGGGCACCCGTGGGCACACGGGGACAAGGTGGCGATGGTCTGCGGCGAGGGGGGAAAAGTAAGGGAGGGGGGGAAAGCAAATGGCTTCTAAGGGTAACAAATACGTCGTAAGGGTGATAAATAGGTCCTAAGGGTGACAAATGGCTTCTAAGGGTAACAAATAGGTCCTAAGGGTGACAAATAGCTTATAAGGGTAACAAATGGGTGGCTAAAAGTGAAAAATAGCTTGTAGTAGTGACAAATGGGCGACTAAGGGTCAAAAATAGCTTGTAGTGGTGTCAAATGAAAGAGAGAGAGAGAGAGAGAGAGAGGGGCCAACAACATACATAAAAAAAGGGTGGCTCCTGACACACGTCTCTCCCTCCTGCAGTCCTGCACTCCGACTGTTGTTTGTTTCCTACTTCTCCTAACTACTATCCCGTGCGCTTTGCTCCGTTACGAAATACAACATGACATGACTCATGAGTTGGGGTTTTTAAAGACCTAAACTCGGTGGAAGACGAAGGGTCTCATTACGGCTAGTTTTAATTTTAGAAGTCAAATAGTTAAAATGGGGTAGTTATTATAGTTTTGGGAAGTGTAACAATCTTCCATCTTATCATATTTTTTATTTTTTATAATTTATAATATATTATTTAAATATATATATATATTATATGATATATAATATTACGAACAGATATTTTATGAAACAAATATTATAATATTCGTATCCGCTCCGATTGAAATTTGAATATTATTCGTATCCGAAAAAATGAATACGAATTCGAATATTATCCGCTAATACAGATTCGAATTCGAATATTATGCCACTAAACTATTGATATATTTATATTTATTTTTGTTATTTATTACATATACGTATTACGGTTAAACATAAGATATTCCAAGTGTTTCCGACGGAATCTCATTCAGTGAAAAATACGTTGGAACTTACACGCATATTTCTGTTCATTTCCGTTAATTATTATATAAAAATATGTAAATATTAGTGACAGAAATTTTATTGTTGAAAATCAGTGGGTAATTACCGACGTAATTCTGACGAAATTTAATTTGTCAGAAAGTTGTCTCTTTTTAGAGACATATTTTCGCATGAAATAATAGGTCGGAAACGGTCGGTATTTACCGACGGATTTGTGACAGAATATTTTCCGTCGAAAAGTTATAACATTTCCGACGCCTTTACAATGGAAATATTTTTGCCTAAAAATTCCATCGATATTTTCCATTTTTCTTGTAGTGGTTACTGAGGGACATTGCAGAAAATTGATGTCATATGCCAAAGGATTCGATCAACAATCCTTGAGGTAAGATCAAGTTCAATGCCTTAGAAAGAGGACTAAAGTAGCGATGATTTTCTTTTATGCTGAAGGGTATAGGCTGATCGACGTTGATCAAAGGTCGACCTATTCAAAATATCATTACTAGATGTGTACAAAAGTGTACAGAGGTCGACCTGTGGCTACAGAAAGGTCGATCAATTCGATACTCTTTACTGTATGTTCTTAGATCTTAGCAGAGGTCGACCGAGGGAGTGAAAAAGTCGACCGACTCAAAACCAGCCAACTGGAAGTTTTCAAAAGAATTCAATGGTCGACCTAGGCAAATGGAAAGGTCAACCTATGCTCAAGCATGCTACTAGAAAACCTCAGCATTCTTCAGAGGTCGAACTATGCAAGGTAAACGTCGACCTATTGCCTTGTTCTATTAACCAACGTGTTTTGCAGAGGTCGACCGATCCAGTGGAAAGGTCGATCGAAAATGGTTACACTCAGGATGCGCCAGCTCATGGTGGCCCAAAACACATACATGCAAGCTTCTAAATGTCTTTTCAGTGATTATTCCATCCTTTCCCACGTGTGAGGGACGAGGATGATTGGTTTGGAAGCTTTTAGAAGTATATATAATCAATAAGGGCATCCTCTTTTCTGAAAGAAGGAGAATAGAGCGCAGCCACCTGCGAATATTACTTTTTGAGGAGAGCAACGAGTTCTAGCATCCGAATTTGGAAAGCCTCATCCCAAGAGGGTAATCTATGTCTGATGCATGGAGAAAAGGCTGGTGGATCATCAAGGAAGAGATGTTGTTGCTAGAAGAATGAGATCATCATCTAGTTGTGAAGAAGGCCATGGGAACTTCGACAGGGGGAGCTCTTAGCATGCAAGATTTTCATTTCCTATGTTCAAATTCATTTTGTTAGCATATATCTGTAGTCATCTTAAACCTTGAGCGAACTTGTGTGAGGAGATTGTAGATCTTTGTTTGTGTGTGTCTGGACACCAGTGTTCTCCGTGTATGTGTCTATTGATGCATAGCATCGTGTGTTGGAGATAGGTTCTCCGTGTGTGGTGGTGGTTTATAGTGTCTTAATCCTCATACATCGTGAGGGGTGGATGTAGGTTGCACAGGGGTGCATTCGAACTGAAGTCCCGCGATCAATGACACCCAAGAGGGGGGGTGAATTGGGTGATTACCAATTTTACAAAAACTTTTGGCCTTTTATAAAATATGTGATACAAAGCTAGTTAGGAGATTCAAAGCTATTTGAACATAAATTAGATTTAACAAACTTTATATGATAAGATATAGATTAAGCAAGATAGACGAAGATAAATCCAGAACAACAATTTAAACTAACGTTTATGTAGAATGGAGATAGAGGAAATGGAGCAAACCACACAATACAAGCACAATGCACAGCGATTTTTAAGGTGGTTAGGATGCACGACGGCAATCCTACGTCCACCCCTTACCAAACCCGGTGAGGCTTCACTCGGGGATAAAACCCCAAACGGAGATGACGCTCCAACCACACACACAGGACGACACCTGCACACACACACGGGGACGCACCCCAAAACATACACACACACGGAGACAAGGTCTCCAACACGATCCAACAAGCGGATCACAAACACACACACCCGCTGCCACAAGTGCAGCAATCCACACACACGAGACAGAACGGATCTAAATAGACCCACACACACAATAACGCAGATCTTGGAAGATCCACGCACACACGAATCAAATACAACACACACACACGACCACGGATCCAACACGATCCACACACACACAGATTCTTCAGTTTATGATGAACACAAATACAATACCCAAAACATAAATATGATGAGGATTAGTTTAGAAAACTCCTATTTTGGGTTCCCCTTGAATGCATGTTATGGATCTTGAACATATCTCCAATCTTCACTTGAACACCTCCTCTTGATCTCCACTTGAATCCCCTTGGATGGCTTACTTGCTTGCTTGCTTTCTTCTTCTTCTTTCTTCCTTGAGCAATCTTCCTTTGAATCCTTGCTTCCTTGCTTGCTTCTTTTCCTTGGAGGATGTTGGCTTCAGATCTACCTTCAATAGGTTGAGGATGGATGAAGAACACTTGCTGCACGGAGTACTGTTCACGGCTACAGTACTTCTCCTCTTCCTCCACTTGGATAGCCTCTCCTTTGATCTCCCTTGAAGCCCTCTTTGTTGATTAGGGTTTGTAGCACCAAATGAGAGTTTTATAACTCTTGAATGGCCCTTTGGAAAATCCCCAGACCAGATCCACGAAATCTGGTGTCATTGGGGGCAAAAGGATTAAAGAAATGGGTGGAAAGACCACCCTTCGAACTTGAACCAAAAGTCAACAAAAGTAGGCCTCGGGGCTGGCGGTCGACCGGAATTTTACAGGTTTCAGTCCGTTGCTTGCTGGGAAAAATGGTTGACCGCCCCTGTCTGGGCGGTTGACCGCTGCTGGCGGTCGACCGGTCCTGGACCGGCGGTCGACCGCTGGCAGGGGAAGCCCCAGGTTTCTCCCGTTCAGCCCTTTAAACCCTTGAGCAGCTCATTTACGTTTGTGGCATCAAACTCCTTCGACCTTGAGGATTTGTACTGAGTATATGGACCTGCAAACACATGGATAATTGATTAGAACTATAGCTCAAACATCCATATGATAAATCCTTAAACTCCATGCAAACCATTGATTATGAAATCAGAATTTGTTCTCGCGACCTGACCGCGCAGGTCGATCCGCAGGCGAGGGCGCACGATGGCCAGAAGGGTTTCATGTTGAATGTGCATGAATGAGGTGTTTACATAAGATACACAAGGTGAGATCGATGCTAAGCATGAGATACACAAGGTAAGAGTCTCACCAATGGTTCTTGATAGTAAATGACATATACCACCTGTTTTGGATTGTAGAGGAGCAGGGTGCTTATCCACAAGTTTAGTTCACTAGGTGACTGTCATGTTTGATCCTGCAAGCAAGATGGTTAAGATTAATACCATGCTTGTTCACATTAAAGAGGTTATGAAACCTCTTGCCTCTTGTAAAAATAATTCAATCAAGCATGAATCAAGACCATGTACCATTGCCATTTGTCATCTCAAACATATTTAAACATGAATGTGCAATCAACCATAAGTTTAGTTATCATCACTCAATCACACATTAAGTTTAGTTATCATCAAAACCATAACGCCAACAAACATCAAAATCATAACTCAACACGAACCACCTAAAAAATTTTCTATGTCTCATGGTTTGCTCCATTTCATCTATCTCCATTCACAAGGAATTCGCTAATTATTTTTCATCTTGCATCTAATCGAATGCAAATTTGTGTGCTGTGACTATAGTATTTTGCAATCGATCAGATCTGTTTAACCTAGAGAAATTTCATCTAATTGCATTTTAAAGGGTCAAACACAATTCACCCCCCTCTTGGTTTGCCATTCCTATTGGGATTGTAAAGTTCTAATTCGCCCTAGGAATCTCAAGGATAGAAATCTGCCTGATTTTCTTGTGGTTACCTATATTTAGCGTCGCCACCTATATTTTTGCCCTAATTACAGTTAGGGTTTTACATAAAATGACCTCCTTTAATGGATTAAGGTTTAGGCTAAAGTTTTGGCCCATTAGTTCTAGATTTAAGTCTAATTAACCCATTCAAAATTGGGTTTTGAGAATTTCAAATTTGGAGATTAATTCCTTCTTTTAAGCCCATTAAGACTTTTAATATTAGCCCATTTCATGATTATATTTATTTCATATTTTATTTAGCCCATAATAATTATAGTGAAATTATCCTTATTTTTTCTCAAGAAATTATATTTATTTAATTATATATTCTGTTTAATCCGGGTTGTTACATCCTCCCCCACGTAAAAAGAATTTGGCCCTCCAAATTCACATGACATTCTTTTCAAAATAAAAGTGGGGTAAACAACCTAATTCTCAAATATCTCCAAATTTTCACTTTGACCACTAATCACCAAAATAATCATGCTAGCAATGATCTAAGATCTAAGAGAGTGGAATAGAACTAGCTTAAGGTTAAGGATGAGGGGTACCTCCTACAACTCCTTCATTAGCAAGCTCGGGCTCTCTTAAAGCTTGAAGCCTTCCTTGACGCCGTGCTACAATACGATCCTTAGCGTGCAGTGGTTGATCTTTGGAAGAGGGCAACTTGCTACCTTTTGGTCCTTGCTCCCGCAACGAAGACATATGCCTAGCTTCCACCAACAATCCGCCGATCGATGAATACCCTTTCGACAATACTTACACTTCCCTTGCGATGATTCAACAAGAGCAACTTGCCTATCTCCTTCCTTAATTCTCTTGACATTCAAAGATCCATTACTATCATTAGATCTCTTCTTGCCATTCTCGGTCTTAATTGATAACTTCTTCTTCTCCAATCGGGCTTTAACTTTCTCGACCATCTCCATGGCATCTTCTAGCATTTGGGCTTGTCTAACCATGTCAGTATACGTTTGAATATCCATTGGCTCCAATTTGGGTGTAAACTGAAGTTTCAATCCATTCATGAATCTTTTGGCCTTCATCTTCTCGATCATAATCAAAGGAGGTGCATATCGGGCCAACCTTGAAAATTGGGCCTCATACTCAGCTATCGACATACTTCTTTGCTTTAACGAAGTAAATTCCACAACCTTCCTTTCTCGAATCCACTCCGAAAAGTACTTATCATTAAAATGTTCTAAGAATTCCTCCTATGTTGCTTGGTTATCGGGCAAAATTGCTTCTATCGACTCCCACCATGCCCTAGCATCTCTTTCTAATTGAAATGTTGCTAGAAGGACCTTATCTCGGTCTGAACATTACATTCCCCAAAATATTCTCCCAATCTCCTTTATCCATTGCTCTGCCTCATCGGGATCGGTAGATCCATTAAACTTAGGGAGATTCAACCCTCGAAAATTTCTATGCAGATCCCAAACTCCATGATTTGCCCCACCTTGAGCCACTTGTTGTAATGCTTGAGTTAATGCTTGGACCATCCTTTGCATCTCACGCCATTGAGCACGCTCCCCCACCATCTTACTATTTGTCTAATTCCTACAAGATAAATTTTTAAGAGTTAATTATTTATTCCTTTTAGAATTTACTCAAGCTTTAGAACTTAGCCCAAGGCTCTACTCAATCTCACCGGGTAACAATAGAGATTGACATAGGTTATAGGACCTAATATTCAAGACAACCTATACTTATTGCCAGAACTCTATGGTTTTAAAAAAACCCAGACTCTGATATTATTTCTGCCACACCCTGAACCAGTAGCAGCGGAAACTATTCAGAACGTGGTAGTGTACACTCGTGTCAATCAGAGCACTAATAGACCAACAACACAATAGACTACCTCTAGAGACACAAATGAGGTCAGATTTGGCCAAAAATATAATTTTATTAATAACAAATGACATTGTTACAATTTCTTGACTCAATTACCATTTCAAAAACTCAAAAAAAAGGACACAATTATAGGGCTTCATAACTTCTAATCTAGACTCGGGAAAATAAAGACACATGTCTTCTATCAATCCAAGAGCACTCGTCACTCTTGCCCTTCCACATCAGAGTGAATTTCATCTTTGTTATTATATGAAAAATATTAAAGAACATTAGGTGAGCGATAAGCTCAGTAGGAATTGCATCTCTTTGACCAAGCAAAATATAAGTGATTAGTAACTTAACATTGTGTAGAAAATGCTATATAATGTAACGATGCAAAACATGAATCAGATCCACAAGACAATAATCAGTCCAGACTATAGGGCAGAGAGGAGATTCCAGTAACAATGAGGTTCAAATGAGAATACGAAAGATTCATGAGCAAGATAGCAATATGTATATCAATGAAGGAAGAATATCAGTGAATGTAACTTTAGAGTTGGCCAATCATCAATAGAATTCCAAGAAATATAATTACCCTTTTGGGCCAAGAATATCAATATCAGTCAATCATATCAGCCATGTACAAGAGCAATATTCAGTTCAGTAATGTCACTTGCAGTAGAATTGTCTAAATCAATCATGACATAAGTGTTAGTGTAATGTCAGACCACAATATATCTCATGAGTCCAGTAATATTTGGACATTCTGTCCGAACTAACATTCATTATCAAGCAGACCCAAAGCTATTTAATAGATACTAGATAATTTCATATAATAGTTATGGCCAAATGGAATCAAGGGAGTTATGTTCCAGAAATAACAATTAACACAATTTATACACAAAGATTGTGACATGGAAAATATCAATGGAAGGGAGACCAAGAATATAACTTTAGAACAAGATCATGAGTTCACATATCAAGGAAAATCCTAATTTCCAAAGAAACGAGGATAGTAAAAGCATATAACAACGATAATCAAGCTAATAATCAGGGCCAAACACCTTAAAATGATCAATCTCAGGCTTGTAAACTTTAATAGGTCAATCATATGGGCATGTTTCATGAAAACAAGGGTTGAACGCGGTTGGGGTCAAGGCTGCGATCTCAAGAATGCGGTCTGAAGGCAGGGCGTGTTCAGACATGAACGCAATCTTTGGGTATGCCGCCTTTAGGAAATAGAGGCTTGAACGCTGTCTCTGGGCACACCGCGTTTAGGACATACTAAATAGAACCAACATAATCTCATTCTATGGTTCTAAACGCCAGTTGAACCTCATCTTACATAAGTAGGGCACGATTCAGAAGGTTTTCAGGATTTTTTGAGTACAACCTGCTCTGCGTCCATGTGGGAATTCATGACTCATGGAGACTTACAAATGGCTTAGTGAAGAAGTTCTAGTTCGACGGAAGGAATATCCAACAGAGGGTTCTAACTTCACTAAGAAAAGGGCTATGCGGGAACCAGAAACAGTAGTTGTCACAGTTCTAAAGTTCGTTAACCCGAGGTTTGACCAAAGGGTTGATATTCTAAAGTTCCTAGATAGAGTATTGATGGTCTAGGACTTGTCATATTGTTTAAAATACTTGATTTAAATTATGAATGATAATGAATGTACCGTTATGCTGCCGAGTTATTTCCATGAGCATGACATCGTCTTAAATCATCCTTGATCTCTCATGTCCTAAGTTGAAGCATTCATTATTGATTATTGTTATCATGAACTTATTTATATTCTTAGCCATAATTTTATTGCTTGAAAAGTGAAAATAGCTTGATTTATACTTGAAGATGCGATCGAGCACTGATTGTGTTCAAGGGCTCTATGCTAGTCCCCTCTATTGATTGTCGGAAACATACTATTATAAACCATGGGGTATGATGCTACTGGCGACGCATTGCGCTGGGAGTACTTTCTCTATAAATAAGTGAAATCCACGATACAGGTACACGTTACATGACTTTCTTGCTTGTTACATGATATTCCACAGAAATTCACCAAATACTTGCTCATAAGCAAAAGATGTTTGGGTGATGAGTATGTGAACTTGCTAGTACATTCTTGATCATGAAAGGCCATGCTACATTCTTGTTACATTCTTGCTAGTTCATACTCGTTCATTCTACCTTACATGATTGTCTGATTGCTTGGTTATACTTGTGATTCATCGCATTCGCATGATTTTACCTTATTCCTCTAGAGCTAAAATGTTAATTACTTTAATAGTGCCTTCATGTTGATGCGAAGATACCTACTGGGTAAGTGTGCTCATTACCTATTTCTAATCTTTTCAGGAGATGGATGTGAGTTGGGATCGGATTCAGAACGTTCAAATAGCGGGTCCGAGAGTGAATGAAGAATGAGTGAAGACTTAGGAGAGTCTACATTGTTTAGATTGAGTCTATGTATTTTTCTTATTTCTTGAGTCTAGTATGATGAAGGAAGTTGAATTAATGATTGTATTTGATATTTGATTGATAATGAATTGAAAGTTAGAGTTTGAGTAAATATTGTGTAATTACATTTATGTGTGTGATTGTCTTGCGCTCTGATCGTTCTTACTTGCAAGAGGCTTACCATGCCAGCTGTTCACGTTCCTCGAGCTAGTCTTACGCTGTAATAAAGGCTCGGTGCGTGACAGTTAAGTTGGTATCAGAGCCTAAGTCTAAGGACTTAGGGAGAAGAATCATGTCAAAGGATAAGTCCAAGGTTTAAGGACCCCTACCTATGAACTAAGGAAGAAATTTTTATACCCATGTGAGAATTGGGTAGAGCCCGAGATAAGATAGTTAATTAGTTTTAAGATTAATTTTCTTCCAATTCCACGAGAAATAACAAGTTGTTATATTTCTCTCAGGTACCTTATTTTACGAATGGCTCATCGCGTAGATTGGGATGGCATGCAACAAACGGTTACCGGCCTTACTCTGGCATTACAAACTATGGCCCAGGCAGGCGTAGGGGCAAGGACTGGCGACTTACATCGTAATTTTTGGAGTTTAAACCCTCCGCATTTCTATGGTTCTTCTGATCCGGACGAAGCAAAAAATTGGATTGACGAGATGAACCATATATTTGACGTCATCCAATGCACCGATCAAGAGAAGGTGCGCCTTGCAACTTTCCAACTCAACAAGGATGCCCGTACATGATGGAAGTCGGTTCTGGCACCTCCGGCCGATGCACCTCATACATGGGATGGTTTTCTCACTTTATTCCGTGCCAAGTACTTTTCTGAGCATGTGAAAAAAAGAAAGGCTATGGAGTTCGCCTCTCTTCGTCAAGGGATGATGACAGTTGCGGAGTATGAACTTCGGTTCTCCAGACTAGCACCTTATGCACCACATTTAATCAGTACCGATCTATTGAAGGCCAATCGGTTTATGGACGGGTTACGACCCAGTTTCATTCAGCAGCTCGAGACCCAAAACATCCGTACTTATGAGGAGATGGTTCAGCGGGCATACTTATGTGAAAGGACCTTAGAAAAGGTCAAGAAATTGAAAGGAAAAGGAGAAGAGTCTAGCCGAAGGTCTGATCGACGTTATAAGAAAGAAAAGTTCAGTATCACGGAGCCTCACAAAAGTCGTGATAGTAAGAAACGGTCCAGGAGTGGGAAAGGTGGAAGTTCCCAGAAGAACAAGAAGATTAAGGAGGAGGAGCAAGTCACCACGGCTTGCACTTTTTGTGAAAAGTTCGGCCATTCGGCTGAAGAGTGCTGGAAGCGCCTTGGTGCTTGTTTACGCTGTGGAAGCAGGGAGCATCGCATGCCGGATTGCCCCCTTATGAAGGACCAGTCATCTGGTGGTGGACGCAGGAGGCAGGCTTGCCTCAATGCCGTTCTAGAAGAACAGGAAGCACCCATGGAAGGTGGGCTTATGGAAGGTACTCTTCAAATTTGTTCTCATCCTGCATTTGTGCTATTTGATACTGGTGCCTCTCATTCTTTTGTCTCCACTATGTTTGCCAAAATATTACCAATTGCATCAGTTCCTTTACCTTCAGATCCTGCTATTACTACACCCATAGGTTCTGGAACAAAGCTTACCGAATATTACCCTGATAGTGAGGTGATATTAGAAGGTCACAATCTCCCTGCAAACTTAGTATGTCTTGACATGAAAGGTTATGATGCCATTTTAGGGGTAGATTGGCTTATAGATCATGATGCTTATATCAATTGCCGAAACAGGATTATATCCTTTCGAAAACTCGATCTTCCAAGATTTTCTTTCCTTCGCATCAAGTATAGGAAACATCCCACTATCATATCCTCTCTTCACGCTTGCAAACTTATCTCGCAAGGATGTGAAGCTTTTCTTGCTTCTGTGATTGTTACCGAGTCCAAGGAAATTATCCTAGCAGACATCTCTATTGCAAATGAGTTCCCTGATGTATTTCCACCCGAATTACCTGGTTTACCACCCGAGAGGGAAGTAAACTTCACTATCAAACTCGTTCCGGGAGCAGCACCTGTTTCTATAGTCCCGTACAGGATGTCCCCCACGGAACTCAAAGAATTAAAGAGACAGTTGCAGGAATTACTAGATAAGGGTTTCATCAGACCTAGCACATCCCCCTGGGGTGCGTCGGTGCTATTTGTCAAGAAGAAGGATGGTTCTCTCAGGCTATGCATCGACTACCGGTGACTGAATCAACTTACAATCAAAAACAAGTATCCGTTGCCGTGTATTGATGAGCTCTTCGATCAGCTTTCGGGAGCAGAATATTTTTCCAAGATAGACCTCAGATCATGTTATCATCAGCTTAGAATTAAGGAAGAAGACATTTGTAAATCGGCTTTTCGAAGTCGTTATGGCCACTATGAATTTGTAGTGATGCCGTTCGAGTTAACAAATGCCCCAGTAACATTTATGCAGCTTATGAACAGTGTTTTCCAGCCATATCTGGACCAGTTTATTGTCGTCTTCATTGATGACATCCTAATATATTCCAAGATAAAGGAAGAACATGAAGAACATTTGAGGATAGCCTTGCAAACACATAGAGAACATAAACTTTATGCCAAGCTTAACAAGTGTGAGTTCTGGCTCAAGGAAGTTTCATTCCTAGGCCACATTATATCAAAAGAAGGTACCGCTGTGGATGCTTCTAAGGTGGAAGCTGTCAAGAACTGGAGCCAGCCAATGACTGTATCAGAAGTAAGGAGCTTTTTGGGTCTAGCTGGTTATTATAGAAGGTTCATTAAGGACTTTTCAAAGATTGCAATTCCTTTAACTAGATTCACAAGAAAAGACATTCCTTTTGCCTGGTCAAAGGAATGTGAGAAGAGTTTTCAAACTCTTAAGAAACACCTTACCACAGCTCCTATTCTGTCACTACCGGTGGAAGGGGTGGATTTGAAGTATATACGGATGCATCTGGCATTGGCTTGGGGTGCGTCCTCATGCAAGATGGAAAGGTAATCTGTTATTCCTCAAGATAATTGAAGCGTCACGAGAAAAATTATCCCGTGCATGATTTAGAACTAGTAGTTGTTATTTTCGCCTTAAACATTTGGCGTCATTATCTCTATGGAGAGAAGTTCACGATCTACTCGGGCTATAAAAACTTGAAATACTTATTCTCTCAAAAGGAGCTTAATATGAGGTAGAGGAGATGGTTAGAATATCTCAAGGACTTTGATTTTACTATTCAATACTATCCTAACAAGGCTAATGCTGTAGCAGACGCACTCAGTAGGAAACCAATGGGAATGTTATCAAGTCTTATGATTAGTATGACTAATCTTATTCCTCAATTTACTCAGTTGAACTTAGATATTGACATGAAAGAAGAAGATTATTTTATAGCCAATATCCGAGCTCAACCTACATTAATAGAAGATCTAGTCAAGCTACAAGATAATGATCCAGCATTACTAGATATTAAAGCCAATTTAGAATAGAGACCGGATTTTTCTGTTTCCAATGATGGAAGATTGCTATTTAAGGGTCGAGTGTGTATACCAGATCATGAGGATACGAAGAAATTGATCCTAGAAGAAGCACATAATTCCAAGTACACCATTCATCTCGGTGGTACAAAAATGTATCAAGATCTCAAAAGAAATTTCTGGTGGCCCAATATGAATGGGGAAATTACTGATTTCGTGTCCCGCTGTCTCACTTGTCAACAAGTAAAGGCAGAACATTTTAGACCCGCAGGTAAGTTACACCCCTTGGATATTTCTGAATGGAAATGGGAAAGTATAGGGATGGATTTCATCATGGGTTTACCTAAAACTAGAGGTGGACACGATGGTATATGGGTAATCATAGATCGATTGACTAAGTATGCACATTTCATACCAATCAAAAGTCGATGGTTTGTGGATATTCTAGCAGCATTATACATAAAAGAAATTATCAAATTACATAGTGTTCCCGTCACTATTATATCTGACAGAGATCCTCGATTCACATCACAGTTTTGGAAGGGTCTAAAACATTCACTAGGGACTAGATTAAATTTTAGCACAACATTTCATTTCCAAACTGATGGTCAGACTTAAAGAACAAATCAGGTAGTAGAAGATATACCCAGGGCTTGTGCTATTGATTTTGGAGGAAGTTGGCATGACCATTTACCTCTAGCGGAATTTGCATATAACAACAGTTATCAGGCCAGCATACAGATGGCACCCTTTGAAGCCTTATATGGAAAAGGCCGTAGATCACCAATATGTTAGAACGAAATAGGGGAAAAGTAATTCTTAAGCCCCGACCTTATCAGGGATTCTACAGAGAAGATCAAGCTCATTCGAGAAAGATTACAAATGGCACAAGATAGGCAAAAGTCTTATGCTGATAATCGAAGGCGCGACTTGGAATTTCAAGTGAGAGATCATGTATATCTGAAGATTTCTCCGGGTCGTGGTATTCGATGATTTGGTATTAAAGGTAAGCTAACTCCCAGGTTCATTGGCCCATTTGAAATTCTCGAAAGGGTCGGTGAAGTGGCTTATAGATTGGCTTTACCTCCATAATTAGCAGGAGTTCATGACGTATTTCACGTCTCTATGTTGAAGAAGTATGTATATGATCCTTGTCATGTCATCACTTACGATAATTTGGAGATTAAGAAGGATCTGACATACGAACAAAAATCAGTCAGAATACTTGAACGGGAAGTACGTTAACTTCGGAACAAGACTATACCTGCGGTTAAAATCCAGTGGACAAAGTCAGGAGAGACATGGGAAACTGAAGAAGCTATGCGCAAGAGATTCCCAGAATTATTTGAATGTAAGTACACCCTTCACAATCAATACATTGAATTTGGGGACCAAATTCTTCTAAGTGGGGGAGGGTGTAGTGCCCCAAAATTTATATAAATAATTTTTGGATTATTTTAGAATTTTTTAAAATTTATTAGGAATTTATAAAGACATAAATAAATTAATAAATGGGTTATTTGATTTAATAAGCCATTATAAGGCCCAATTATTCTAATTAAGTAATCTAGCCCATTTAAACGAAACCCAATAGGTTTAAGGACCAAGCCCAATAAGTTTGGCCCATATTCTAGAAGGTTATTTAACATATTCACGAATTTTAAGGATAAATACCCTTTTTATAGATAATAATATGGATAAATAACAAAAAAGAGTTTGAATAAAATTGAATTCTGCACACAGTGGATGTAGCGGTCTATCGTGCGACCGCCACAGTCATGTAACGCGCCCAACTTGGACCGTTACACTCTGTCAGTTCCGTGAATGGAAGAACGAACAAGAAGATTGGATCTTTGGGATCCTATCTACCAGAGACCTAATTAGAAGAATATGTAAGGTTACTAGGGACTCTTAGGGATCAGGCTCTGGCCAACTAAGGACTTCAAACTCTAGCCAAAACCCTATAAATAGGACCCAGTTCTGAACTGAGCGACCCTTACTTTTGGCTCGTGAAGAATCAAGGTAAGGAGATAGAATCTCGGGTAAGTTCTTTGGAGTCTTTTGTTCCTAATACTTTAGACTAACTACCCTCAAAATTTCATGTTAGGAGGTTGAGTAACCAAGGAGTTAGGATCTTCCAAAGTTGCTGGTTTCATCACGCCAACCCAAGAAACTGTGCAACAGGGTGCTGAAGATCAAGAAATTAGAGAAGCTAAACGAGGTAATTAGAGTTAGATGCTTTAGAACGTTTTGTTCCCAGCAGTTTCATCTTCTTACCCTCTAAATTTCACGTCCTTAGGTCAAGAGACTGAGGAGTTAGAGCGACGTGAAGTTGCTGAAAAATCTTAGGAAGGGAAGAAGTAGGGCGTGTCTTGAAGACCAAATTGGAAGTCTAAAGCCCAGTAAAGAGGTAGGTTATCTCATGAACGGCAAAAACACATGGTTAGGGATAAAAGCCCTCTACTTTATTTGGATTTCATGCATTATACTTCATAAATTTCTGTTTTAGGATTAGTCTATACGTTCATACATGCCTTCAACCCTAATTAAAGATAAAAGTTATCTCTTGTTATTTCATTACTACCTATGCATCTAGATGCCCTTTACTTTGTTATCATGGCTAGAATAGTTAGTTATTTTGATTCTTCTTGCATGGGACATAGTTCCTTATCTTTATTGTCAGCAGAAGCTCTGACGGATTAAAGTAGGACCGTCACATGATTGTAACGGCCTTACGATAAGCCGTCACACCCTCTATTGTGTTTAAAAATTCTCTGTTGTCTCTGACGCACCATAACTGGAGCGTTACAACATTGTAACGGTCCCACGATAAACCGTCACAGAAAGGTAACGCCCCCATGTTAGACCGTCAGACCACTATGTTCTGTCAACCTGAGACAGAATGGAAACCAGTCAGATTTACTTATAAATAAGCCTAGTTAGCTAAGTTTTAACCTATTTTCATGACCTTGATATTATAAAATGACTTATGATAGAAATTGCATGTTTAAAGGCATCTCTAGTTATTTCAAGCATATGTTAATTACATTAGCTAAACTCTATAGTTTTGTATATACTCTATGCTTTTAAATGATGTAATGACGGAGTTTTATCATGGTTTCACATCGCTACACAGTCTTTTCTATCTATAGAGTCATTTTCTTTAAGTACATGGCATATATTCCGGTATATGGCCATTAGTTCACACTTTGCACTATAGGAACATATTCTTGAACTTGAGGACCTCTCTATTGGATATTCCTTCCAATGGACTAGGAAATCTTATTTCAAGGCCTCCGTAATTCTCCGCGAGCCTAGGATTCCCACTAGGATGCCAAGTTGGTTGTACCATTAAAGTCCATTTATCTAGAAAAGCACAAACCGAAGTTTTAAGTCTTATTAATGTAACGGACTTACACTAGACCGTCAGGCTTACTTAACGGACCGATGTATGACCGTCACATTATTTGAGTCCATATCTATTTTCTTCTGGATTCAACCTTTCTAACGGCCCAACACTTGACTATTATGTCCATGTAACGGCCCAGTAGTAGACCGTCACAGTTCTAAAGTTCGTTAACCCGAGGTTTGACCAAAGGGTTAATATTCTAAAGTTCCTAGATGGAGTATTGATGGTTTAGGACTTGTCATATTCTTTAAAATAATTAATTTAAATTATGAATGATAATGAATGTACCGTTATGCTGCCGAGTTATTTCCATGAGCATGACATCGTCTTAAATCATCCTTGATCTCTCATGTCCTAAGTTGAAGCGTTCATTGTTGATTATTGTTATCATGAACTTATTTACATTCTTGGCCATAATTTTATTGCTTGAAACATGGAAATAGCTTGATTTATACTTGAAGATGCGATCGAGCACTGATTATGTTCAAGGGCTCTATGCTAGTCCCCTCGGTTCATTTTCGAAAACATACTATTATAAATCATAGGGTATGATGCTACTGGCGTCGCATTGCGCTAGGAGTACTTTCTCTATAAATAAGTGAAATCCACGATATACGTACACGTTACATGACTTTCCTGCTTGTTACATTATAGTCCACAGAAATTCACCAAATATTTGCTCATAAGCAAAAGATGTTTGGGTGATGAGTATGTGAACTTGCTAGTACATTCTTGATCATGAAAGGCCATGCTACATTCTTGTTACATTCTTGCTAGTTCATACTCGTTCATTCTACCTTACATGATTATCTTATTGCTCGGTTATACTTGTGATTCATCGCATTCACATGATTTTACCTTATTCCTCTAGAGCTAATATGTTAATTACTTTAATAGTGCCTTCATGTTGATGCGAAGATACCTCCTGGACAAGTGTGCTCATTACCTATTTCCAATCTTTTCAGGAGATGGAAGTGAGTCGGGATCGGATTCGGAACGTTCAAATAGCGGGTCCGAGAGTGAATGAAGAATGAGTGAAGACTTAGGAGAGTCTACATTGTTTAGATTGAGTCTATATAATTTTCTTATTTCTTAAGTCTAGTGTGATGAAGGAAGTTGAATTAATGATTGTATTTGATATTTGATTGATAATGAATTGAAAGTTGGAGTTTGAGTAAATATTGTGCAATTGCATTTATGTGTGTGATTGTCTTGCGCTCTGATCGTTCTTGCTTGCAAGAGACTTACCATGCCGACTGTTCACATTCCTCGAGCTAGTCTTCCGCTGTAATAAAGGCTCGGGGCGTGATAGTAGTAATAGTAGATACATGCCACCGGGGTGACATGACCTTCAAGATAAAATAATAATCAAAATCAAGTTATTTAGTAAAACGTCGATTGTAGACAATTAAATTGGAGGCTAAAAAAGGAATAGCTTAATCATATGTCAACCTTAAAATATTATACACATGAAGGAAATCAAATTTCAGAAAGAATTGAACATGAAGAAAATAAATGATATGAGAGTAGAATTAGTCATAAGAAAGATTTCATAAGATCAAAAGGAATATCTTTACAGGATTTTTATCATGTTCAATATAGTTTGTCTAGCTAATTATTTGTTCAAATGTCGTACTTAACAAAGAATATGATTTTGACACCAAAAATAACAATTTAATATATTACAAAAATCTAGGATTTCTGGTAGACTCGAGAAGAACGCAGTTGGGACAGATGCCGTGTTCATCTCAGAACACGATCAGTCTATACCCGTGATCATGAGAACGCAGTCTATCGCAGGGCCACGTTTAGAAATTTGTTCCAGTGGGTAAGTAAGAAAGCAGTGATACATAGTCAATAAAAGTCAAAATACAAGCTTAATACTTGATGAAAATTGAGAAAACAAATGTAGAAACGAACTGGACATGCAAGTAAACCTATTTGCTTGAGCAATTAGAGTTTAACATGAGAGAAGACTTACCTTTAATTCGGATTAGGGAAGAAAAGGGAAGAATAACACGAACGCCTAAAGCTCGATCCTCCCCCTCAAACCATGCTTTGGCATAACCCTTGCACGACCTCCAGCCTCTGCCATGAGCTATTAGGGTTGGCTAGAGGGTGTTAGCGACCTCTTTATAGATCTAGACCACCCATAGAGTCTTAATTCGCCTTAGGAATCTCACGGATAAAAATCTGCCCAATTTTCTCGTGGTTATCTATAATTAGCGTCGCCACCTATATTTTTACCCTAATTAGGGTTAGGATTTTGACAAAAAAGGTTTAGGCTAGAGTTTTGGCCCATTAGTTCTATATTTAAGCCTAATTAGCCCATTCAAAATTGGGGTTTTGAGAATTTTGAATCTAGAGATTAAATCTTTTTTAAGCCCATTAAGACTTTTAATATTAGCCCATTTCATGATTATATTTATTAAAAATTTTATTTAGCCCATAATAATTATAGTGAAATTATCCTAATTTTTTTCTTCAAGAAATTATATTAATTTAATTATATATTCATTTGAATCTGGGTTTCTACATGCCTGCTGAGACTCGGTGATAATCCGCGTATCTCGCTCGATCCCTTGTTATGTGCTTTGTTGCTCTTGAATTCACAATCCATTCAGGATATGTTCTAACAACTAATACATGCGAACAAGCATACACATATAGAGAGTTAGGGTTTGAGATACTGTAAAACTCAAGACTTTTTTTTTCATTTTTCCGGATCAGAATCCATGAGTTTGGAGCGCCTTTGTGAGTCCCGGAACGTGTTTTATGATTTACTCGGATTTTTGGCTATCGAGCCTGCGGAACCCTGTGCAGGGTGAACCGATGTGTTGTCGGGCTCAAAGACGTTACAGACGCATTGTGCGTTTTTCAAAGATAGTGGGGAGTATTTTTCCCCATTTTATATTTTCTTGATTTTCTAAATCCCAAAATATTTTTTATTTAAACAACCCTCTCCCCCTCTCTCATTTCTCTCCCTCCCCTATCTCACATTCTCTCTCTCTCCCCCTCTCTTCTCTGATGACCAACAGAGGAAGGCGGGGGCGAGACGGTGAGACTCGTGGGGCGAGGACGGGTCGAAGATCGAGGTGGAGGCGCGGCGTTCGTCGTTCGTGAGTTTAGGGCGCCGGTGGGGTTTCGAGAAGCATTTTCGCGAGGAAATGGCGTCCTTAGTGCGAGAAATCTTCGGTGAAGGTAGGGGGATGGATCCCTGGCCCATGTAGTTCATTTCCCGTGATTTTGGTAGGCCGAGGCGACCCACGAGTGGATTTGTTTCCCTTTGGGGGTTAAAAAGCATGTTTTAGGGCGTGTGACAGTTTCGTCGAATCGATCGACATTTTGCCGTTTATTTCCCTTCCTTTTTGTGGTATGGGACCCGGCGAGTGGTCCCCGTTCCTTTCCCCCTCGATTGGGATCGAGTGGGCGTGGAAACCGAACCCCTAGGGAGGGTTCGGACGGGGTTTCTGCCATTTTCGATCGACCGACCGGTTGAGGCAGGTCTACCGAACGGCTGGCCAACGAAACAGGGCCGCTACCCAATTCGGTCGACCGACCGGGCTAGCAGTTGCTGCTGGCTGATGGTCGGGTTGACTCGCCCAGTTGGTAGGTCGACCCGCCCCCTGTAGGTCGACTGACCCAGGGGTGTTGGTCGACCGAAATCCAGTTCTATGGCCCGTTTTGGCCCTCGGTCGACCTGGTTGTGACCCATTGGTCGACCTTTGGCCCCGTCGATGTCCCGGACACCCCGAGGGGTACCGTGACCATATTTTTCGATGTCTAGAGGTACCATGTTACCTCGATTAGCGTGCCCATTAGTTTTGGAGGGTTCAGGTGATCTCATGTGCTCCGGGATTTCGTGATACGCTTGATCGAGTCACCGTGGATTGGGGTGAGTGTGGAGGACTATCCCCACACGTCGTTGGCTTCGTCGAAAAGTGGTTTCTATGTGGGCCATGCGTATGGCCCAGGAACCGCGAGTTCTGTGACCCAGCCTGGGGCTGGGGGTTTTCCTTAGATTTTTCCTGAAAAGGGATTGAACTCGGTAGGTATGAACTACCTTGAGAAATATCTTCGATCATGGTTTCTGAACCTAGGGGTAGGGCCGATTAACGGCATGGAGCCGTCCTGTACAACGGTCTTGACCCTAGTCTCATGACTCAAGAACCATTGGATTTAGTAGGTCTATTGGCTTGTCCACAGTCTAGTGGCCCCGAGCCACCTGGTACTCTGTGTTACTCATAATGGGTGCGTGCGTGGCCTTCCGGGTATCCTCTCTACGAAGCGTGTTCACGTTTAGTGACCCCCCACTAGTCGTAGCTTTCCTGGGCACGTCTGTGCCTACACACCGGGAGTGGTGGAGAGCTAGACCCAGGTGAGATGATTTTTAGGCTGGTTTTTCGTAGGGCCTCCCATTGTAGCGGCTCGAGTCCAGGCCGGGAGGTAAACTAGCTAGAGGGCCTGACGTAGTGCAGTCAGCCAGTGTGTGCACACATGGTCGGGGACTTCAGACACGTGCTGATGAGCACAACCCCGACTAGACCCTTATATGTGTTCTTGGTTACCAGTACGGTGTCTCAGTTTCGCCTGGGACGAGGAAGACACCTAAGGCATGGACTAAGATGTCCGTGGACGCATCCGGCCTTGCTTCTGGTGGGCAGGTACTCCCATCACGTGACGTGATTTTCTCGTGACTCGAGTTTCGGTTTCTCATCCGCGAGGCATGATTTTACATATAATTCTCACACGTTTCTCAATGTAGAGGTCTAGGGTTTCCGATAGGATTATCGAGGTTTCTCCCTAGACGGTGTATGGTTCACGACTACGAAGTCATGTTGGTGTCCCCGGACCGTGTGGTCTTGGGGTTGGTCGTCGCTTGTGAAGGCGGACCTGCACGACAGAGCTGTCGTGGCATTTCTTCTGGCGGCTTAGCCATGGTTTTCTCGTTGTTCAGTAGTCCCCCGACTAGGAGATTAGGGTTTGCTTTCGGTACCATAGGAGTAGTTCTTAGAGCTGAGGTTTCATTGGCTACCGTGTTCTGTTCCTTGTACGGTTGTTCCCGCTACTGTTATTATTCTCGTTAGCACTGTTGTTACCACCGCCGTTTTATGGTTGGTGTTCCGTGGGACCCCTACTGAGTCAATGAGATGAGGCACACCCCCTACTTTTCAGGTGTAGCAGTTCCTCCTTGAGGATCGAGGGTGCAGCGAGGAGGTTCGTAGTTGCCAGCTCGTCGGGCCGAGTGTTCACTCGGCATTAGAGTACGTTTCTTTCCCTATAGGCTATACTTTATTTGGATTGGACTCTGTAGTTAGATTATTTAATTGTTAATTATATAGATGTTCCTGCTTTATTTCATATTTCTATGTACCTCCACACACCTTTTACGCCTTCCAAGCCCTCTGGTTCGTGGGTGGCGGGCCAGGATTCCAATGATATCTGGTGTTTCCCGGTATCCAGATCTTGGGTTGCTATAGATGGTATCAGAGCGAGTGTTTGTGGAGTGTACATGGGAATTCGAGATATTGTAGTAATCAGAGTCCATAAGGTCCAGTACAGTCGCCAGTTGGCATAGGATTTTTGTGTTTATTTACCGCTTTGTTTCTCGCTTGAGAGCTAGAGTGTGTGGCATTGGTGCTGTGAACGCAGTTGTTGTTTTCGTTGAAGTGCCGGTGTGGGGCCTGAGGAATGAGATAAAGAGCTTTCTTGCCCATTGGTGGTGGCCCTGGTGGTGCGACGTTGGGCAGAGTTTTGACGCTAGGTGGGAGTTTACGGTGCTGTACTCGAGGAATCGGCAGCGAGGTCAGGTGACTAGCGAGGATTATTTATGGTTAGGTGCCCATGAGTGTGCTCCGTGGGTGTTAATGTCATTTTGGCTATCCCAATTTGAAGTTTAGCCAGCCCTTGAGGCGTTAAGATTGTTGTTTGAGGTGGCAGAGCGTGTACTCTGATCGAGAGATGTGCTCGGGCGAGTGGAGGATATTTCGGCTGAGCTGCTGATTGTCGAGCCCGACATTCTCGTCATGCGCTGTGGCATCACAGATGACGTGCCAGTCTCGATTATTTTTATGGATTTCAAGACAGGATTGGGCAGAGTTGTCCCAGTAAGTACTAAGTCTTGCGCCTTCGCATGTGAATGGGCTATTTTAGTCCTGAATTTGGTTCGAGATTGTGTGGCGGTGGCTTGGTTCATGGCCCAAATTATGGAATTTGGGGCCATTATGCACTGCCTTGCATGTGCCGTGTGAGCCGACAGGTGAGATGTGAAGGTCCGCAGCAGATTCGAAATTCGAGGATGAGCGTTGGCAAGTGCCGATCATGGTTCGTGTCGTGGCTCTTGGCGTGGTGGTCCATGCGGCAACAGCTAAGGAGATGTATATTTTTGAGGATCCGAGAATCGAGTATAGATTGGTTTTAGCAAGGACAAATTCGAGAGAATGATGTCCGATGGCTAGAGGTGTAGCGGTCCTCAAGCCCGGCATCTTTTGTGGTTTCTTCGCTCCTTGGTAAGTGTTTTGGCATGTTAATGGTTTCGAGATCAGAGGTAGGCATAAGTAGGGAGCGTGTGGCAATGTCTAGCTCCCATTACGGCAGAGTGTGGATGGCGATCAGCGGAGCCAGTGCTCGAGGCGTGGGGAGTTGCAGTTCGAGGAATTGCACCGATGGTGCATCGGGAGATCCGGTGATGTGGTCTGACGAGACACTTGGCGAGTGTTGTCGGAGGGGCTGACCTGATGGTGCTATTGGTTTCTTGGTGCTGGAAGGTGCGGTTCCCAGTGTGCGCGAGGTTCAAAGTCAGGTCAAGCATGGAGATCTCTTGCCTGGTAGGAGGTATGTTGGTTCTCCTTGGTCGGAGAGAATCACATTTTTCTAAGCTCCATCATCTTGCATCGCGTGTTCGGATTGGTTGGCCACTCTTGTGTACCATGAAGTCAGTGAGAGACATGTTCGGTGTTCTAGCAGTATTGCTCCCTGTGAGAAGCGATGCCCATCTTTGATGTGTAAGGGTGTGTTGGTGCTATTCTGGAAGGATGAGTGCCAGTTGGGCTGTGCTTGTGAGAAATCATGGCCAGTGTTGTGATTCCCGATGTGTTGGGAATCGGAGCCTGCGAAGTTGCAGGAGGATCGCCAGACTAAGAGAGAGAGTCTATGCTCTGGGTTTAAGGTAATTGAGCTTTCCTCACCCTATTTTCCGGAGTTAGCAAGCAGAGTTGAGGATTGTCGGGATGGCAAATCCCAAGTGGTTGTGATGTTTGCGCGCGTGGATCAGAGTGCATAGCGGAAGCCTGGTGGACCCATAACCCACTGTGGATATGCAAAATTGCACGCCCGTATGTCCCAACTAGTCCAGCATCAACAACAACCCCAAAATGAAATAACCGCGTGGAAGAGGGGGCATCCGGACTCCCTGAACGCACACACACTACCGTGAAGCTGTCTCCGGAATCAGAATAGTGAAGAGAAATCAACCACCGGGAGCCCCACAATCCATGGGCCTCGAAGAAAATCAAATGGGCCACAACTCGAGCTCACAATAGGCTCAGAACTGCCCATTTAGCCCTTCAGCGGCATGCCCTCAAGGCCCTTCAGCGGCACGCCCTGGAGCCTTCAGCGGCACGCCCTCAAGGCCCTTCAGCGCCACGCCCTGGCAGCCCCTCAGCGGCACGCCTTGGCAGCTCTTCAGCGGCACGCCCTTGATGGCCCTTCTGCGGCACGCCCTTTGGCCCTTCAGCGGCACGCCCTGGCAGCCCCTCAGCGGCACGCCTTGGCAGCCCTTCAGCGGCACGCCCCTGATGGCCCTTCAACGGCACTCCCTTAGGCCCTTCAGCGGCACGCCCCTTTAGCGGCACGCCCCTTCAACGGCGCGCCTGCTAGCCCCTTCAACGGCACGCCTTATTGGCCCTTCAACGGAGCGCCTGCCAGGCCCTTCAACGGTGCGCCTGCCAGGCCCTTCAACGGCGCGCCTGCTAGCCCCTTCAACGGCACGCCCTTAGGCCCTTCAACGACGCGCCTACCAGCCCCTTCAACGGCGCGCCTGCCAGCCGCCACCCCCTTCAACGGCGCACCTGCCAGCCCCTTCAACGGCATGCCTGCCAGGCCCTTCAACAGTACACCTGCCAGGCCCTTCAACGGCGCACCTGCCAGCCCTTCCAGCGGCACACCTTCTGTGTCTTCCAGCGGCACAACCTTTTGGCCTCTCAGCGGCACACCTTGCCACCCAGTGCAACCGACAGAGCGACGTGATGCCCATCCCCTACGATTCATGGCGCGCAGTGAGCTGGCTGAGGTGCCGCCTAGGGAGGAAGACACACAAGCTACTCCCTCCTGCAACCAAGGACGGGAGAGTCAATTCCCATTTAATGCCCGTCGAGTTCGGACGCTCCCCGTATTCGGGAGCTCTTACCGTGGGAGGTATAAAAAGCCTCCACTGCTCCACACGGACACACAGAGGAAGATAGGAGGACAGAGCCAGAGAAGAAGAGTAGAAGAAGGAGAAGAGAAGAAGAGAGGAAGAGAGGGGGAGGTGTGCTCTCCGCTGCACCCACTGTCGCCGTCTGTGCAAAAAGAGAAGAGAGCAAGAGAGGGGAGAGTGCTGCTACTCCACCCACCGCCACCGCCGGAATAGAAGAAGAAAAGGAAGAGAAAGAAGAGAAGAAGAAAAGGGGGAGAGGGCCTACTGCCCTTCCCCTCCCCGCTGCTACTCTGGCTCTCGGCGTCCGTGCGAAGAGAAAAAGAAGAAGAAGAAAAGAGAGGAGAGAGAAAAGAGTGAGCTGTGGGAGAGGAGGAGTCCATGCTCTGTTCCCCTCCCCACTGTATTTCCTTTTCTTCTTTCTTTTCCTTCATTTCCTTTTTTTAGCGTCGTTGCGATGTATTAGCCCCCCCTGGGGCACCCCTTTTGTGAGAATAAAAGTAGAAGGCTTGCAAGTATTTTTGGACGTCTTTCTAAAGTATTTCTTCTATGTTTGCCTCCTTCGGTGTTTCATGCCCCTTTCCTTTTTTTCCTTGTGTTAGGGTTTGCTTTCTCCCGGGCATTTTTGCCTTCGTTCACCCCTGGGCGCCCTCAGCGGCACACCCCAGCCTTGCCTCCAACGGCATACCCCAGTTGTGCCTCCAGCGGCATGCCCCTACGGGCCTTCCGCGGCACGCCCTGGCCAGGCCCGTCGCCGGCACACCACCCAGCTCCTTCCCCGACACGCCCTAGCCAAGCCCTTCGCCGGCACACCCCTGCGGGTCTTCCCCGATGCACTCTAGGCCACCCTTTGTCGACACACCCTGGCCTCCCTCAGGCCGGCACACCTCTCCAGCCCCTACCGGCTCCCTGGCCGGCACGCTAGCCACCAGCCCCTCCTTCTCGCCCGGCGCACCCCCCTTAGCAAGTCCTAGAATCGTCTCCCATTCGCCGTTCCCTCTGAGTTTTTCAAAGTTTTATTAAGCTGTTGCCGCTCTCGAGCGCCCACCTCCAGTTGTCGGGTTCCGCCACTCCTTGTGGGCGCGTTCCCTGTATCTCCCTTACGCTCGGGTCAAGGGGAGATGCTGCCGAATTTTTGTTAGAAACGATAACATATTAAAAAGATAAAAGGAAGCAACAAACAAATGGGACAATAACGAATTAAAAGGCTAAAGGGAGCAACAAACCAATGAAAAGAACAACGATAAAACGCTTTAACCACGGCAAGGGAACCGCAATCAACCCAAAGAGAGCCGAGTCGAACAACAATTAAGCAACTTGAATATTCGTCCTCATGGGAGAAAGAATGGAAGATAATCAAGGGAAAGAGAGAAGAAACCCAAGCAACTAAATAAAATCAAGAGAGAAAAGAAAAAAAGAAAAGACATAAGAATGGAAGAAGAGTGGGCTCCCATGCCCTTCACCGGTACACCCTCCAGCCACCCTTGGCCGGCACGCCCTTCGTCGGTACCCCGCTCGCGCCCTTTGCCGGCACGCCCCAGCCTAGCGGCTCTTCGCCGGCACACCCGCCCGCGCCCTTCGCCGGCACGCCCCTTTAGCAACCTTCACCGGCACGCTCCTGTGACCCCTTTACCGGCACGCTCCCCCTACGCTCAGCGGCACGCCTGCACGCCCTTCGCCGGCATGCCCGTTCGCGCTCCTCGCCGGCACGCCCGCTTGCCCCTTTGCCGGCATACTCTCCCTGCCTTCGCCGGCACACTAGCCCTAGCTTCGCTGGCATGCCCCTTTAGCCTCTTTAAGCCCTCCAGTGGCCCACTCTTTCTCCAGAAATATATATATGATATATAATGATAATGATAATAATAATAATAATAAGTTAATAAAAATTATGATAAATAAATAAATCTGAATATACGTAAGAAATAAATAAAAAATGTGAAATAATAATAATAATGGTAAACAAAAAAAGAGAAAAAAATAAACAAAATGGAGAAATCATACAGAATAAACACATAAAAGGGAAATAAGCAATAAAATATGTTTGCATATAATTTAAAGCCCAGATAAAAGAATGGTAAAATCCACATTGCAGTCCCGTCTCTCCCGCGACCCGATGCTGAAGGAACAATCATGCCGCCTTTGTAGGCTGGGCTTGAGTCTTGGGAATTATCCCGAAATGGCCATGACCTAACCTCGCTTTGGGCCGACATTCCGATTAAGCCGGACTTGTCGCTCAGGCCGGATCCCTTCCGAGCCACCACTAAAATTATCCCACGTTCGGCAGACATCTGAACAGGTTCACCTCGATCTTCATCTATGTCGTACCTTCAATACGGACCTTTGCCCGAACATAAAGTGGTCCATGAGTGACCGACAAAAATCGGAATAGAACGAGATGGCTCTCGTCATCCCTGGACCCCTTTCATGGGAGTATCAATAAGGCCTCCGTGGGCCATGCGTAGACCTTGGGTCCGTCCTGATTATGCTCATCGTCTGGCTCATATCCTTGGTCTACAGCCCGCTCCCTTTGAACACATTTTTGGTTTTGGAGTCTAGTCCCGGGACTTTCCCCCGTTATCCTCCGGCACCGAAAATATTAATGATGCCCAAGGCAAGCCTCGTTCGGACAGCGGGAGGCGCCCCCGGTATGGTCCTGACTCGATCTCGCACCGGGCCGATAAATTCACTAGTTTCCTACTACACCGACCGGGATTTAACCGAATGTCTTCAGTCCCTCGGAATAATAAACTTGTCGTACCCCGGCACACATATGTTCCAGGTCCTCCCGCGATGATTGCGATATTCTCAAGCCGGACACCCGCCCGAATATTAAATGGTCCTCTGAATGACCGACACGTTCGAACGTTCACTTCCCTGGACATAGGGCTTCCCACCTGATTCAAGGGGTATTCCCCCGTCGCCCCTTGGCACCGAAAATATTAATGACGCTCATGCGAGTCTGACTTCGACCGCGGGGGGCCCACCGCAGTATGGTCGCAGCTTGATCTCGCACCGAGCCAACAGACTTATCGGTTCCTGACCGCTTTAATCGAGATTTAGCCGAATGTTTTCCTTTCTTCTGAATAATAAATTTGCCGTACCTCGGCATACATGCGTTCCGATTTTCCCGCGACAACCGCGCTTTTCTCCAGCCAGACATTCGTCCGAGCATTAAATGGTCAGCACATGACCAACACGATCTCGAATGTTTTCTTTTCGCCCTCGTACGGGGATTTCAATACTTCCTAATAGGCCTTTTATGCAATTAATTTTCTGGCCATGAGGCCCTGATTCTCGGCGATTAATCAAGGGTGTCCCCTCGTATGGGGGATGTAAAGGACGCCGTGACCTTTACGGTGCGGCGGATTTTGGTCCCGACCCGAACCACACAATCGTCTGACGAAGTCAGATCGAGCGCACCATGGGCTCTTCAGAGCCCGAATAAATTGTCACTTCGTGACCGGCACGCCCACACACTTAATAGATGAATCAACCATTCCCGAATAGACGAACATAACCTAATGAGCGAATTTTAGTGCGTCCACAAGTCTGGCATGCCCGGTGGGACCTAAACTACCCTTCATCTCTTCGCTGGGATTGAGGCCGCATGGCCTCCTAATTAACGATGTTTGCCTGCTTTGTTGAATGGCAGGTGCTGTCTTTGCCAGCCCTATGGGGAGAATATCCAAACTCGGTGCAGCTGCCTTCGTGGCCTCGAGGACGCTGCTTTGAAGCATATGCAGCTTCCAAGAATCATGGGGGTTGTTATAAAAAAAGGAGAAGAGAAAGAGAAGAGAAGGGAGGGGAAATCAAACCCCCCCTTTCCCCAAGAAGAAAGATAAGAAAAGAAGAAAATAAGAAAATAAGGAAAGGAGAAAAGGATAAAAGAAGAAAAGTAGAAAAGAAAGAAGCAAGAAAAGAAGAGAAAGAGTCGGCGAG